>CM029562.1:5668085-5739737 GCA_017309665.1 Coelopa frigida
GACTCTCGGGTCCGTTCGATTCTCTCACCGATCGACGACGAACTCTCCTCGATGCCGAACTCTCCTCGATGTCCACCCACTCCCGACTGTGTCGGTTGTCGCGGATCCGCACTCGCGCATTCTCTATTTGGTCCATTAGGACAACCCCCTTGATAAGGCCTGGTCGGTGCATGGTCGTTGCATTGATCCGTGCAGAGACTTAATTAATATGGAGCTCATTTGTTTTTTATTTGCTCCACTAAATGCCGTTGTGACGTGACGTTTGCTTTGTCTTCGATCGATCGATCGGATCGGATCGGCTTCGAGAAATTATTTATAGCTTCCACAGAGAGAGAAAGAGAGAGAGATCTCGACTTGAGGATGGAACCAAATGGTAGAGGGTGAACACATCATCATTAGGAAGAACCACATCATCATTAGGGAGGACCACATCATCATTAGGAAGGACAACATCATCATTAGGGAGGACCACATCAGCATAGGAAGGTATCGATTGAGGATCGATTTGGTTCGAAGACCATCATCATCATGACTTCGCTTTCCAGGGAAGATTGTGGAGAAATCAAGTTTGAGGGGCTTTCCAATCGCAAACCTCAGGTTCGAGTCTGAATCTTCCCAGTTGGCAGAACCTCCGAGTTCGATTTCGAGGAAAATCTATATAAACAACAGAACTTTTTTGCTTCTCTCAAGCCCAGCAACTGTGAACGGCGATAACGAATATGGAGCCTCATTAATTCTAAGTCAGAGCCACAGGAGGGGTTCGGTTCAGTTCGAGATTGAATTGAATTGGTCGCTTATCAAACGGAACAATTGAAATACTGTAACATTTCATTAGAATAGCAACTATGGATTCCAAAGTAATCGAAACGAAGCTGGTGCCGACAACGAACATGATTCAGAAGAAACGCGTCCGTCCCCTGAGACGGGGGGATCCGGAATCCGGAGGAATCCGGGGAATGCGACGATCCATGCCCAGCATCATCATCATGTTGCCGCTTCTGATAACCGCTGATGATCGATGATCTTCGATTGCAATTGCCTCTGTGAAGAATCTATGCGAAATCCCATCAATGAATCGAAGTGAAGCTTGGGATTGGGATTGATTCGAGTAGTTCTACAATGAGTGAGGCTATCGGTATGGTCGTGATCGTGATCGGTTCTTGTTCGTTGTTGTTGTTTATGATGATGCTGCTGCTGCCTGGTTGTCGGCTTGACATTAATATGTGATCTTTGATGTTTTAATCATTATAGTTGATGCCATGACGCGTTGTATTCGCTTCCGCATTTCATGGGAATTCCGCGCGTTGAGATCTTCTTTCGTTTGTCTCGGCAGGAGGAGGAGGAGGCTTTGATATCCCTTCGTTTTCATTACATAAAACGAGGGTGGTGCAAGCTTTGGTGTTGGACCTAGTATAGCTCTATATAAAAGAGTCTGAAGGAGGATGTTGGGTTTAGTTCAGGGCTGTTCACAGATTCTTCTCATTTCCTCCATCGAGTATCGTGCGATCACCTCAAAGGGGATCATGGGTTCTCCGCAACTCAAATGGTCCCTGGACTCGAGGTTTCGCCGAAAACGATGTTGTTTACGACGACGACGACGACGACGACTCGCGGACGACAGAAGATAATCAAAAGTCTTGACATCTAGGTTAATACAAGACCATATGGCCGGCTAGTGGAAGACAAACAGAGAGAGGAAAGGAAGTGAGAGAGAGAGGGTTGAAAGAGAGAGGGTGTGAGAGAGAGAGGGTGAAGGTGAAAGAGAGAGGGTGAGATAGAGAGGGTGAAAGAGAAGAGAGAGAGAGAGGAGGGTGAGTGGTAGATAGGGTGAGAGTTATGTGAGGATCGGTGCGATAGAGTTGCCGAAAAAATCAGGTTTGTTTTCAATCTTTCCAGACGCACGGACGGACAGATGGACGGACGGACAGATGGACGGACGGACAGATGGACGGACAGATGGACGATAATTTAGAGCGATATTTTTAGCCTTTCTAGAGTTTGTGGATCAACCTAATCTCCTTGGACCTAATTATAAACCCCGATCGACACGAATCGCTTCCAATCGGAGTCATTCGGGCGCTCTCTCTCTCTCTCTTTCTCTCTCTCTCATGGCGCTGATAATCGATGTTGTGTTGTTTTTTGCAACTTTGTCCCGTGTTCGACTTGCAGTTGTTTTCGTGCCGAATCGGTGGGGCAGAGGGGGAGGTGAGAGGTGGTGAGGGGAGGTGAGGTGAGGTGACGGTAGCGGGGAGGGTCGGGGTCAGGGCTAAAAACCCATCATCGCAGAAAGACTCCTCCTTTATCTCGTGAAGGCATCTGGGGGGGGGGGGGGGGGGGGGTTCACCCCACTCGATGCGCAGTTTTCCTGGGAAAACACTGCGAACGAAGGTTTCGCATTGCGTCGTTTGAGATTCGACGATGTTGATTGCAAGCATGAGAATCAAGGGCTGCCCACCCTACACTCGGTCAGTCGGTGGCTTCAATCGCTCTAGGACTAGCGGCTGATGTCTAAAGATCCTGATTTGAAGAAACTGATTTCTAAAGATCCTGATTTGATGAAACTGATGTCTGAAGATCCTGATTTGAAGAAACTGATTTCTGAAGATCCTGATTTGAAGAAACTGATTTCTAAAGATCCTGATTTGATGAAACTGATTTCTAAAGATCCTGATTTGATGAAACTGATTTCTAAAGATCCTGATTTGAAGATCCTGAAAGCTGAAGTTCCTCATCCTCCACAAAGTTCTCTAACCAATCATAAGCACGAATCGTTGGACACACCTGCCTCTGGAGCTTCAGAGTCCACCTGACTCCCCATCAAATGCGAACTCGCAGACGGTCAAAGTTCCAGGTATTAATCATCAATGGTTCTGGTTCCACTGGTCCGAGTATCTTACGATATGAATGCGGCCAATCAATCGGCCGGCGATCGATGAAGGCGATTAGTTAAAGACACACGGAGCGCAATCTCTCCACAGCTGAGAGAGTGTGATGGCTTTGATAATGACGTGAAGTTCAAAGTCACACAAGTACCTTTGATAGGAAGGGATGGGAGGGAGGAGAGGAAGGAGGAGGTGGAAGAGGAGGAGGGAGAGGAGGAGGGAGAGGAGGAGGGAGAGGAGGAGGGAGAGGAGGAGGGAGAGGAGGAGGGAGAGGAGGAGGAGAGGAGGAGGTGGAAGAGGAGGAGGGAGAGAATGAGGGGCAGGTGCCAGGTGTGGGGCGTGGTAAAGGGTCCGACACCGAACTGACACCGTTGTTTCCATGTCGTAAACAATCATAAAATCACAAACAACCACTTTATGCTTGAGTGTGACCAGGTGGTAATAATTGAACTTGTTATCCGATCGGAAATGGTATCGATATTCTGGAGGGCTGGAGGAGGAGGTGTACAGCAAATTAATGGGAGTTCAAGTGTGGAAATATACCATTGTCATTGTGTGAGTTTTATAGATAGAAAATAACTATGGGAAATTTGTCATCAGAATATGAGGCTGATGATGGTTGAATTTATGAATGATTATGATGGAGGAGGATTTTGTGAGGACTTTGTGGGGATTTTGTGAGGATTTTGTGAGGATTTTGTGAGGACTTTGTGGGGATTTTGTGAGGATTTTGTGAGGATTTTGTGAGGATTTTGTAAGGATCTTGTGAGGATTTTGTGAGGACTTTGTAAGGATTTTGTGAGGATTTTGTGAGGACTTTGTGGGGATTTTGTGAGGATTTTGTGAGGATTTTGTGAGGATTTTGTGAGGATTTTGTGAGGATTTTGTGAGGATTTTGTAAGGATCTTGTGAGGATTTTGTGAGGACTTTGTAAGGATTTTGTGAGGATTTTGTGAGGACTTTGTGGGGATTTTGTGAGGATTTTGTGAGGATTTTGTGAGGACTTTGTGGGGATTTTGTGAGGATTTTGTGGGGATTTTGTGAGGACTTTGTGAGGACTTTGTGGGGATTTTGTGAGGATTTTGTGAGGACTTTGTGAGGCTTTTGTGAGGCTTTTGTGAGATGAGATATGAGAAGAATTCCTTCATGAACCGAGGAATCTTGGACTCTTCCCTTGAAGAAGAACCTCGCCTTCTGTCCCGAAGAAGAAACCACGCCCTCTGTCCTCTGGAAGTCCCTTTTGGTTGTGGTAGAGAGAACCATGTTGGTAGAGAACCCACGATTGAGGGAGGATCTTCGGAGGCGATAACATCGATCGATCGATCGCCTCATGAATGGGGGGCGGGGCGATATTTCTGATATTGCGCCGATTTCCGATTTCCGTCGTAAACAAGTCGATTGATTGACGAACGAACGTCGGCGAGAAATTGTGAAATTGCGCGAGAATGAAATGCGATTTCATTCAATCAATCGATCGAGTCTAGTAGTAGTTGTTGTAGTAGTTGTACTATTAGTTTTCTATATAAAACTATATATGACGACGAGGAAAAAACAACATCGTTGCATTGCATAATAAACATCGACCATCTCCCTCACTCCTTTGCTCCATCTCTCTCACTCCTTTGCTCCATCTCCCTCACTCCTTTGCTCCATCTCCCTCACTCCTTGGCTTCATCTCCCTCACATGTTTCCCTATCTCCCATCTCTATCGCTTCATCGTCACATGTTTTTATTTTATAATATTTTCTTTTTTTATGACTTGTTGTCTTGCTCTTTGGCATTTCATTAGTTTGGCAAAAACTATGGGACTCGACTGCGACCTGCGCCCCCCCCGCACAGTGGGACGATAAGCAGCAGCTCGCTTGACAACGCACTGTGGGTGCGTGAGAGGCTCGCTTTGGTTGGCCGCCCAGTTTTATCGGGTTAGAGCCGGAGTAGCAACAGAAATGAGAAAAACAAAATCAGCGACAACGACGACGACAACAACAACAACAACAGCGACAACGACAACAACAACAACCACAGTGACAACAACAACCACAGTGACAACAACAACCACAGTGACAACAACAACCACAGTGATAACAACAACCACAGTGACAACAACAACGACAACAACAACAGCGACAATCATGACAAGACGAATAGCAACATCAGTAAAAAAAAAAAAATAAAGCAATAATTTTGAAAAACAGCAATCATGTTGAAAAAAAAACAACAACAACAACGGTTGGCTATCAAACAATAACAACATGTTGACCACGCGTCAATCACCTCACACACGATGATGACGATCAAGTGAAGGGAGTGGCATCGACAACAATGGAATTCAATCAACCGAGAGGATGGAAGATGGAAGAGGATGGAGAGGAAGTATGAAGAAGGACATGATGGAAGAAGGAGGAGTTAAAGGGAGGAGAAGGTGATGAAGGAAGAAGATGGAGATGGAGATGAACATAAGAAGAAGATGAAATAAGAAGAAGATGAAGGAAGAAGGAGAAGGAGAAGACGAAGAAAGAAGAAGGAGTGAATGAAGAAGATAAAGATGAGAAAAGAAGTAGGAGATGAAGGAAGAAGTAGGACTTAAAGGAAGAAGAAGGTGATGAAGTAAGAAGGAGATGAAGTAAGAAGGAGATGAAGAAAGTAGAAGAAGGAGAGCGATGTTCTCCCCTAATCGAGAGGGAGGAGCCTCCAGCTTCCATCTCCAATCCTCCATCCTCCATCCTCCATGCACTTTGTCCGCTCGACTCCTCCCTCGTCTGAGCCCCCACAGCTCATGTCTCAAGTCGTCTTTTGCCTATAAATAGCCTTCGATTTATTTATTTATATTTCGTGGGATTTTGTTTTGTTCCGCTGTTTCTTCATCATCTTGGGATCTTGTGTTTGTCTTTTTTCTTCTGGTTGTTGTCGTTCTTGTTGTGATTGTTGTTGTAATTGTTGTGATTGTCGATGTTGTTGGTTTTGTTGATCTTGTTGTTTTTGGTATTTTTGTTGTCATTGTTGTTGTTGTTGTTGTTGTTGTTGTTGGTATTGTCTTGTTGTCGAAGTTGTTGGTGTTGTTCCCCTTGGGTCTTGTTTTCGAGTCCACGTTCTGTGCTCCCATGCTTATCAGCTGCAGACTGAGGTCATGTACGACGAGAGCAGAGCAGAGAGTTGTTGTTGTTGTTGTTGGTCGGTCGGTCTCTGTCACTTGTTGTTGTTGTTGTCGCTCACGAGCGAAGGCGGGGCGTATGAGTGACCTCGACGACCCCACCTGGGTGAGTGGGCGGGTATCGTGGATGAAGGTCGGCTGCAGAAAAGCGATGGACACGAAGTCAACAATTGAGAGGAGGTGGAGGAATGGACAGACAGATGGGAGGATGGACAGACAGACAGATGGACGAATGGACAGACAGATGAACGAATGGATGGAAGATCATATGGATGAAGGAAGGGACGGATGAAGGAAGAGATGGACGAATGGATGGATGGAGAAAGCGATGGATGGATGGTGGGGTGGATTGAACGATCTCACAGGGACGAATGGACGAGAGATTAAAAGTGAGAGCGAAAACAGCTCGTAATCGGCCACCATTGCCACCGAAGTAAACAAACTGTTGTCGATGTCGATGATGAATCTGCGAATTCGTTGTCGTCGCCGTTTGTTTTTGGGTCAAAGTTCTTCTTCGACGAACAAAAATGAACGAACGATGACCAAAATCACGAACGATGACCAAAATCACGAACGACAACAACGAAGACGACGACTAAAACGACGCCGACGACGATGATGTTGACGAAGCGACGAAAACGACGCCGACGACGATGTTGACGAAGAGACGAAGGCCCACGTGCCGTGAAAGTGGAGCAGCTCAAAAAGTGGAGCGGATCCCGAGCCGAACGCCCCTGAGCCGAAGATCGGAGTAGATTCGGTGGCGAGTTCTTTCTGGTGATGGCGATGAACCTTCCATGTGGGGCCAGGGAGAGAGGTCCACGATGGGGCCTTGCTTCGTACATTGGCCCAAGTCCCCGGAAACCCCGGGAGTCAACAAGCGACAAGACTTCGAAAAACTCTCACTCGAGACGACAAGCGACGACAATCGTGTCTCACATCATCGGCTTGAATCGCTTCGTCGTCTTCAATCGCGTTGTCGTCGTTCAATCGCATCGTCGTCTTCAATCGCGTCGTCGGCTTCGTCTCTCATGCACTCAAGCGTCTCTCATGCTCTCATCCGTCTCTCATGCTACTTTCTTCTCTTATGCGAGATTCGTGTTTGCAAATGCTTCGACCGGCCGTTCATTCGAAGTTCGAACCGGTCAGAGATGAGTTTAGCTCGGACACGAACCGCATGAATAGCAGATACACGAAACCAATAGTAGATTCGCGAGACCGAGAGCAGAGGGCGCTGTCAACAGCAGAGAGAGAATGAGAAGGCCGTGTTGTTGAGTGGGAGGTGGATGAAGAGAAAGAGGTGAACGATGAGAAGGAGGTGGATGATGAGAAGGTGGAGGAGGATGAGGAAATGGTGGACGGTGCAGTTGGAGCAGGCGGTGGGCGGGGGGCGATGCGCGCGGAAATCAATAGAGCTCAGGTTTTAAAACCCGATTAGTTCGTTGCATGCATGCATGGTGCAGCACGGGGTTGTTTCTCCATATTGTTGTTATTGTTATTATTAATGTTGTTCTCTTTCAGTTGGTGTTGTAATTTTTTTTTGTAATTTTTTTTTAATTTCTTTTGTAATTTTTTGTAGTCATTGTTTTAATTTTTTTGTCTTTTTTTGTGTTATTGTTTTTTGTCATTGTTGTAATTTTTTGTTGTTATTGTTTACGTTGTTGTCATGTTTTGTTGTTGTTCTTTTTTATTGTTGTTATTTTTCGTTGATATACATCATTTTTTTGTTCTACTTTTTTCTTCTTGTCTATTTTTTGTTGTTGTTCTCTTTTTATTCTTTTTGTTGTTGTTTTTTTTTCCTTGTTTTTGCAATTGCGTCCATCGATAACTATGACAAGGTGACTCCGATGTTCGCCCTCGACCAGTCCGGAATCGCCGCCTACGTCCACGCCCCTTTTGTTGACCCGCCCACCATCGCCACCATCACCATCAGTATCAGCGCCCTTCGTCCGCCGCCCTCCTCCTCGCATCAAATGTCAATGCAATTACCCTGGATTATAAATTATTCATCAACAGCCCCAATTCTAAAAATCACCTCCTCATTCTCCACCAAACCTCACCTTCTCTCTCTCTCTCTCTCTTCTTCTGTCCCTCACTCTTCTTTTATCTCTTTCTCTCTCTTCTTCTGTCCCTCACTCTTATTCTGTCTATCTCTCTTCTCTGTCTCTTTCTCCCTCCCTTCTCTGTCTCTTTCTCCCTCTTCTTCTGCCTACCTATCTCTGTCTCTGTCCATCTCCTCTTCTGTCCACCTATCTATTCTTCTGTCTATTTGCAATTTTTCCAATAGTTCCGTCGTCGTCGCAACTGTCGCCGTTCCCTTTATTGTCTCCACCCTCGGCCTCATTCCGCCCTCTTCTCCACCCTCGCCCCTCCATCGCCCCTCCATCGTCCCGCCCTTCGTCCCTCGAAGCAGCCCCACCTTTCGATTCCATTCGAAGGCCTTCCAGCCCTAATGGGCTTTCGTATCGAGGTCTCATCGCTGTCCAACCTGAGCAGGTTCTTCTTCAGCTTGAGTTGAGGGTGTGGAAAGGGGAGAGGGGGGTTGGGGGCGTGTCCTTCATTCACTCGACTCAATGTAATTAACTTGTTCTATATACATACATATACTAGATCATGGATCAATCAAAATATGATGGAAATTGTAGAAGACATAGAATAGATATAGGTAGAAATAGGTAGAAAGAAGTGAGGTCGATTCAATATTGATTCAAGGCATATTATTTCACATTAAGGGCATTTAATTCCAACCCTAAATTTAAAATTTTTGTGTTTCTCAATATCACAATTTTTTGAAATTTATTTATGATTTTTGAATTTTTTTCAATTTAAAATTTTTGTTATTTATCAATAAGATTTTTTTATTTATCAATATCTCAAAATTTTTTGAAATGAATTTATGATTTTTGAATTTTTTTCAATTTTAAATTTTTTTTTATTTATATATATCACATACAATTTTTTTTTTTAAATTAATAGATATGTATTTATTATAGTAATCGAAATTATTTTCAATTTTCAATTTATTTATTTATCAATATCACAGGTAAAAATATTCAGATTTTACAAGAGGTAATTAAAACATTTGTTTACTAAAAATATAAAAATATAAAATATAAAAATATAAAAATTTTAAATAATTTATGTAATTTTCCAGAACTCAATTAAATTAAATTCCCACTAAAGAGTTGATTTTGAGACCTCTCAAGGACCCATCAGGAAATTCTTCGAATGAATTCTAAAAGGAATCCGCCAAAGGAATTCTAAAAATGAATCCTCTGAAGGAACTCCAAAAGAAGAAATCCTCTGAAGGAACTCGCGATACCCTCGGAGACCCCGATCCGACCGATTCGAGACCATCGTTAGACTCGGTGCCTCCAGCTGGCCCCAAACTCAATGCAGTCGGTGGGTCCACGGGGGGAAGAGGAGAGCTGACGATTGTCAGCCGGCTGATAAACATCTGACAGATGCGAGATTTCCATCCACTCGACGGGCAGGCAACAGTTTCGCATGCTTCGCCTTGGCATTCGTCGAGAGAGAGAGAGGGGGCGAGGGGGGGAGGGTGTTGATGGAGAGAGAAAATGTGAGAGAGAATGGAGAGAGAGAACAAGGAGGGAGAACAAGGGGAGAGAACAAGGAGAGAGAACAAGGAGAGAGAGAACAAGGGGAGGAGCGCCCCAAGAGAGTGTGAGAGAGAGAGGGCGAAGGTGAGAGAAAAATTATGAGAGACAAAGTGTGAGAGAAAAAGTATGAGAGAAAAAGTGAGAGAGAGAGCAGACGTGGGGAGCAGCGAACGAAGGTGGGGAAAAGAGAGAGAATGAAGGTGTGGAAAAGAGAGAGAACGAAGGTGGGGAAAAGAGAGAGCTCGAAGGTGGGGAGCAGCAGCGAACGGATAGAACGGCAGCTGTCTATCCGGCGGATACGGATAGCGAGCACGTTGTTGTAACGGGCCCACGGGAGACCCACGAGTGGCAAGAGCAAGTGAGCGAACGAGCGAGCGAGAGAGAGCGTACATCGTCGAGCAGCTGTTTGGAGCAAGCAAACGGCGAGGCTTCCTTCGGACGCGACGACGACAAACGAATCATTCGTGCTACGAAATTCGCGCTGACCGGACGTTGAGTGCGCAGCGATGCAGACCAGGCGAAACTGAAAACGGGACGAGAAACGAGCTGAGACGAGCTGAGAACAGCTAAAGTACGCGAGATACCGAGTCGCGAATTGAAGATACCGCGAGATCCGCGAGATACACGCCAGCCAGCTGGGATGCATCTACATACAGAGAGATCCCCGCAGCCGAGGCGTCTGAAGTGAGCCGAAAGTCATAATAAAAACGAAAATAATCCAAATCGGAAATAAAAACGCAAATTGAAAATAAAAAACGCAAATTGAAAATAAAAAAAACGCAAATTGAAAATGAAAAACGCAAATTGAAAATGAAAAACACAAGTTGAAAATAAAGAAACAAACTTTGAAAAATAAAAACGCAAGTTGAAAAATAAACACACAAATAGAAATATTGATAATAGAAATTCAAATTGAAAGCAAAAGTCCAAATTGAATGAAAAAAAAACAGAAATTGAAAAAAAAACCCAACTTGAAAATTAATAACAAAAATTGAAGGAAAAAATACAAATTGAAGGAAAAAATACAAATTGAAAGTAAAATTCACAATTTGAAAATAAAAAATTCAACTTGAGAAAAAAATCTAAATTGAAAATAAAAATCTAAATTGAAAATAAAAAACCTAACTTGAAAATAAAAAACCTAAATTGAAAATAAAAAACCTAAATTTGTGAATAAAAAAACCTCAAATTTGAAAATCAAAACAAACCAAGTGAGTGAATGAATGAATCAATCGTTTGCGAAGCCAACGAGATGCAACAAATTGCGACAAGTGATGAAGTGATGTGAGATACAACGGTAAACACATAGATACAAAGATACAGATACATAGATAAACAGATATACATAGATAAATAGATATACATAGATAAACAGATACATAGATAAACAGATACATAGATAAACAGATACATAGATAAACAGATACATAGATAAACAGATACATAGATAAACAGATACACAGATACATACATAGATACGTTCGTCGTTCTTTGGGATACGCCGCACGACGTCCAGAGCCAAAAAAAACCGTTCGGCGCCGCAGACCAGCAACCTGTAGAGCTAGCCAAAAACAGAAAAACTCACGTCAAAACAATAGCAAAAACTCAATCAGAGAAACAGAACGAAACACAAAACGATACACGATAAAAGAGATAGAAAAGTGCATCTGTGAGATAGTATTGAGGGACCAGATTTAAATCAGGGACCAGAATTATAATTCTGAATTATAGAACTTGTTAAAATTCAGAACTCTGTTGAATCAGAATCAAAACCAGAATCATGTGGTGCATTGTGAATCTGCCGAACGGCACCCAACAGGCCGTCAAATGGGACCCGAAGGCCATCGGACAGGAGTGTCTCGAAAAGGTACGTCTTCCAAGAAAACGTCTACAAAGTATGAACAAAACCCCAAGGTCCCCTAAGGTCCCTCACAGTCACCAAAGGTCCCCCACAGTCACCTAAGATCCCTCTCAGACCCCCCCACAGTCACCTAAGTTCCCTCTCAGACCCTCCCCACAGTCACCTAAGTTCCCTCTCAGACCCCCCCACAAACCCCACAGAGTTCCACCAGACTCATCGGATCACAGGGCTCATCACATCTCTGACGCAAGTCGCTCCCCTCTGCCAAGCGTTGCCACCTGCCCGCGACCATCGCCTCCATCGCCTCCAGGGCACGCCTCTTATCGTCGAGGTCTCTTCTCTTCCTTTTCTATAAAAAGCTCCGCTCCGCTCTGCTTCTCTTCACTTCACTTCACTTCACTTCACTTCACGATCGTCGTCAACAAGGGCCCCCATTGAACTATGGACAAAGGGAGCGAGCAGAAGGAGGGGGGGGGGGGGGGGTGGAAGGGCGTAATTTTTTTTTTTTTTCCTATTCTCTGTAAACAGTTACGAGTGCGAAATTTAATTTTAACCGGTTTAAAGTTCAAGTGCTCACAACGATCGCAGCAACGAAGTACTTTCGAAACAATATTAATTGCAATAAAAACCACTGATAACGACAAAATTTGAAATCAGAAACTCGGCCCCTCCCCACTCGACTCTACGTCCCTTATCATGGTCGATTTGTTTTTCTTTAGTTGACGTTGACGTTGTTGTTGTGGTTCTCGTTGTTGTTGTCATTGCTTCCCCTCCTCCGATCTTCTCCATCTCCGCCTTCACAACGAATCCTTATCTTATCTCTCGCCTTCGCGCTGTATTAAATTGTTTGCCTTGTGTGTTTTGTTCCAACAGGTCTCTTATGCTTTTAATTGATGTCGCCCCCCCCCCTTTCAGTCCCCTCCCTTTATTATCTCTCTGAGGTTTCTTTGTTATTCTCGTAGTCCTCGCCATGGTCTCAAAACTGGGTTGATCTTGTTGTTGTTTGATCGTGTTGTTGTTGCTTGGGTTGGTTCGATCGATCAACATCTGGCGGAGCTTATCTCCGGCGGTTAAGGGTGAGCAGAGAATGGGGTAGGTTGAGAGTCAGAGGGATGGAGAGAGAGAGAGAGGGAGGAGGAGGGAGAGAGGAGGAGGACGAGGACGAGGGAGAGAGAAGAGAAAAGTCGTTTGAAAAGTCATTTGGAAAATTTTTTGAAACCCTTTTAAATAGTCCTTTGGACAGATCTTTGGAAATGACTTTGGAAATGACTTTGGAAAGTTCTTTGATAAGTTCTTTAGAAAATCTTTAGAACGTTTGAAAAGTCTTTTGGAAAGTTCTTTGGAAAGTTCTTTGGAAAGTTCTTTAGAAAATCCTGTGGAAAAGTCTTTTGAAAAGTCTTTTGGAAAGTTCTTTGGAAAATCCTTTAAAAACACCTTTAGAAAGACCTTTGTAAATTCTTTTCAAATCCATTTGAAAAGCCTTCGTCAACCAAACCAATCCACCTCCCCCCCTTTGTCCCCCAGGGTTCTTTTTTGAGTGACTCCGACTCCTCGAATGAAGTCATCGATAATTCCGACTCCTCGTCGATATCAGCGCGATCGCTGCTGGCCTTATCAGAGGAGCAGGCCGTCGTCAATAATTGTTGCGATTTGTAACAATCTGAAACAGAGCTGAATCCAATGTATGGCCAATGACTAATTCCATGTGGTTGGCAACGCCTGCAAGAATCGCCTAGCGAAAGATTTTTGTTCTTATTTCACAATATGGGGAAGACAATGGAATAACAACAACAAAACATTCAAAACAAAGGGGAAATTGAGAAAAACATTAATTAAAAATACTGAAAAATAAAAATATAAAAAAAAAATACATCAAAATAAGAAAATAAATATAATAAAATAGATAAAAAATGTAAAAAATAAAAAAAAATCGCAAATCAGATATAAATAATAATAAGTAATAATAAAGTAGAAAAAATATAAAAATTAAAAAAGACAAAAAATTAGTAAATATCCAAACAATTAAATATTAAATTTCAAATTAGAGTATAATAACATAAAAATAACAAGATCATAAAAATCAGAAAAAATTAAGTAAAAATGAAAAATAAATAAAAGTTATAATAAAGTAAAAAATAAAAATATAATAAAGTAAAAAATATAATAAAGTAAAAAATTTAAAGAAGTAAAAATGAAAAAATAAAAAATATAAAATAAATTGAAAAAATTAACAAAATTTAAAGAAATGTAAAAATTTTAAAATGACAAAAATTTCAAAAAACCAAATTAAAAAAGTTGAAGCTATAAAGAGACAAAAAATAAAAAATTTCAGAACAATAAAATATTAAATTGACAATAAGAGAATGAAATACGTTGTTTACTTCATCGATGTCGGAATCGTCGATCGTTGTGGAGAAACAGGTTGTTTTTTAATAGATTTTCGGTGGGAACGAGTTCTCGAATTATTATTATTGTTGTTGTTGTTATTGTTGTTGTTATTGTTGTTGTTATTGTTGTTGTTATTGTTGTTGTTATTGTTGTTGTTATTGTTGTCATCGGTCTCTTCATTATTATTCTTGTCTTTGTTGTAGTCTTTTGTTGTTAGGCTTGTTGTTGTCATCGTTGTTGTTGTCATCGTTTGTTGTTGTCATCGTTGTTGTTGTCATCGTTGTTGTTGTCATCGTTTGTTGTTGTTTCCGTTTGTTGTTATTGTCACGATTTTTGTTGTTGTTGCTATTGCTGCGATTTATGAACTTCGACGTTTTGCCTTCTTTGTGGCAAATCGAAATTAGTGCGCAATTCTTCGTTTCTTCTTTCTTTTTCATTGTCTTCTTGTTTTTTCTCTTCTATTCTTCGAATTATCTTCTTCTATTTCTACTCATCATCTTTTAGGTCCCTTTCTCATCTTGGTCTCCTTTTCTTCTTGGTCTCCTTTTCTTCTTGGTCTCATCTCCTCATCTTCTCCTCCTCATCTTCTTCTCCTCCTCATCTTCTTCTCCTCATCTTCGTTTCCTCTTCTTAATCTTTTCTCCTTCACTGAACCTATTTTAGGCCACAATTTGCATAGAAATCGTCTCAAAATCCGGTTACTCCAGATTCCTCAGTTTTATTCAGATCGAGGCCGAGGGATTGACAGAGCGAGTGGTGGAGCGAATGTGAGAAAGAAAGAGAGATGGTGGGGAAGAAAGAGAGGTAGTTAGAAAGATGGAGGAGAAGAGAGGGAGAGAGAGGGAGAGAGACATGGTGTTGAAGAAAGAGAGAGACAGACAGAGAGAAAAAGATAGTTTTCGAGATGGCTCAATGACAAGGTCAAGTTGGCTTTGTTAAGCAAAGCTTCTACTTCGAACAGATTTACGATCATGTAATCGTGGCTCAAGATGTCTCAAGGCCGAATCCTGGATGAGCCATAAACTAGTCTTGGTTGAGACTTATTCAACACTTCATCCTCCAATCCACATCATCCTCTAATTCACGAGACATACTAGTGAGAGGAAGAAGATAGTGATAGATAGTGGCAAGAGGAGAGAAGGATAGAGGAGAGAAGGATAGAGGAGAGGAGGATAGAGGAGAGAAGGATAGAGGAGAGAAGGATATAGGAGAGGAGGATAGAGGAGATAAAGGCAAAGGAGATCGAGAATGACGATGAATTGGAGGAGGAGAAGAAGATGATTGTGAGGCGAAAATGTTTGTAGCTCTGGCGCTCGTCCTTCCTTCCTTCCTTCCGGTTTCCGTTTCCGGGGTGGCGCCATTAGAAGCGCCATTTCGATGAATGTGAAAACTTTTCGCCCATTCTTCCTGTTCCCGGTTGTCGTCGTTTGCTTCTCATACTCACTCTCCTGTACCCTCGTTTTCCTCTTCATCTTCTTCTCCTACATGTCCTTCTCCTTCTTCTCCTTCTCCTCACTCTTCTCCTTCTCCCTCTTCTTCTCCTCCCTCTTCTTCTCCTCCCTCTTCTCCTCCTCACTCTTCTTCTCCTCTCTCGTCTTCTCCACCCTCCTTCTCCTTCTTCTTCAACCGTCTTCAACCACCGTCATTTGGCATTTTTACAACTCGTATGAATTTCTATTGCAACCATGTCATTCTCCCTTCCTCCTCTTACAACCCCTTCCTTCTCTTACATCCCCTTTCACCCCTCACTTTCCCCTTCCTCCCCTCACTTCCCCCCTTCCTCCTCGTCGCCTTCGTCCTCCTGCAACAGGGCGAAATCAGTTCTGCAGCTGCCATGTTCGCCGCCTTGTTAAGCATTCATTTTAGCCACGATCTCGCTCACACTATTTCTCTCACTCTCTTTCTCTTCCTCTTTCACTCTCCCTACTTCTCTCTCTATCTCTCTCCTTCTCTCTACATACCTCCCTCCCTCTCCTTTTCTCACCCTCTCTCTCTCCCTCTCTCTCTCCCTCTCTCTCTCCCTCTCTCTCTCCCTCTCTCTCTCCCTCTCTCCCTCCCTCTCTCTCTCCCTCCCTCCCTCTCTCTCTTCTTCCCTCTTATTCACCCTCCCGCCTCCATCAGCGAGATGAGAAAACTACGTCAATGATTTCTTTGTTGTTGCCGTTGTTGCGGTTGTTGTTGCTAATGTTGTTGTTACTGATGTTGTTGTTGTTGTTGCTGATGTTGTTGTTGTTTTTGCTAATGTTGTTGTTGTTGTTTTTGCTATTGTTGTTGTTGTTTCTATTGCTGTTATAGGCGTCCTTGTGTTGTGCATTATTTTTTATTTTAATGTTGTCTTGTGGTTATTTTGCCATTGTTGTTGTTGTTTGATCAACTCCATTGTTGTTGTACCAACTTATTGTTATTGTTGTTGCATGTTCCAACTCATTGTTGTTGGTGTTGCATTCAATGTTTTTTGAGAAGTTGTTGTCGTTGTTGTTGTTGTTGTTGTTAGTGTTGTACTCAATGTTTTCCTTATTGCTCTTGTTGTTATAAAAATGTACTAAAACCACCGACTACTACCACATCGAGCTATGCCTCCAGTGCTGCCAACTCTGTGCATCCCCGCTAATTGCGGCTGAAATGTGAAACCCATCTAAAGAGGGCGAGGGGGTGGGGGCAGCGCAACGAAGGAGGCGGGGCACCATACGTCGGTCGTGCCTTTTGGTGGATCGGGTTCACCTCAACTCAATACAAAAGCAAACTCAACCCAAACCAAACTCAAGTCAAACCAAACTCAAGTCAAACCAAACTCGACTCAAGTCAACACGGCAGCTCGGCGCTAATGCCAAGGCCGTTGTGGTGGTTTCGATGAAAGGGGGCGTGGCCGATGTCGACATTCGAACGGCAACAACAAACGTCATCATCTTTCATCTCCTTTCACCTCATTCCATCCTCATCCTACCTCATTCCACTTGCCCCACCTTCTTTTGGTTGGAGCTGCTCCTTTATTGAAATGTTTCGCATTCGACACGCACGCACGCAATCTCTACGCCCACTGAGCTGAGCCAAAAGGTCCTCCCACGCAACCTCAGCCGCCTCCCACACCTTCGCCCCCTCCCCCATCTCCTCCACCCCCTTCGTCAGGTCACGCACTCGCCTGCAGTTGATTTCGCTGTCTCTGTCTCTGTCGCCGTCGGCTTCACTGAATCACTTCGTATCACATTCGAAACGCATTCGTGAATTTTTAATTTGCCCTTGTTCTCGCTGCTGTTCTTCCCTTTCATGCTCATTGTTGTAGGGGTGTGTGAGAAAGAGAGAGAGAGAGTAGGAGAGTGAGAGAGAGTGAGAGGGAGAGGGGTTGATCCATGCAATTCCATAGTTCGACTCGGGGTCGTTCGCCGTCGGCCAAGTGGAAAATAAACAGACATTAAAGAAAAATATAAAAAAATTAATGACTCACAATAAATAATAAATGAAATAAAATATATAAAAAAATTAATGAATCAAAAGAAATGAATTAAAATAAATAAAGTTCGATAAAATGAAATATATAAATAAATAAAATATAAACAAAATCAAAAAATAAAATGTAATACATATAATTTAACAAAATACAAATAAAGGCATATAAATTGATGTATTAAATAAATAAGGGAGTTCAGAAATTAAAATACACATATAAATTTCGAAATCGAAATCATAGAAACAAATAAAAAAATAATATAAAAAAAATAATATAAAAAAAAAATAATATAAAAAAAATAATATAAAAAAAAATAAAAATCAAAACAAAGTAAAATAAAATAAAATGAAAAAATATATAATAAAAAAAATGAAAAAAAAAATACAAAATAAAAAAAAATTAACATAACAAATAAAGAAGATAAAATAAATTAACATACAAAATAAAGAAAATAAATTAATTTAAAAAATAAAGAAAATAAATTAATTTAAAAAATAAAGAAAATAAAAAAAATATCTAATAAAAAAATAAAAAAATATATATAATTAAATGAAATACATATAAATAAATACAAACCAAAATAACTTAAATCAAAATATATACAAATTTCGAACTCGAATAAACTCTAAAAATAATAAATACACAAAGTAAATAGAAAAGTAAAAAAAGACAGAATAAATATACAGATAGAAATTAATCAATTGAAGCAAATGAAACAAAATAATAGAATAAAATGGAATTAGTGAAAAAAAGCATGTAATGAAAAGGGATAAAATGGATGAAATTAAAAGCGAATTGTTGAAAAAATTTACGAATGAAGAATAAATGAAACGAATAAATTAATCGTGTAATTAATGTACAAATGTAAATACAAAGTTACAACAAATGAAAAAAAAATTACAATACTCGAAGTTTTGTCTACATCAATAATTCATGGAATTCTTCAACTAGTAAAGGGCGTGAGGTGTGAGAGAAAGAGAGAGGGAGAGAGGGGGGAAGAGTTAGAGAGAGGGAGAGAAAAAGAGAGGGAGAGAAAGGGAGGGAGAGAGAAAGAGAAATATAGTGAAAAGAAAGGGAGTTGACTTGTTGGGTTCAGAAAGCGTTTTTCTTCCTTGTGTTGTTGTCGTTGTTCTTGTTATTGTTGTTGTCGTAATTGTTGTTCTTCATGTTGTTGTTGTTCTGTTGCTATTTCGTTGCATTTTAAAGTCCCATTAAAATTGCATAAAATACACTAACACACACATACACAAATAGACCAACTCACACACACACATACATGGAACGCACTATAAAATACATTTTACACCTGGCGAATTTCAGTTATTCAACAAAAGCAAAAACCAAACTAAAAGACCGACAACAACAAAAACAAATCGTAGGGCTTCCAGAATGACTTTGAGGGCAACCACGACGAGGCCAGGGGCGCCGTGTGGAAGGGGGGAGTGGGGGGGTGGGGGTAGGTTTTGTGGGGACTTCTCAGCGATCCGCAGAGGTCTTTGTTTGTGGCTTCTGAGGTTTCTCGTTCACTCGCTCGTTGGATTGTTGGCAGCTCGCACAAAGCCACCAATCCACCTTCGGCTTCGCACCATCTCCTCCTCCTCCATCTCCTCCTCCACGTCCTCCTCCACCATCTCCTCCTCTTCTTTCCTCTCCTCTTCCCCCTCTCCCTTGAACCTTTAACCCTCGAAACCAACCGTCGGAATCGAGATTTGTCAACGCAGAATTTATGCCGACATCGTTGGATTGGTGGGAAGGGAGGGGGAACGAAGGACATGAATTTAATCGATAACCTGTCGCTTGGCAACAGCAACGACGACGTCGTGACACAGCGACCGACGACAGACGACAAATGACGACGATTGCGTGCGGTTCGTGACGTTTGGCCGTTTGGAGAAACACTTGGGCAGGAGACACAAAGCGGAGAAGGGATGAGGAGGAGGAGGGCAGAAAGAGTAGGATGAGTGGGCTAGCAGAAGAGGAGGAGGAGGAGAAAAGGAGGAGGAGATGAAGGGATGGAGAACAGGAGGATATGAAGGGATGGAGAATAAGCGGTGGAGATGGAGTAGAATGAGAAAGGAATGAGTTGGACATCGGAGTCAATCCCATTCCGATGACGTCATCGTCTCTCCATCCCCTTCAAAACGACTCTCGATTCCCGGAATTACTTGCAATTGCAATCAACCATCGACCATCGACAACAATCATCCCTCAAGTCCTTCTAAATTTTTTCCTCCCTGAGTCATTCGCAATTTAGATCTTTAACATTTTCCCTTCCACCAGTTCCCTTTTCACCATCCCTTCCTTGTCATCGTTCCTCCCTTCTTCATCGTTCCTTTCTCGTCATCATCCCTTTCTCTTCATCATTCCTTCCTCGTCATCATCCCTTCCTCTTCATCATTCCTTCCCCGTCATCGTCCTCCCTTCTTCATTCTTGCTCCTTCGTCATAATTCTTGCTTTTTGCCCTCGACTTCTCAGAATCTGCTGCGTTTGCGGTGAATTCTTCCTTTGCTCCAACTTTTTCTCCCATTTCTGCAGTACGATTTTCAATAGATTTCATTCTTCTCCTCCTGGCCATGTGATCGGTTCTTCCATCTCTCTCTCTCACTCAACACGACTCCTCTACCTCTCTCTTTCTCACCTTTTTGTGATATTGTGATCACGTTTCATCCAACGTTTTTCGCTTCGGATGCGATCGTTGCTTTCTTTTATTGTTGGTGTTGGTGTTATTTTTGTTGTTTTTTTTGGTGTTGCTGTTGTTCTTGATGTTGTTATTGTTGTTGTTCTTTTTGTTGTTGTTCGTGTTGCATCATCATCACCGTGAACACTTAACGGCCGTCGCCGCCATCGTGGCACCATTGTGAATTTGCATAGCGGAGCAATATATTTTATCGTGATTTAATTGCCTTCTCACTGTTTCTATTTCGATTATTATTTGTATAAATTCTAATAATTCACTCTAAAATTGATTGATGATCATTTGTTGCGGTCGATGTGGATGTTCGTCGTTATTTTTAATTCAAAGTTATTATTTCCAAATGATCATTATTATTTCCGAATGATCATTATTATTTCCGAATGATCATTATTATTTTTTTTTTAATTCAAAGTTATTATTTCCGAATGATCATTATTATTTCCAAATGATCATTATTATTTCTAAATGATCATTATAATTTCCAAATGATCATTATTATTTCCAAATGATCATTATTATTTCCGAATGATCATTATTATTTCCGAATGATCATTATTATTTCCAAATGATCATTATTATTCCCAAATGATCATTATTATTTTCAAATGATCATTATTATTTCCAAATGATCATTATTATTTCTAATGATCTTGCAATTAATTTTTCACTTTTATATCATTTTATATCGTTCAATTATTCTATCAAATGTTTCTAATAAATATTCTAATCATTCATTCTATTTAATAAGGTTCATTATATTTAATATGGTTCATTATTTTCCCCTATTATATTTAATTTTCTTTAATTATTATAATTGCTCGTAATTATTTTAAATGTTCTTTGTTATATACATATCTTGTTGTTTCACCGTTTTTTTTTTTGTCTGTCCTTTGTTTGTTTCATCTATTTTTACACTTACGCCATTAGTATTTAATTTATTTGTTAATGCCCCAGGCAACGAATCCAAGGTCCTCCATATGCAAATCAGGTGCTCGATTAATGTCCGACAGACGACCGACCGACCGATCGACCAATTGCACCGATTCCATTCGGACAATATTTAATTGTATCATTACCTGATTAATAGTCGTATAGTTGAATGGCGTATGCGAGTTCGAGGAGAGGACTTCGTTTTGATGATCTTTAGACGATCTTTAGTTGATTCTTCCACGATCTTCAATTGATTCTTTGATGATCTTCAGTCGATCCATCGACGATTTTCAGTTGATTCTTCGATGATCTCCAATAGATTTTTATCGACGATCTTCAGTTGATTCTTTCACGATCTTCAGATGATCGATCGCCGATCTCCATTTGTTTCTTGGGATTATCTCCGATCGATCTTCATCGAAGATCTCCAATTGTTCAACCGACGATCACCAATCGATTCATTCACGTTCTCAAGTTGATTCTTCAATATCAAGATCTCCAATTCTCCAGTTGATCTTCATCGACGGAGTCCAGGCTTCTTCATTCCTTCTACCTCAAGCACAGATTTCATTTCGAATGAATTCAAGCACAGATTTCATTTCGAATGAATTCAAGCACAGATTTCATTTCGAATGAATTCAAGTTCAGATTTCTTCTCGAATGAATTCAAGCACAGATTTCTTCTCGAATGAATACGCCTCATTTTGTTTCCGCCTCCTTGGAGTTTTCCTGCAGCTTCATCCGCCTCAGTGGGGTTTTTTTCTTGCTCTCCATTCTCTTCTCCTTCTTTCTCTCCCCCTTCTTTCTCTCATTTCTCTCTTCCAATCCTCCTTCTTTCTCTCATTTCTCTCTTCCAATCCTTCTTCTTTCTCTCCTTACTCATCTTTTTCATCCTTCATATCTCACCTCGCCTCCTCCTTGGCCTTCGTTTGGTTTTTTTCACGACCTCAACCGAGCTTCATCGAGTCGAGCACAACAAATTAATTTCATCCTCAACCCCCCACCCCGTCGATGTCAGCGGACAAACCTCAATTAAGATGGCCCAGACCTTATCCACCACTTGCTTGTTCTTCCTCCCGTCTCTTTCACCACTTGATCCTTCTTCCTCATCACTTGTTCTTCTTCCTCTCCTTCAACCCATGGAACCCTCGATACACTTGGCTATCGATGCTCGTCTTGACACACTTCTGTCCGTCCTTCCATACGTCTGTCCGTCCTTCCATACGTCTGTCCGTCCGCCCTTGTTGGCCCTCGAGACGCCCTTCGAAAGCAAAAGCCCCGCCCCCTCATCCGCGCCCCTTGACCGTAATTTATGAGTGGACCCTCGCACGTTGGCAGCAGTTGGCAACGCTGCGCTGAGCGTTGGCGCCCGCCCGCATTCTCTCAGCTTGGGACTTGACTTTGATGCACCGCCGTCCGGGCGCCCCGGAGGCTGGCATCGATATATCATGTTGGGCCGACCGCACGACCGGTCCCTGGAGAGAGAGAGAGTGAGTGAGAGGGTGAGAGAGAGAGAGAGAGAGGTTGAGTGAGGGATAGAGTGAGAGAGAGGTAGTTGAGACGAGGGATGCAAAGTGAACGCCGTAAATTTCTGAGGATTTCGATAAAAGTTAATCAATATCCGAGACCCAGGGGAAAGAAATACAAGTCGAAAGAGAGGGAGAGAGAAAGAGGTTGATGAGAGAGGGAGACGGGAGATGGTGAAGAGAGAGAGGGAGATGGGAGAGGGTAATGAAAGAGGGAGACGGGAGATGATAAGGAGAGAATGAAAGAGAGTGGAAGAAACGCCTTCAGGTGTTGAGGAGTGTGGGTTTTAATTTCCGTTTCCGCTACCGTTTCCTCTCTTCGACCTCTTCGGCCAGCGGGCGATTTTGTTTGTGATTTTTCAAACGATTGTTTTTCAAGAGAAAACTCCACTGATTTTAACTGATTTTCTCGAGAAAGCAAACTCTTTATTCTTTTTTCTCTTTCTTCCTCTTTTTCTCTATCTTCCTCTTTTTCTTTTTCTTCCTCTTTTTCTCTTTCTACCTCTTTTTCTCTTTCTTCCACTTTTTCTCTTTCTTCCACTTTTTCTCTATCTCCCTCTCTCTAGCTCTTTTTATCTATCTTCATCTCTCTTGCTCACTTTCTCTATCTTCGTCTCTCTTGCTCACTTTCTCTATCTTCGTCTCTCTCTCTTTCTATATCTTCATCTCTTTCTCTCTCTCTCTCTCTCTCTCTCTCTCTCTCGCTCTCTCTTTGGTGGTAATTGTCTCGTTCGTTTACTCTCGCGTCGGTTCCCCGAATCCCGGAAGCCAACCTCGGGCCACCTTCAGACTTCCTCCATCTCCTTCTTCTTCTTCTCATTCTCTCATTCTCTGAGTGCAACCGGATTTCGGTGAATTTTCTGAAAATCAACCACGCCCACCGCCCCCTCCACACCCGTGGTAAACATCGCAATGGGGGTGGGCGAGGGGTCGATGGTGGAAGCTCCAAAACATTTTCTCTCGTCTCTCGTTGGAGAAGAGCGAGAGTCGACCTGCCTGCCGTGTTGCCAGATGTTTGTGTTATTTCCGAAGTGTGTCGCTGTTTTTTGTTGGCGACGATTTACACGTGTTCGTGGTGCATGCGGCGATGGCGGTGTCGATTAGGAGCGGGGTGGAAGAGAGAGAGAGAGAGAGAGGGAAGGTGGGGATGAGGGGTAGAGATGGCGATGTTTGGGTCATGAGGCGAGTTCGCATCACGTTTGAAGCGGTTTCACCAACGTCGCCTCCCTCCATCAACTCTCATCTCCCCTCCTCATCCCTTACCTCCCCTCAATCCTCGCCTCCCCCCTCCTCAACCCTCACCCTCCCCCTCCACTCCCCTCAATCCTCATCGTGTTTCTCTCCCCCGCGAGCGTGAAACCTGAAATTATGCATCAAACGAAAGCTCTCGCAATTTGCATGCGACCAGAGGCGACCGCCTCCGGAGGAAATCCGCGCATAAATCAGACCAAGCTAAAGCCATGCCACGCCCCCCTATCCTCCTTGACGCCCACCTTCTTCACGCCCACCCTCTTCAGGCCCCCCTTTGCTCTGAGGCACGATCCACAGAGCCCACGGATATTCGAATTCACGATCCCAATGCGAAGCCGCCTTGTCGAAAACCCGAGACGGGATTTTGCTGAAACCACTCGACAAGGATGGTTACCATTTACCAAGTAGGATTTCCATTCGGGCCTCCATCAGGTGGGCAACGCCATGGGCACGAGAGCCAAAGTGGAATCGGTAGGACACGAGACTCGGGCACGAGGTGTGAACGAGCAAACATCACGCACACGAGGGATCCGATTCGGGACACGACACGACACGAAGCTAGTGATCGGCGAGAAGTCGATAGCGAAAGTGGGTGAAGAGGAGTGGGAGAGAGAAGGAGAGGGGAGGGGATAGAGAGGGAGATAGTGGGAGAGGGAGATAGAGAGAAGGAAAGGAAAGGAAAGGAAGAAAGAGACAGTGGGAATTATGATAGTGTCTATTGTTAATTTGTCACTGTTGTGTCCACTTGGTGTCCTTCGACAGCGATGACAATCGATAAGGAGGGACGACAAGAGAGAAAGAGAGAAAGAGAGAAGGAGAAGAGACGAGGGAGAGAGAAGGAGGAGAAACGAGGGAGAGAGAAAGATGAGAGACGAAGGAGGAAGGGAGAAACAAGGAAGGCTGACGAGGAGGAATGAAAAGGAGAAGAGTGACCGGGAGAGAGCGACGAGAGTATGAAAGAGACAAGGAGGAAAGTGGTGGGCTCGGGACAAAAAGCGGCGCCTGTCGTCGGTCGCCAATTATTTTCCATTCTTCTCTCGGACTCTTTCTTTTCTCGGTTTATTTTCCTCGCCCTAATGCCTTTCTCTCTCTCTCTCACTCACGCTGTGTCCCTCGCCCTAATGGACTCCTTATCGCTCTCCCTTTCACTCTCTCTATCTCTCTCTCTGTCTCTCCCTCTCTCTATCTCTCTCTCTCCCTTTGTTGCTCCTTCATCCTCTCGCTCGCTCGGTGTTTTCCCATGGTTGGCCATAAATTTTGCAAATGACACTTGGCGCGCCCAAGTTGTTCTAGTTGTTCTAGTTGTTGTTGTTGCTGGTATCCCTAGTTGCTGATTTCAGTAGTTGTTATTGTTGTTCTCCTACTTGTTATTGCTTTTGTGGTCCGTTTTTGCTGAGGTTGAAGTCGTTTGGGCCTCGGGGACACCGCGGCGAATGGTGGATGGATGTTTATCCTTTACAATTTGTGAAATTGAATCGAGCCAACGAGCCGCGAAGGATCCAAACGTCCTCCGCCTCTCCCGTTGTCCTCCCTAATGACCGTTATTATTATTATTTTTATGACACTTTCTATCCATTATTACTCCTCCATTTGATCATTATTCTAATAAATGTTTTCTTCGTTTTTCTCTCATTGCAGGTAATTTTTTTTCTGCTGGCCATGGGAAATAAATTTAAAACGCCATCGGTGAGATATATATTCTCTCTCTGTCTTCCACTCACCCCCTTTATTTTCCTCCACCTCCCTCCCTCTCTCTCTCTCTCTCATTCTCTCTCTCTCCCTCTGCCCTCGCGATATTCGCGATAAATTCGCAATAAACTCGATGAGAAATACTTGTTAACGTTTATTATTATTTGCATTGGTCGTCACTTGTTATTCGTTACCTGTTGCTCTGGTTACTCTGGCGACGATGTCGTCTCCGAGCGACGACGACGACGACGACGGCGTCCAACGTCCTCCAGCTAATTTATCAGACAAACACAAGTGTTTCTCCGAGACTTCACAACTCTCCACAATTTCCCCTCTTACCAACGAAGCAACAGCAATAACAACCCTGATGATGATGATCATGATGATGAGGGCAATCGAGAGAGAGAGAGAGAGAGAGAGAGACAACAACAAACAGTAACCACAGTAATAAAAATAACCACAATAACTTCGGTAACCATAATAATAAGAAAAACAAAAAATAACAAAAATGACAATAAAAAAAATGATAACAACAACAAAAATAACAAAAACAACAATACAAACAACAACAATAAAAACAACAACAACAATAAAACCAATAACAACAACAAAACCAAAAACAACAACAAAACCAAAAACAATAAAAATCAACAACAATAACAAGTATGACAAAAAAAACAAAAACATTGCCTGAGTGACAACAACAACAACAACATCAATAACAATAGAGCGAAAATAATACCAAAAAACACATGCTCACAACGTGAAGTTCAAAGTCCAACCAAAAGTTGAACGAATCTCCCCCTCGCAACTTGGTTTTGGTTTCCATCCCCCCTCAGACCCCTTCCACGCCCCCCGAGCAACTGTCGGCACGCTCCACGCTTCGATTACCTCGTTGTCGTTGTCGTCGTCGTCTCTGTCGACTTCGTCACGCCGTGTGTCGATGAGTTCCTCACCGACGACGATGAGTTCAGTCGCTGCAGGCGACAGTCTGTACACGCATCTCTCTATCAAGCTACTGCTCTCTATCTCTTTCTCTCTATATATATCGCTTTCTATCTCTATATATTAATTTCTATCTCTCTATATATCTCTCTAACTCTGTCTCTAAATCTCTTTCACTACCAAAAAAGAATAGGAAGTTTTTAGCATTCATTGAAGAACATGTTTTTGACTCGACAAATCGAGGTAGAAATCAAAGAAATAACGATAATTTGTATCATTTTAAAATTCTAGGCTTTCATTTTGATAACAAATTCAATCGTTAGGCTTTCGATTTGATAAAAATTTCAAGCTCTAAGCTTTTGATTTGATAAGAATTTCAAGCTTTAGGCTTTTGTTTTAAAAACAATTTCTGATTTATTATGGCTTACATACAATTTTTACTTCAAATCGAGGTAGAAATCAAAATAATAACGATAATTTGTATCATTTTAAGTTCTAGGCTTTCGATTTGATAAAAATTTCAAGCTCTAGGCTTTCGATTTGATAAGAATTGCAAGCTCTAGGCTTTCATGTTGAGAACAATTTCTGATTTATTATGGCTTACATACCATAACTACGCATGTAGAATTTACAGTATACGAAAAATATAGTATATGATAAATATAGTATAAGATAAATATAGTACAAGATAACAAGATATGATAACGGTGAGATAAGAAAAATGGCGTCAATAACCGAGCCCGAGAGACCCCCAGCGAATGGTGAACTAGGATTATTATAAACAAGAAGAGAAATGGGTTGAGTTTTAAAAAAAATATATAAATGTTGGGATAATGAGGAAATGTTGAAATCGTTAGTTGATTATATTAAAAAATCAAAGATGAGGGCAGATTTATTAAAAACACATCGATGAAAGTCAAAAAAATCCTATTTCAAAATCAAAGACTAATTTATCAAGGGCTCACTGTACCTGCAACCTATCCATGTCCATGTCCAACAGTCCCTCTGTGTATACGTGTGTGTGTGTGAGAAACTTTTCACGTCGATTTTTTTTGTTTTTTTTTTGTTGATGCTTATCTTGATTCTGTTTGTATTTGTTTTCGAGCGATTCATGTAAATATTTCGTGTAAATGTGAACGAGAAATTAAACAAGAATTAAATAAATTCAAACAGAAATTGTGAGCCAGGGAGAGTTAAGGGATAGTGTGAAGAGTGGGTAGGGGGAGGGAAAGAGGGGTGGAGAGGGACAAAGAAGAGGAAAGAGGGGGAAAAAGCGGAGTGAGAGACGAAAACTCGGTAATGGTTCCTTTGTAGTTCACAGTTGAGGCGCAATTCGTGATCGTTTCGCTAACCAGTTGAGACAACACTCGAGTCGATGTCGTGGGGTGGGGTGGGGTGGTGGGAGATAAACACCGATGTCCCCGATCGAGATGGGGGCGAGTGGTTTCGGGGCGATTCTTTGGAAAGTGCGCAAATAGTAGGGGATGGGGTGAAAAGGGAGCAAGATCGACTTGTGGTTGAGATTAGAAAAATAGTGGGAAGATTATTTGGAAGAGGATGTGGTGGAGAATGAGAAAGAGATTGAGTAAGGGAATGTTGAAAATAATGTCGAAGATAATATGGAAGTCAAATTAGAAGAGAATGTGAAAGAATATGTGGAATAGAATGATTCAAAGAGTAGAAGATCATGGGTGAAAAAGTAGTCTCAAGTCTCAATTCAGAATCCTAGAATATGGTTCGTGTCCTCGCTTTGAATAGTAGAGTACTACTCTACTTTGAATCGAACAAGATAATTTTGTGGTTAATATAAAAATATAGTGGAAACATAATGTAAAAGACAATGATTCAAATAGTAAAAGATCATGGATCGAAATGTGATGATGTCACTCGGAATTCAGGTTCATTGGGGTGGAAAATTATTTGTGACCCATGGAGACCTATGAGAAACCTATTGTTGATAGTAGTAGAAAGTAGTGGAAATCAAGCAGAAGTAGGAGAACTCAGGCTCAGAAAAAAAAAATAAAATAACTCAGGCTGAGAAAATGAAGAACTCATGTATAGAAAAAGAAGAACTCAGGATCAGAAGAAAAACAACGCAGGCAGATGAAGAAAAAAATATAAGAATAGAAGAAAGACACGGTCGGCAAAATCTGCAGCCACTTGAGAGATGAGAGGGAGAGAAGCTGAAATGGCAGCCCTTCGTCGTCGTCGTCGCACTCGAGTGTCCTGCGCCACGCCCCCCGTCCTCCGCCCCTCACCCCCTTGCGACACGCAACAGACAAAAGTTTGCGACTTCCCGAGAAGCTTTCAACAAGTTGGAGTCCTCGGGTCACGGTCCTTCCCCTTTGTCTCCCCTCGTCCCTCCCATTGGCTCTCCTCGGCTTTCCTCGGCCCCCCCCACGGCATTGTTCGCTATTGTCTTCCGGCGGCATCGAGGCGTCCGTCTCGCTCTCACACACACCTTGAACAATAATCTCAGGCGTGACCCTTCAGACCCTCGAGGGCATGGCCAAGGAGGATGAAGAAGGCGGAGGGCGGACGAGGGAGAGGGAGAGAGAAGCGGAGGGAGATGGAGCTGGAGGGTTGGGGGGCGTGGCAACCGGAGAATGCAAAATTGTGCGCTCTCGAGCGAAGGACGTCGACGGCTGAGAACGATAGATGTGGACGAGAACGAAGGAAAGAGAGGAAGAGAGGGAGAGAGGGGGAAGAAGCGAGAGAGAGAGACAAGGTGAGGAAATGAGAGAGAGACAAGGTGAGGAAATGAGAGGGAGAAAGGATGAGTGATGAACTAAGGGAAGGGAGAAAGGGATAGAAGATTGAAAGGAAGACAAAGACAGAGAGTGGGAGAGAGAGAGAGAGAGAGAGGCAAATAATTTCTCTGATCTTTCTCGAGTGCTCGCGATGGCTTCAAATTAGGAAATTGAAATGAAAAACATTTCCGAATAAATTTTATTATATGAGGAAATGAGGGCAACAACAACAACAAAAATAGTTATGAACAAACAACAACAACAACAACAAGTGAAGTGGGGAATAAACCAACAACAACAAGAGTGTGGTAATAAAGACCAACAACAATAACAGTAAGGAATAAAAAGCAACAACGATTCTATCCCTAGAAAGTTTCAAGAGTTCTGGCCTTGTTATGGCCGCATTTTGAGGGATTCTGGCCAAAAATTTGAGATATCGGAAAAGTTTTAGGCAAAAGCCTGCATCGCCGAGATTTATTGTTTCGAATTTCCTATTCATTATATTCAGAGAGAGAAAGAGAGAGAGTGTGAGAGAAGGAGAGAAGGAGAGAAGGAAAGAAGGAAAGAGAGAGGTAGACAGAGAGAGATATAGAGGAAGAGTGGGAAGGAGAGAATTTTCCAGTATCCACACGCAAGAATTACAATGAGTAAACACAATAAAAATAAACAACAACAACAATAGGACAACAACAATAACAATAGGACAACAATAATAACAATAGGAATAGCAACAATGAAGAGTATAATAAAAAAAAAATCCATACAAAAAACAAAAGTGAAAATGAAAATAAAAATATAAAATGAGAGAATTATAAAAAAAAAACAAAATCCTGCTCATAAATCAAGGCAATTGTTTGTTTTGAGCAACAGAAGGAACAACAATGGCAATAGTAACAACAACAATAACACAAACAACAACAACAAAGACTACTATACATGAACTACATGAAAAATAAACTATGAACAAGAACAACAACAACAATCATGCCTAAGAAAACAATAACAACAGATACCACAGAACAAAAAAACAAAAACAAAGATAATAATACGAACTTTTACAAAAAAAAAAACAAAAACATGGGCTACAACTATATTAACAACAACTACAACGCTAATAACAACAACTACAATACCAATAATAACAATAACATTAACAACAACCACAACAACAACAACAGACACATGGAGAGAAAAAACTTACTTAAAAAACAAAAGCAAAGCGAAATTTCAAAAATAGAAGAACGAACAAACGAAAGAATTATTCATTATAAAAAACGAGAAGCCTAGAAAATTACAATGCATACTCTGTACGCGAAAGAGGGAGAGAGAGACAGAGATAGAGAGAGAGACAGAGATAAATAGAGAGCTAGCTATAATGATAGAGTGAGAAGGAGACATGGTGGAGTGGGGAGGAAGAGAGGGAACGAGGGCAGAGAAACATGTTCATCATCGAAATGGAAGAGGAGGGAAAAAACATTCATTAAAATGTAGTGAAGGAGAAATATAAATATTTGCTCAGCAGCGCGAATGAAAAACAAATCGATCGAAGGGCAGGAGCAAAGAATGGAAAAAGCTATTCCAAAAATAGAAATTTGAAAAAAAGAGAAAAAAATAAAGTAGATCATGAGAAATGAAAATATCGATATACGGGAGAATATTGAAATCGACAAAATTTAAGAAACAAATTTATCTATAAAATTATCGATTAATAAATTTATCAATAAAATGATCGATTAATAAATTTATCGATAAAATTATCGATTAACAAATTTATTGATAAATTATCGATAAACAAATTTATCGACAAAATTATCGATTAACAAATTTATCGAAAAAATTATCGATTAACAAATTTATCTACAAAATTATCGATTAACAAATTTATCGCAAAAAATTATCGAGCAAAAGCAAAACAAAATCGATCGATAGGAATATATTGATTCTGGTAGGAAGAGATGGAAAAGGAAATTTTGGGAAGGAAAAAAAACTAAGAAAAGGAAGAAAATTTTGATGAAAGCAATTAAAATATCGAAACCGATGAATCAGTTTATGAAAATACTAATCGATAAATGAGTTGACGAAAATAGTAATCGATAAATCAATTTACGGAAATCGAAATGGGCCAATTTCTTTTAAAGTGGTTTGAAAACAAAAGTCGATGGCGCTGTTTTCTGTTTGTAGGAATTTGAAGGCGACTCTGGTTCGCTGAACCGGGCCGCGGGACCCTCGAAAAGGCCGCCAGACCGACGACCAGGCGTTATTGCTCTATTTTTCTGTTTCTATTTGTTTTTATTTTTTATCCGACCGAGTGAGAAATAAATTGACAAAGAACGATATAAAAATCGAGGCGTGAAAATCCAAAAATAAACACAAATGGTTGGCGAAAACGAGAGCGAATTCCAAAGCATGAAAGAAAACCATGAAACTGGATTAAAAATACAATATTTTCACAAGAAGTAAATCTAAAAAAAGAAGAAAATCTAAATGTGAATAAAAATAAAATAAAAAATAAATAAATAAAATAAAAAAAAAAATAAATAAAAAAGAAAAACAAATAAAAAAGAAAACCGAAAATAAAATTAAAAAAAAAAACAAAAATTAAAATATCAAAATAAAATACTAATCATAATAAAACACTAATAAAATAATAAAAAATCACGCACTCGAAGAAGAAGACGGAGAGAAAAACACGATAAGAACGCGAATCTGAGTTCAATATCACGGCGAGGAAAAATAGGCGAGGGAAGGGCTAAAAATAGGCGTGTCTCGGGCAGCCGACCCGATCGAGAACCCAAGAGTCCCAGAGTTCGAAAACTCGGGGATTTCGATTCCAGTGGTCGATTCAGACCAAGCCCGAGTTCCACCTGTGCAAACATCAACGAAAATTCCGCACCCGCTCTCTATCTCTCTCTCCCTCTCTCTCTCTCTCTTTCTCTCTCTCTCTCTTTCTCTCGATCCGATTCTGCGATCGTCGCACGTCTCACGTCGTTGGCAACGCCTTCCGCCTCGGCCCGATTTGTGGGCCACACACCCATTTTGTTGTTGCTGTTGTTGCCTTTATTGCCGTTGTTTTTATTTAACTTTTTATTTGTTTTTTTTCTTATTTAAGTTTTTTGTATTTTTTCTATTTTTCTTAACTTTTTTAATTTGGTATATTTTTTGTATTTTTTTTATCTTGATTTTTTTTTGTATTTTTTTTATCTTGATTTTTTTTTGTATTTTTTTATCTTGATATTTTTGTAATTTTTTTATCTTGCTATTTTTTATTTTTTTGTATTTTTATATTTTTTATTTTTTGCTGATATTTTTTTATTTTTTTACTTTGTTGATATTTTTTTTTTATTTTTTATATTTTTATTTATTTGCCTCTATTGTTGCTGCCGTGGGTTTTCTTGTTTATTCCACAAACGTTTGCGTTTTTCACTAGGTCTCTTGAATAATTTTGCGCCTTTGTCAAAACAACTCGTTCACACACACAAACACGCACACATTCACACACACACTCAAACAAACACGCACAGACAAAGAAGAGGAAGCGAGAAAGAGAGAGAGAGAAACACACAGTGAAATACGAAGGAAACAAGAACAACAACAACAACAAAGGAGAATGGGGAACAAAAATAAACTACGACGAAAACAGAAATTTCGCATGGAGGAAATACAAATAACAACAACAGCAACAAAAATGCAAATAATAGCAACAAAAATGCAAATAATAGCAACAAAAATTCAAATAATAGCAACAAGAAAAACGACTCGAATATTGACAAAAACAACAACAACAATAACAACTTTTTAGTCTGCTTTGCCATTGTCTTCTTCTTCGTCTTCTTCTTGTCGAGCGAGCAAACTGAGGTGAAAATCGTGGGCGGAGGGAGGAGGAAGGGGGAGGGGCGTGGATGAGGATTTAATTTTGGATTTCGACATGAATTCACAAATTAAATTAGCGCTCAACAAAAATAACAATGACAACAATATCAGCAACGATAACAAAAACAACGATAACAACAAGAATAACAATAACAAAAACAACGATAACAACAAGAGCGAGAATATGAATACTCAATAACAATAAAAATCCAGAAGTAAAAGAAGATGATGAAGAAGAAGAAGAGCGATAACACAACAACAAATAACACAAGATAAGACAACAACAAAAACAATGAATCGCAAATCACAAATGACAACAAAAACAACAAACAAAACACTTGCAAAACCAGAAATTCCCGGAATAAAATGTTTTCAATAAATTTCAAAATTTGTTTTATTTTTGCGCAACAAGAAACGAAAATGATAAAAATTAATAACAAAAAAATCAAAATAAAAACGAATAAAAATGATAAAAATTAATAACAAAAATATGAAGAGAAAAAAAATAAATTAAAAATAATAAACATTAAAAATAAGTAAAAAAATAAAAATTTTTAAATAAAAATTATAAATAAAAACAAAATTATGATTACACAAATTTTAAATCAAAAAATGATAAATAAACAAATACAAAAATTAAAAAAAAATTATAAATAAATAAAAAGTATAAAATTTCTAAATAAAAAGAAAATGCTAAATACAAATGACAAATCAAAAAAAACTGGAAATCATTATGAATCTGCAAAAAAATCAAAAAAAAATCCATTACTTTCGCTCTAAATGAATTTCGAGAGAACAAAAGACTCGTGTCCGTGTTGCCAACTGATTGCAACGACAAGCCAAGAACAAGAACAAAAAAAAAAAACCAATTCCATGTGCAAATTGAATTTTCTATTTTTATTACATTTTTTTTTTTCATTTCGTATTGTTTTCTTTTGGAAAATCTCAACTCAATTTTCAATTTTCGCCAAATTCGTCCAGTGTTGCCAACTCTGCATGAAGGGGGGGGGGGGGTAAAGTTAAAGCGCTGAGTTGCCAACGATGTCTCGCAGTCAGCAATGTTTTTGTTGTTGTTGTTGTTACTGTTGGTGTTGTTGTTTTTTATTTATAATCTTTTTCATTTCATTTTTTTTTTTGGTCTTTATAGCTGTTATTGTTGTTGTTGCTGTACATTGTTGTTGTTGGTTTTTTGTTATTATTGTTGTTTTTGTTTTTTGTTGTTGTTGTTATTTTTGTTGTTGTTGTTATATTTGTTGTTGTTGTACTGTTCATCGATCGCTCGCCTCGCTTTGAATGTTAATTGATTTTTGCACTTGGGCACTCGGGTACCTTGTTGTTGTTATTGTTTTTATTATTATTGTTGTTGTTGTTATACAAGCAATAGTAAAACCTTGTCATTTGTTGCTGTTGTTATAACAATAATTGTTGTTGTTGTTGTAACAATCATTTTTGCTACCGCTTCTGCTGAGCCAAGGGGGCAAAAATTGAAATTCAAACTGAGTGCTGGCAAAATTTCGAGTTCGAATTCGAGAACACCGAGCTCGAGCTTCGTGGCTGCCACGCATTTAAAGCCGGTTTCCCAGAAAATGGCGTCGCAAATGGCGGCCATCGCAATTTGTCGTCTTCTCTCTCTCTCTCACACACACACAGACTCTCACTCGATCACTCTCTTCTCTCTTTCACCTGCTCTCAACCTCACAATCACATCCTCTCTCCATCCTCTCCTCTCTTTCTCTCATCTACGGACATCGTGTTCGATTGTCTCGTGCACTTGTTGATCGAGCTCCATTCTCTCTCCACTTCGGTTTCTCTCATGGGTTGAACGAACGTTTTCGTCGCCCACTCGCTCACCACGTCCTCTCCATCTCCGGCTTCTTCCTTCGCCCAACTCCTCCTCCTTCTTCTCCAGGTCCTCCTCCATCTCTTCCTTCTCCACCTTCTTCTCCAGGTCCTCCTCCATCTCTTCCTTCTCTCTTCATTCTTCTCCTCCTCATTCTCCTTTTCACACCTCCTTTGCGGAAAAACGTGACTCGCCGGATCTCGCACGTCATTTTGATTGATGTCATTTCATCCATTCCATTCCATTCCAATTCATTCCTCTGTTCTCTGCACTCCATTTCATTCCTCTGCACTCCACTGAATTTCATTCTCTTTCCTCTTCCATTCCTCTTCGATTCTCTTTTCATTCCTCCCCCATTCTCCATCCATTCCGTATCCATTCCTCTTCCATTCTCCTTCCATTCCTGTTCCATTCTCCTTCCATTCCCCTTTCATACTCCTTCCACTCCCCTTCAATTCTCTTTCCATTCCATTTCAATTCGATTCCATCCACTGCGTTCCATCGGTTTCCGCGGTCCTCGGTTTCTCGTCACGTGGCGTCACGTGCAGTTGCGCTCGGGTGTTTGGCGCCAACAACGTGACGAGTGGAGGAGCGACCAAAGGGAGGGAGGGGGTTGAGTTCACCAAGGGGGGAATGAGTTAACCAAGGGGGATGAGTTTACCAAGGCGGGTTGGTGGGATTGATTGAGAGACGGATGTGGTGATGGAGGGGATGAAGAAATGAGCAGCGATTAGTCAAGGAGAGGAAGACGAGGAGAAAGAAGTCAAGGAGGAAGAAGGCAAGGAGGAAGAAGTTAAGGAGGAAGAAGGCAAGGAGAAAGAAGTCAAGGAGGAAGAAGTCAAGAGCAAGAAGTCAAGAGCAAGAAGTCAAGAGCAAGAAGTCAAGAGAAAGACAAAGAAAGCTATAGAGAAGATGAAGAAAAGCTAAAAATAAGTTAAGGAGAAGCTAAAAGTAAATTAAAAAGAAGCTAAAATGAAGCTAAAAAGAACCTAATGAGAAGCTAATTTAGCTTCAAAGCTAAAAAATTCTCTGAAGAAGAGGGAGAAGAAGAGGGAGAAGAAGAGGGAGAAGAAGAGGGAGAAGAAGAGGGAGAAGAAGAGGGAGAAGAAGAGGGAGAAGAAGAGGGAGAAGAAGAGGGAGAAGAAGGTGAAGAAGAGTGTGTAGAAGAGGAAGCAGAAGAGCGAGAAGAAGAGTGTGTAGAATAGGGAGAAACAGAGGAAAAGGAGTACGAAGTATGACAAATATCCTCGAGGATCTCGAACCCCCCGCCCCCTCACTCACTCCTCCATCACTTCACGAATGTGGTCCCTTCAGGCCATTTGGTTAATTTCATTGGTCCATTTCCCCAAAAATTTGTCCAGCCAAATTGTCCTCAAGGCTTCATGGCTGATGGGTGAGATTTCGATGGTCATCCTCTATCTTCCTGCTCTCCCATTCACCTCTCTCTCTCTCTCTCTTTCTCACTCTCTCGCCTCCCTTCTCCTCTATCTCTCCCGCCTCTCTCCTCCTTTATCCGCTCCCTCTCTCCCTCCCACCCTCTCTCTCACCCTCTCTCTCTATTCGCTGAACACGGCCACGAGATGTGATTCAAATGGTTGGCAATTAAAATCCTCGTCCTCCTTCCTTCCGTCCTTCCGTCCCCCCGTCCCTTCCTGCCCCTTGAAATTTATTAATTGCGAGCGTATGATTTCGCAGCAAATTTAATTAAAACATGCAAAATGGCGCATTCACACATACATACACGAACACATACTCACACACTCACACAGAGACACTCTCACACATGCTCACAGATGAACTCACACTCTCACACATATTCATTCATACTCACACTCTCACACATACTCACACACTCACTCATACACTCTCGCACACTATCGTTTGTGTGAGGAAGAAGCAGAGGACTTCATTTTCCAGGCAATTTGTCCGACAATTGTTGTCATCGTCGTCGTTGTTGTTGTTGTTGTCATCGTCGTTCTTTTTGTTGTTGTCATCGTTGCCATTGTTATTGTAAAAACGTGATTGTTCTTGTTATTGTAAAATTGTTCTTGTTGTTATTGTTATTTTAACAACGCTCGTGGTTATTCTCGTTGTTGTTTTTGTCGTTGTTTTTGTCGTCGTTGTTCTTGTTTCACATCGATAGCCAAATTGCTGCGAGCCAAAATGAAACGAACGCCATCGGCCATCGGTTTTGATCGAGCATCTGAAACCACGCTCGATTCGACTCGATTCGATTCGACTCGACCCGACACTCGTTAGTGGCAGCCCTGGCGGCGGTCAGGGTGGCCACCATGTTTTCAGGTCGAGTGACGCCAGATGCGGTGGCCATGACACTCACACACACAGACACAGAGACACTGTTACATTGACACGAACACACACACACACAGCTGTCAGACAGACAAACACCACGAACTCTCATTCATTCTCCTCTTTGTCCCTCTCTCTTCCCTCTTCCTCTCTCTCCTCCCTCTCTCTCACTCTCTCTCCTCCCTCCCTCTCTCTCCCTCCCTCTCTCCCTTGGTCGAATTGAGGGGATTTTGGTAGATCATTTTGACCTCACGAAATCCATCGAAATCTCATAAAACTCATCGAAATCCCCTCAAAAACCAATCGGAAACCATCAGAATTCAAGATTTTCTATTTTCTTTTTCTTTGTTATCTGTCTCTCGTATTTTCTCTCTCCCTCTCTTTTTCTCTCTCTCACTCTCTATCTCTCTTTTTCTCTCTCTCACTTTCTTTTTTTCTCTCACCCTTTCTCCCTCTTTTTCTCGTTTTTTTTTCTTTATCTCTCTCTTTATTCTCCTCTACATTTTTTATTCCTTTTCTCCTTCGATCTCTTTTTTCCTTCGATCTCTCTTTTTTCATCCGATCTCTTTTTTTCTCTCCTCTCTCTATTATTTCCATCTTCTTCATTTCTTTCCTCTACTTTTTGTATTCCCCCCTCCTCTCATCTTCTTCCCTCTCCCTTCTTCTCCCACATGGTTCCATGGAAACATCGGACCGAGGGGAAAGAATGAAAGGATTACATCCAACGCTTTTTAATTTCGTTCTCGTTTTCGTTTCGGACTTTTGTCTAAAAGTCCGGGTGGCAGTGAAACTTTTTTTGTGGCCCAACCTTCTATTCTTCATACGAATCCGAAGCTTCATTCTCTTTCCTTCGACTCTCTACCTCTTCATCCACCTCATCCTTCATCATTCTCCTCTCATCCTTCTCTACATCCTGATCCCCTCAACCTTCTCTTGATCCTCCTCCCCTCAACCTTCTCTTGATCCTCCTCCCCTCATCCTTCTCTTGATCCTCCTCCCCTCATCCTTCTATTCATCCTCCTCCTGCTCTTCATCCTCCTCCTCTCCATCTCCATCTCCATCTCGTGCCCTGGGGGTCACATGTCCGCGCCTGGCTCGTGTCCTCTGCGTGTTCGCGTTCATGTCCTTGAGTCGGCGTTTGCTGTCAACGGCGCGGACATTTCAACGCGGAAACAACGGCCCGGGGGCAAAGGATGAGGAAAGATGTGGAGTGGAGAGAGGGAGGAAAAGGTTGGAGTGGAAAAGAGAGGGCTGAGGAGAAGAGAGAGAAAGCGATGAGAGAGAAAGTGATGAGAGAGAAAGAGATGAGAGAGAAAGGGATGAGAGAGAAAGCGATGAGAGAGAAAAGGATGAGAGAGAAAGTGATGAGAGGGAAAGGATGAGGAAACTAAATGGAATGATGAAACTAAAATGGAATGATGAAACTAAATGGAATGGGGAAATTATAAGGGAAAGAGGAAACTAAATGGAATGGGGAAATTATAAGGGAAAGAGGAAACTAAATGGAAATGCGAAACTAAAGAGCGATGCGAAAAAATAACGACCAATGTGAAGATGTTGAACAGAAAAAAAAAAAGAAGTGTGTGCGAGTCGCCCGAGGCTCCTGAGTGCAAGAATAAATTCAGAAGAATTTCAAAAATTTCCAACGAAAAACATTTCTCATAATGAGCTTGGTGGCCATTGTCTCTTGTTGTTGCCGGTTATCGTTATCGTTGTTGTTGTTGTTTCTGTTGTAATTGTTGCCAGTTATTTCAGCCATTATTGTTGTTATTATTGCAGTTGTTTTAGTCATTGTTGTTGCTATTATTCCATTTGTTTCATTCATTTTTGTTGGAGTTGTTGGTCAATTTGGTGGACAAAAGACCCAAAGAGAGAGAGAGAGAGGAGGAGAGAGAGGAGGAGAGAGAGGAGAAAAAAGAGAGAGAAAAAGTCCTGTGAATTAAATATGATGAAAATAAATCCCTTCGCTGCATTTTCTCCACACTTTAATTCTTTCGTTGAAGAAATTATTTCGCTTCCTGTGGAATCCTCTTTCTCTCACTCTTTCTTTCTTTCTTTCTTTCTTTTCTGGCCCTCTTTCAATCTCTCTCTCTCTTTCTTTACTTGTCCTCTCTACATCTCGCTCACTCATTCTTTTCTTGTCCTCTCCATTTCTCTCACTCCCTTTCCCTCTCTCTCAATCTCCCTCTCTTCTCCTTCGCATTGTCTTGAGAAACCGCAACGCTCGGCGGAACCGGAAATTATTATTGTTTTCCATTCCATTTCCACTCGACTTAAACTCGAACTCGAACTCAACTCGACCCGATGCGATTCGGTTCGCTTGGCGAGACATTGTTTTCTCCATCCTTGTCGGACATCAACCCTTCTCGCTCACACATGAAAAGGTTTCTCTCCCTCTCTCTCACCATGATCGTGAGCCAGTTGAATGTTCTGCCAGATCTTATTTCATTCTTGCTAAAGGACTTCCGGCGGAAATTGATTTCATGTTCATGTTCGTTTGCCATTGCGATTGCGATTGCGATTTCGCCTCGTATTTTATTGGAAAATTTCTCCCGTGATTTTCCATGTGAGGAGGAGGAAGAGGTACCTCCAGAACTTCGGGAGCTTCAAGCCAACAGGATGCCAGAGAGAAACACGAAGCCAACAATGGGCGAAGGCATATGAGAAGGAGGAGGATGGGGGGCGAAGGAGGATGAGGGCGAAGGAGGATGAAGCGAAGGAGGATGAGGGCGAAGGAGGATGAAGCGAAGGAGGATGAAGCGAAGGAGGATGAGGGCGAAGGAGGATGAAGCGAAGGAGGATGAAGCGAAGGAGGGTGAAGCGAAGGAGGATGAAGGCGAAGGAGGATGAGGTGAAGGAGGATGAAGCGAAGGAGGATGAGGCGAAGGAGGATGAAGGCGAAGGAGAATGGAAGAGAGCGAAGGAGAATGGAAGAAAACGAACAAAAGAGGGAATAAGCTCGAAACACGAATCCTTCTTTCCTTCCTTCCTTCCCATGCATCGAGGCTTAATTTATCGATACGATGAGATTTATTTCTGTTTATGTCAGACGTGGACGCGTTGCTCGAGGGAATTCCAAGGAAGCGATGAGGGAGACAAGGACGAGGGCGAGGGCGAGGGCGAGGGCGAGGACGAGGGCGAGGACGAGGGCAACAACAACGACAAGGACGAGGGCAACAACAACGACAAGGACGACGACAACAAGAACGAGGTCGACTCGGAGTCAATGGAGCCTTGATTAAAGGATCCTCTTGTAATTGAAACTCAACACCTCGATTGCGATTCCGATTCCTTATTTGCCTTCTCTCTCTATTGTCTTCTCCCTCTTGCCTCCTTCTATCTGAATTCTCGTTCCTTTTCACCATCTATTTGCCTTCTCCTTTTTGCCTTCTCCTTTTTGCCTTCTCACTTCTGGATCCTCTTTTCTACCTTCTCCTTTTTGCGATTCCGAGTCCTTATTTGCCTTCTCTCTCTATTGTCTTCTCCCTCTTGCATCCTTCTATCTGAATTCTCGTTCCTTTCTCCATCTATTTGCCTTCTCCTTTCTGCCTTCTCCTTTTTGCCTTCTCACTTCTGGATCCTCTTTTCTACCTTCTCCTTTTTGCATCCTCTCTTCATCCTTCTCACTTCTTCATCCTCTTTTCTCCCTTTTCTCTCCATCATCCTCTCTTCTGCCTACTTCATTCTCCCTTCAGTCTTCCTTCTTCCTTCCTCTAGAAGGCACGTGGTTCATTAGAATCGGGGGTCCAGGCTCCATTCATCGATTCCACGAAACCCGAGTGTTCTCAATTAACAATGAATAGAGTGAGAGAGAGAGAGAGAAAGGGAGAGAGTGAGAGGAAGAAGGAGAAGGAGAAGGAGAAGGAGAGAGCAGCCCTGGTAACCTGGCGACGACAGCAACCGACGGCGACCCTGGCAACGAGCTCCATTGTCTGAGCTCAGGGCCGACTGTCGTGAGGTTCACCTTGTCTCGAAGCAAGAGGGAGACAGAGAAAGAGGTGAGATCAAGAGAGAGAGAAAGAGGGGAGATCAAGAGAGAGAAAGAGGGGAGATCAAGAGAGAGAAAGAGGTGAAATCGAGGGAGTCAGAGAGAGAGAGAGTGAGGTTAGAGGGAGTCAAAGAGAAAGAAAGAGAGAGAGAGAGGTTAGAGGGAGTCAAAGAGAAAGAAAGAGAGAGACAGAGAGTGTGGTTAGAGGTAGACAAATGTAGATCCAGGGTATTTCAGAGAGTGCTTTTGGGGCAACCCTGCCAGGCGGTTGCCATTCATGTTGTCTACCTACCTCCCTCCCTCCCTCCCTCTCACCTCCTCCCTCATGTGGTCGGGATTAGATTATGAAATCTTCAGAGATGCACGAGACGCACTTTAAAAAAAAAATATTCTCATCGTTTTGTCTCCGAAGTGCAGTCGTCGGGGTCGTGTCGTGACCCATCGTCCTTAGAGTCTCTCCATCTCTCTCTCTTCTCCCTTCTCTTCACCCCTCTCTTTTCTACTCTCTTCATCCTTCTCTTCACCCTTCTCCTCATCCTTCTATTCACCCTTCTCTCCATCCCTTTCCTCACCCCTTTCCTCACCCCTTTCCTCACCCCTTTCTCTTCTCTCCTCCACTAACTTTCATCCACAGCCTCGCATTTGCATTCATTCCTTCTCTTGGGGATTTTCTACATGTTCTCTTGTTCTTGTTCTCACACTCGTTGCAATTTTTCTCATGTCATCTCTTTTTCTACCTCTCTTATTCTTCACTCTCCCTCTCTCTTTCTCTCTCTTTACTCCTCCTGCCTTCCTCACTCTCCCTCCCTCTCTCTTCTCTTCACTCCTCCTACTTACTCATGGACGGGAAATGGAGCGAAAGGGTCTGCCCGAGTGGAGACAAAACGTGGTGAAAACTTTTCACTGCAGTCGGATCAGGCAGGATGCATTCTGAATGGATGGGGAGGTGGAGGAGGAGGGTGATGGGGATGGAGGGGCAGGAGGAGAGGTGTGAGAGTGATAGTGGAGAGGGTGTGAGAGGGATGGAGAGAGAGAGTGCTGGATGTTGGTTAGTGCTCTTCACACAAGTTTCACCCGCTGGGAAAATAGATCATCGTTTGTCGCCTCCGCCTCCGCTTCCCTCGTCTCCGCTTCCCTCGTCTCCGCTTCCCTCGTCTCCTCTTCCCTCAACGCCACTCTCTCTCTCCCTCCATCCACTCTCTCTCTCTCCACTCTCTCTCTCTCTCCACTCTCTCTCTCCCTCCATCCACTCTCTCTCTCTCTGTCTCTCTCATAGTCTGTGAGAGGCTTTGAATTTATGCCTCTGTAAAGGACGTGTGGTTGGCCGACGACGCCTGCGGTCGACTGTGACTTTTGGCCCCGTGGCCTAAAGGGGAGGAGAATGAGGAGTTTTAGCTGATGGTGTCGAATCCCTCCCTCCCCCCTCTCAACCCCCTCTCAACCCCTTCTCAACCCCCCTCTCAACCCCCTCTCAAGTGAATTTCCCCACAAGCTTTTGCCCTTGAGTCGAAAGTCGCCTCCAATGGAAAATCACTATCATTCGTTCATATCATATACCGAACGTGTATAATCAACAATTTAATCCATGACATTTCGTTAGAATATAATTACACATAGTAATCTCAATCACTAATCATCCTCGATCATTACACAATTTGTGTAATTTGTACAAAATGATTGATGATGAATAAATGATTGATGATGAATAAATAGTGTGATGATGAATAAATGATTGATGTTGAATAAATGATTGATGATGAATAAATAGTGTGATAAGGAATAAATATTGTATTTCTATTTCTATATATTTATGCAAAATGTTGGTATTCATTTCAATTGATTTTAATGAAAGCTTTCTTGAGAGAGAGAGAGGTAGAGAGAGAGCGAGAGAGAGAGAGAGAGAGAGAGAGAGGAGAGAGAGAGGAGAGAGAGAGGGAGAGAGAGAGGGAGAGAGAGAGTGGTTGGAATATATCATTGAAGGTTGAAGGTAGTTCAAGGTAAAGTTCGAGTGTTTGATATCGATCTCAACCTCAGTTGGAGACGAGATCCAATGGTTGAAGGTTGTCATCCTCATCATCCTCTTCTTCATCCCCGTCTGATTCTCCAATTAATCTCCTCCCTCTGATTCTCCATTCGATCTCCCTCCCTCTGACTCTCCAAACGATCTCCCTCCCTCTGACTCTCCAAACGATCTCCCTCCCTTTGATTCTCCAAACGATCTCCAGCCTTTGCATGTCAACAACTGGTTTTCTCGACATTATTCTAATGAGATTTCAATACCCTGCCCCTTCCTGCCCCCTCCTTGCCCCTGCCACTCCCCCCGCCAACCCACCACCCTTCAGCATTATCAGCAAACCGCCCCTTGGTTGCGATTGCGGTTACGTGATCGTTGAGTTCGTTGCTATCGCCGGCGATTCCGATGACTTCAGCTAAAAAAAACCCTCGGCCCTCTGGTTCGTCCCTCCTTCGTCCCTCGTCCACCTCTCAGAATCAACAGCTGCGTCAGCTTGAGTTCGCTGCTGCTGCCGTTGCCAGGGGCGTCGGTCAATCGTTCGTGGCGCGGGGGGGTGAGGGGGGGTTCAACAACCGCCCCTCACCCCAAAGGGGATCGAACGATCGGCAAGCGATGGTTTCACTAATGAAACTTCCATTAGGATGAAAAATCCTCGAGAAGATTGCGATTCCTTGGCAGAGGATGATGCCAGAGAGTTCGAGGGGGTTGAAGAGAGATGGAAAGAGCGATTGTTAGAGAAGAGAGAGAGAGAAAGAACGATTGGTGTGGGAAAGAGAGAGAATGAGCGATTGAGGGTGAAGAGAAAGAAAGACTGATGTTGTTGGGGAAAGAGAAATATAAAGTCATTTGCAGGAAAGAGACGGAAATAGACGACTTCTTGGTCGGTTTCCAAGAGTTTCATCGTCATCGTAACTCTTGCTTTCGCCGGAGCTGGCGGAAGTTGGCAGAGTCGACGAGGGGAGCGCATGAGGAGGGGAGCGTGAGAGGAGGGGGGGCGTGGCAAAGGCGACAGTAGGCCGAGTGATGTCGTCCTAGTTGGATGGACTCCAAATGGGCGACACTTTCGTCCTTACGAAGTGACATCACAGGCGGCGGAGGAGGAGTGGGTTCGAAGAGAAAGAGAAGAGGGTTCGAAGAGAAAGAGAAGGAGGTTCTCTGAAGAGTATTTTGTAAAAGTGTTTCTGATAATTTTTTGGAAAAGTGTTGAATGAAACTTCAGATCTTCTAAAAAATTGATTTTCTAAAAGAAACTTAGTATTTTATAAAAACACTCTTTGGATTTTCTCAAAAAAAAACCTTTTTAAAAAATGAAAAACGTTGATTCTAAAAATATTCTGGAACTTCTAAAAAACTCTGGATTTTCCTTCTAAAGAAGAAACTTTCCATGTTCTTAAAAAATTTTAGTTCTTCTAAAAAAATTCTGGTTCTTCTAAAGAAACAACGAGTCTTCTAAAAAAAAAAATCTCTGAAGACTCTCTTCTAATCTAATCTTTTAATGAAACTCTGGTTCCACCAACTCTGATTAATCACTGCCCTCCAAGGGTATCCCTCATGGGCATTACCGGACATTCCCCTTGCGACGAGTCATCCCAACAAAATTTCGATAAGCCTCAGAGTCCAGACCAACCTCAATCACGATGGATAATGGACGGACGGACGGGAGACCAATTAACTTACGGAAAACACGCGATTAGGACGAGGTCGAGATTAGGACGAGGTTGCGATTAGGACGAGGTTGCGATTAATTAATTATCCAGATGGATTTCGAGTGAGATAGTGACAGTGAGTGAGAGTGAGTGAGATTAAGTGAGAGTGAGTGAGATTAAGTGAGAGTGAGTGAGAGTGAGTGAGATTAAGTGAGAGTGACCGAGAGTGAGTGAGAGTGAGTGAGAGTGAGTGAGATTAAGTGAGAGTGAGTGAGAGTGAGTAAGAATGAGAGTGAGTGAGAATGAGATGGAGTAAGAGTGACCGAGAGTGACCGAGAGTGACTGAGAATGAGTGGGAGTGACCGAGAATGATCGTGAGTGAGTGAGAATGAATAAGTATGAATGTGGATAAGAGTGAGAGTGAATAAGAATGAGTATGAATAAGTATGAGTATGAGTATGAGGCCGATATCAGTCGAGAGCTGGGGCAACCCCGACATAGACGAAATATGCCTTATCGGCCATTGAGACCACCCACAGACAGAAAGGCAGAAATGGACAGACGGACTGGAAAAAAAACAGACGGACAGAAAAAAAGCCAGACAGACAGACAGACAGATAGGCAGAATGATAGTAAGAAAGACAGACATTGGCCAATGTCCGAGACGAATGAGTGTCTTGCGTGAGATCAGGCATTTCCTTGCGAATTAATGAGTCGTGAAATATGACTAATCATTAGTGAAGGGGGGTGGAGGGGTTCCAGTCCATTTCAACCACCTCCCCCCGTACCATTTCAACCCCTCCCCCTGCCTGCCAAATAAAACCGTTGACCTCCATCAGTCCTCACCCAAATGAAGGGCGTCGGCGTCCACCTCCCTCCCACCCTAATGTAATGAACTTTATTAATTTTTATCTTTATCTTCTTCTTCTCTTTCAGGTGAGTCGATGTCGGTGTCTACTGTTGGAAATTCCATCGCCATTGATTGTGATGAAGGGTGAGGGCGAAGAAACGTAAGTGGGGGAGGGTGGGCGGAGTTGAGAAGGGTTCCATGACCCTCAGTCGAGAGTTTGAGAACCTTTGGGAAGGACGTCTGAAGGTTGAGGCTCAGCAGGAAAAGTGCAGCAAATTGAAGGAAAGGGTTCAAAGTGAACGACAACGAGTTGCAACCGGATACCTTGGTAACCCTGGAAACGATGTCGCCTCTCTTCATAAAGTTCCCCTCTCTTCCCTCCTTTCGCAACAACCTCTCACCACGAGGTCACCATTGTTGACGTCGGTGGTTTTCGTGACGATGGCAATAACAACAACAATTAGAACAAACTATTATAACCGCACAACAATAGTAACTAACAACAAAACGTTAAGTTTGCGTTGTTATTTCAAATTAATCCGGGAAATTTTCACATTTCCCATTTCGAATCGTGTCGTTTGGAGTCGTTTCGTGTCGTCTCGTTTTGGTTCGTGTCAGTTCGCGTTTCGTGTCGCTTCGCGTTTAGTGTCGCCTCGCGTTTCGTATCGTGTCGCGTCGCCTCGTCTCATTTCGTGTCGTCTTGTCTCGTATCCGTCGTCTCATTTCGTGTTGCGTCGCCTCGTATCACGTCGTCTCGTTTCGCCTTGCGCCTCGTTTCGCCTCGTGCCTCGTGCCTGTTGCGACTCCATTCGGGTTTTTTCGTACAATTCATCGTACACTGAGTAATTGTTGTAGTTGTTGGCGATGCCCTTGTTGTTGTTGTTGATGATGCCCTTGTTGTTCTTGTTGCAATCGTCGTCACCTCGGGCGTCATCGTCGCCTTCGTCGTCGTCATCGTGACGTTGTGCGAAAAGTCACGTACGCGCCGAGGAACCCCGAATTCGCACCTTCGCAAAGAGATTTCCGAAGCCGCCTCGACGCTGTCGTTGACGTCACCGACATATCGTTGTCGTTACCGATATTGTTGTCGTTACCGCCGTTGTCGTCGCGATCATCGTCGCCATCTCCGAAATTAGGTCAATCTCGAGCGTTCGATTTGGCATCACTGCGATCGCTCATCGATCGATTTGGCATCACCGCGATCGTCGTTCGCTGATCGGGCGCACGTGCCGAGACTCGTGTGGATTCGAGGGGACGATGGAAAACGAGGAGATTTTTTTTCTCTCTGAATTGCGAATTAAAAATGAAATTCGCTTCTCGATTCAATGCAGTTGATATTGAAGCAATTTGTTGTTGTTGTTCATTGTTGTTGTTTTGCATTATTGTTATTGTTGCTTCACTGTTGTTGTTCCTTCATTATTGTTATTTATTGTTGCTACATGAATTTTTACTGCTTGTTTAATGATTGTTTAAATTTTTTTGCCGTCTATTATGCAAGTAATTAACGCCTCGATGAGTCATCGCGCTTTTTATGTGACTGCGACTCCGCCTCCCAAGGTCACTCCCCTCTCCCCCCTCCCCCCTCCCCTTCGGATGAGGGTCAACGATCCGAGTTCGAACGTCGACAACGCTGACTGCGACGTCGGCAGAGAGCTTAAGCGTTCGCCGACCGCGGAACAAGATGGCCGTCACTTCCGCCTGCCCCCTTCCGCTTGTCTGAACAAAAGCCAGGCCGACGACAGTTGGTTGGCAACGCGAGCAAAATAGATTTATAGAGAGATAGAGAGAGAGAGAGAGAGAGAGAGAGAGATAGAAAGAAAGAGAGAGGGAGAGAAAGAAAAATAAAGAGGATAAAAAATAGAGAGATAGAGACAGCGTGAGTGATCAAATGTAAAATGAATGCACGCCGATCAAAGTCCACAAAAAACTTGGCAACCCCGAGACGCAGCCAATGAGAACGAGAAGAGGGGAAATGTCATCAGGGGGGGCGAGGAAGGAGGGCAGCGACAGGTGGCGAGGGTTTTCATTTGTTGACTCATTTCGGAGCCGCAATTAAATCTCATCTTAGTAGACGGAGCAACAACAGTAGTAAAAACAATTCAACTATCACCGCTACAACAATTTCTACTAACTGCTACAACAACACTAAAATAAATGACAACAACCGCAATGAAAAATCAACGATAGAAACATAAAAATAGAAAAAAAAACATAATAATAGAAAAAACATAATAAGAGCAAAAAAACCAACAATAATACCAAACACCAACAATAACATCAAACACCAACAATTATACCAAAACCACCAACAACAACAACAACATCAATTAAGGCAACCTTGCGACGCTCACGAAAATAAATAAACTCTTGGACTTTGAACGCGACCGCCGAAGAGGCTTCGTGATGAGACGAGCGGAGGAGCCGAGACGAACCGAGGAGTCGAGTGGTGATGGGGAGCCGAGTGGAGACGAGGAGTCGAGTGGTGACGAGGAGCCAAGCGGTGCCGAGGGGCAACGATTGAAGCCGAGGGGCAACGATTGAAGCCAGCATGAACCGTGGAGCCGAGGGGCAACGATTGAAGCCGAGGGGCGACGATGCGAACCGAGACCGAGTCGAGAGTCGAGCGAAAGGCGAACTTCGTTGAACTCTTTGTAGCACGTTCTCTGCTCTTGACAGGGTAGTCGCGCGAGGAGGGGGGAAAGGGGGTCGACACGGAACGAAGCAGGGCTGCCACTATTTTTATCGACGAACGCACTTTCATTAAAAACTTTTTTTTTCCCGACGAACACGACAACGACGACGATGAAGACGAAGACGACGACGAAGAAGACGACGACGACGATGAAGACGTCGACAGCGAAGACGACGTCGACAGCGAAGACGACGGCGATGGTGGCGTCGAGTGGCGCCAACGCGTTGCCAACGAAGGTCGCCCGAGGCGAATTCTCGGGCGGGAGAAAAGAGTAGAGCAGAGCGAGAGCGATCGAGAGTGGGTGGGAGTGAGAGAGAGGGAGGGATGGTGAGGCGGAAGAGAGAAGACCTGTGCGCGTCTCAATTGCAATCAATTGACAACTGCGATGTGCGCTGCGATCGGTCAATTGGCTTTGCGTCGAGTTGGCAGCACTCGACGACGGAGAGAGGGGTGGGGAGAGGGGCGATGGTGGATTTAATGACAGATGAATCCTGGATCTCTGTCGGTTGATTTTTCGCTTCGCAGAAACTTCTGCGGTTTCGTCTTCCGCCGACGAAGACGAGTCTCGCGAGTCTCCAAAGGCGAAAGAAGCAACAAATACAAGCAGAATAATATCATACTAAAATAACAAAAACAATGACTAACGCAACAACATCGTCCACTGCATGACTCGTTCGCGATCGCATTCGTTTTTCCCACAGTGAGATTCGTGCGCCCCGACCCCCGTTCGGGTCTCCAACGAATGCGATCACTCGCTGAGCACGTGCCGCATGTAATGCTTCGTTGTTGTTGTTATTGTTGTTGTAATAGTGGATTTTCTACTAGTTGTTGCTGTCGTTATGGTTGTTTTTATGTTTGCATTTTGTTATTGTTGTTGTTCTTGTTGTTGCCATTTATGTATGCCTCGGTTTCGTTCAACTCTCTGGTTTTTTCTCTCTTCTCTTTCCCTCTCTATCTCGTTCCCTCACTCTTTCTATCTCATTCCCTCACTCTATCTCATTCCCTCTCTCTATCTCGTTCTGTCTCTTCCTCTATCTTTGTTTCTATATCGAGAAAGGACGATCAACGAACGTTGAAGACAAAACAAACGACTCGAGAAGTGAAACAACTGTCAGTTGTTGTTGCTATTGTTGTTGTTTCTTTTATTATTGTTTTTGTTTTTATCTACTATGTTGCTAATATTGTTGCATCTTCGTGAGCAAACGAGCCAGAGAGAGAGAGAGATCGACCACCATCGCTCTGAGTGCATCGCCGAACGAATGCAAATGTCCGACTGCGTCGTGGGCGGAGACGATCGGGCGCGGATGGCGTTCGGTTGCAGCTCGGGAGCTCGGGTCGGGGGGAGGTTGGGTCGCCACTGTTTTTCGTAAAGTGAATAATGGGAAAAATAATGGATTTTTATTTCTTGACCTCGGTTCTAGTCCAGATCTTAGAATGAGGTTTTCTTTCTCATTCCTTCGGTCGTCTTGCTTCGGCGGCCTTCGTTCGGTCGCCTTCCTTCGGCTGCCTTCCTTCGGTCGCCTTCCTTCGGTCGCCTTCCTTCGGTCGCCTTCCTTCGGCTGCCATCCGAGAGACTCTCGGCCCAACCAAACGCCTCTCATCCAACCATCTGTCCGTCCAACCCAGTGGGTGGGACGACGTCGTCGCCTCCGACACGCGACCAAGAGACCTCTGACCCCATCTCGGAGCCACCCCAAAGATCTCTGTCCAGCCCGGACCGACTGCCGTCATCATTAATTCGAGTTCTTTTCCGCACTCGGCATAAATTTCAATTCTCGTTGTAATTGCGAAAAATTCACACTCGGCCGTCCGGCGTCCGACGTTGCGATTACTTCATGCTGGCTGCGTTGCCGTCGCCGTCTCCGCCATCGTCGCTCCACCTGAGGAGCGTGAGAGGTACCGACAATAATAACAACAATGATGACAACAACAACAACACCGATGAGAGCGGCGGCATTTAACAACCGTAGCGCTGGCGGCTCGAGTCCAAAGTCCATGCGTTGTTTGGGTCGCGGTCCAAAGTCCAACCAACCGACTTTCATTGCTTTGACTCGATTTCTGTTTTGCTCGCGCACTTCTCTCCCTCTCGCTCGCACTCGTCACCTCGTCTTCGTTTCCTTCTCTTTCGCTCTTTCGCTCGCACTCGAACATTCGCACATTCGTCCGCCTCTTCGTCTCGTCCCGTCTTGCTCTCAACACGACTTCTCTTCCGCGCCAACGGCCAACGGCTTCGTTCGGCTCACGTCGACTCTTGCGCTCCCGTGTTCGTCGTGTTCTTCGGACGCATCCCGGAGAGAGCGCCGAGAGCCGAGTCGCGTTGATGCGTCTCTGCCGGCTTCGGATAAAATTTATCCTCGTTCTCGCGTTCACTCACGGTCTCTCTCTTTTTCTCTCTGTCCACAAACGTTTCTCTTTTTCTCTCTCCACAAACGTTTCTCTTTTTCTCTCTTTCCACAAACGTTTCTCTTTTTCTCTCTCTCCACAAAACGTGGGGCTTCCTGCGTTCCACGATCGTCAAAGTTCGATCCTCCATTTATTTTAGACACTCTCTCTCTCTCTCTCTATCGGTGTCTTCGGCTTCAGCTCCAACTCGAGTTTCAACGAGCTTCGACGATCCACGTTGAAGTCGGCGCGAAGGCTTCGATTGTTGTTGTTCAATACTTCGTGGTCGTTGTTTTCGTTCCCGAAGTTATTCTCGCTCTCGATGTTGTTGCTGTTGAGGCTCTCGATGTTGTTTCTGTCTTCTCTCGTTGTCGTTTCTTCCCTTGGAACGGGGTTGCACGTGGTCCGCTTTCCTGCAGCTGCAACTGTCAACCATCTCTCTCTCTCTTTCTCACTCTCTCCTTCTTCACTCACCCCTCAGCAACGGCCCAATCATCATCTTCTTCTTCTTCTTCTTTTGCTGCTGCCCGACCAGAAGCGGCGTTGATGTCATCGTCAACGTCCGCCTCCCCTTCTGTTCGCGTCCCCCTCTGTTCGCCTCCCCTGTTCGCCACCCCCTCTGCTCTCCAACCTCTGGCACTGTGCGATCGGACTTTGGACCATGCGAGACGTTTGCTCTAGCATTTGGCCGGCGAATAGCGGATGAACGGTGTTGTTGCCATGTCAATCTCCAGCCCCCTCCCGTCATAGTCGTCGTCGTCGTCGTCTTCATCGTCGTTGTCTTTGTCGTCGTCGTCTTCATCGTCGTTGTCTTTGTTGTCGTTGTCTTTGTTGCCAAAATTAACATGGCCAATTTGTTGGAGAGGTCGGTGGGGGATGTTGTGAGGTGGGCGGCGAGAAAAACCGCAAGAGCAGACACAGCGAGCAGATGACGAACAATGGGAGTGAGATGAACGATCATTCTTTCTCATTTCGGTTCTCTTTCTCACTTTTCTTCTCTTTCTCCCATCTCTTCTCTATCTCCCATCTCTTCTCTATCTCGCTTCTCTTCTCTTTCTCCCATCTCTTCTCTATCTCGCTTCTCTTCTCTTTCTCCCATCTCTTCTCTATCTCGCTTCTCTTTTCTATCTCGCTTCTGTTCTCTTTCTCCCATCTCTTCTCTTTCTCCCTTGTCTTCTCTTTCACCCTTGTCTTCTCTTTCTCCCATCTCTTCTCTATCTCACTTCTCTTCTCTTTCTCCCATCTCTTCTCTTTCTCACTTCTCTTCTCTTTCTCCCTCCTCTTCTGTTGATTTCTCTCTCTCTTGACTTTTTGCGGTTTCTGCTCCATCGTCTGCTGAATCGTCTGCTGAATCGTCTCCAATTGTGGGGAAAATCACACGAAATTCTTGGAAATTCCCGCGAGAATCGTCTGCCTCAACCTTTGGAGCCCTTTTTTTTGCATAAAATCAAAACGATCATCATCGCTTTTGAAATATCGAACTTTTTCTTTAACTTGATCTCCATCTGAGCTCACAATTTAAATAGTGCTATCTCTTTCCACCCCTGGATCCTATACCATGGGGATCTTATCTTATCTTTTATTACTCGATTTTGTTGCGTTTTTTTTTTTATCTCCGGAAGCCATGGTAAGATAATGCCGAAGAAAGCATTTAATTTCAATAATAATATTTCACTAATTTCAGCAATTGACATATGTCGAAAAAACAAACCCTCGATCAAAGAGCAGAAATACGCCCCCCCCTTCACCCTCCGATCCCCCTTGGAGCGATAATCGAATACTTTTTTGCCACCTTCGACTCCATATTAAAAGTTAATAATGGAGGCCATTAAACAATTATCGCTGGAACGAATTGTGAAAGTAATTTCGCATTTATGGTCACATTTTCTTTCCCCTCAATCAACCCTTGTCGTTCATCAACACTCTTATCATTACCACCCTCTCTTATCAACCCCTCTCACTCCCTCTTATCAACCCCTCTTCTCCCTCTTATCAACCCCTCTCTCTCCCACTCTTATCATCACCCCTCCCTCTCTCTTATCTTCCTCCCCTCTCTCTCTTATCATCCCCCTCTCACTCTTTTCAACCCTTTACTCACATTATTATTCCACCTTGTGAAAGGTCAGCGGTTGAAATTGAAGAGTTGAAAACTTGTTTTAATGATTTCCCATTAAAGACGAGTCACGGTATAATTAAAAAGTGATGAAAAGGAGAGCGAGAGGGGGAGAGAGAGGGAGGTAGAGAGGGAGGTAGAGAGGGAGGGAGAGAGGGAGAGAGAGAGGGAGGGAGAGAGGAAGGTAGAGAGGGAGTGAGTTTGGTAGAGCGGAAAAAATGAGTGAGATATAGCTAAGGTCAACTGGAGGTTTCTCAGCTTGGTTGAAAGGTCGAAGTCGATAGGTTCAGAAACCTAGTGTTGAGGATGATTACTATTGTTGTTATTGTTATGGTTAATGATCTCCAACTGAAATTATCTCCAACTGAAATGTTCTCCAACTGAAATGATCTTCAACTGAAATGATCTTCAACTGAAATGTTCTCCAACTGAAATGTTCTTCAACTGAAATGTTCTCCAACTGAAATGTTCTCCAACTGAAATGATCAATAGTTCATTTCTGTTTACACAGAATTTAAATTCTCAATTTAAATTCCACTTCCCTTTGTCATCCACGATATCCATGAAGATCAACGACGACGACGACGTTGACCCTTGGATCCGGATTCACATTGAACCTTGGATGCGTTTTTGTTTTTTTTTTTTATGTTTATATCGTTGTTGACATTTTATAGATTTTGACCATCGGTCGATGATTCAGAGCGAGAGAGATTGGAGGATCTGAGTCAACTCATCATATTTAACTGAGGATGATGATGAGGAGAGTGAGGATGATGATGAGGAGAAAGAGGATGATGAGGAGAGTGGGATTCAGGGGAGATGAAGATGATGAAGATGATGATGATGATGATGTTGAACATGAGAAGATGTTGAGCCAGGGATCAGGAGGAGATCGTGAAGCAAGGGAGAGGAAGAATGAGTTTCAGATAGCAGATGTGGGTCAGTCGCCGGTTTCATGGCTTCACCGATTCCGATTCCGATTCCAACCTCGACCTCGCGTTGCGGTGACTGCATTCGAGGCTGGCTGCACTCGTTATCGCATATCCAAATCCTCATTCGCTTCCCCCTTCTTCCGAATCCTCATTCGCTTTCTCCTTCATCCGAATCCTCATTCGCTTTCTCCTTCTTCCGAATCCTCATTCGCCTCCCCTTCATCCGAATCCTCATTCGCTTTCTCCTTCTTCCACTTCCTCATTCACTTTCTCCTTCTTCCACTTCCTCATTCACTTTCTCCTTCTTCCACTTCCTCATTCACTTTCTCATCCCACTTCTTGTCTTGTCTTCTCTCTCGCTCTGAGTTTCCTCGGAAATCTCGGCTTTAATCGGCTGCGATTTGCATTTGGGGCTGTCTGAAAGTGAATGTGGCTGGAGGTGGAGATTTGGAGATGTGAGGAGCCTCCATCTGTTCGTCCTTACTGCCTTCTGTCCGTCCTTCATTCCATCTGGTTCGTCCTTCCATACGTGTGTCTGTCCTTCCATCCGTGTGTCTGTCTGTCCTTCCATCTGTTCGTCTCTTCGACCTTCCATCCGTTTGTCTCTCCATCCTTCCTCCCTTCCTTTCGTCTCTCCATCATTCCTTTCTTCCCTCCGTCTCTTCTTCCTTTCTTCCCTCCGTCTCTTCTTCTTTCCTTCTCTCTGTCTCCTTCCTGTTTTTCGTCCTGTTTATCTTCCTGTTTTTCGTCCTGTTTGTCGTCCTGTTGTCGCTTCCGTCGCCTGCCTGTCGTCTGCAAATCGTGTCTACACCAGAAGTGAACAATTAATGGTTTGTTCAAGATTTGTTTCGGACCCACTCCACCCCTTATCGTCTTCAGCATGACTTTGGGTCGTCTTCAACATGACTTTGGGTCTGAACAACAAATTGAGGAAATCCTATGAATCTTGAGAGAGTGGGAGAGGGAGAGAGCGAGATAGTGGAGCCCAGTGAAGGAGGAGTGAGGATGATGAGGGGACCAGAGGAGGAGGAGCTGGTGAAGGAATCGGTCAAAGGAGGCCTCATCGTCCTTCTCGATGGAATCATCATCTGATGTTATCATCATCTTGTTTCTCTCTCTCTCTCCAGTGGTCACCGGGGAGGAAACTCAAATACTCAGGGGTCCAACAACTTATTGCTTTTGTCTTGACATGAGCAACACTGTTATTCCAATGGGGATGGCAACAATGTGAACAACAATGAGAACAGGAATGGCAACAACAACCAAAAACAAACAAAGTAGAACAACGACAACAACAATAACAACACCACCGACAACTATACCAAGAACAATAACAACGACTATAACAATAAATATAAGAACAAAAACGAGAACAACCACAACAAATATACAAGAACTATAAAAACAACGAGAACAACAACTTCATATGAAAACATCGAAAACAGGTGGAATGACAATAACAACGGGGACAACAAGAACAACAACAACAAGGGCAATAACAACAAAACAGGGACAACAATAACAACAAGGACAATAACAACAAAACAGGGACAGCGACAACAACAACAACAATCTACTCGAACTCTCCGGAGCCCATCAGGCGCACCTTCGTCTCGTTCACGACATGTGCGTCCATAAAAATGCACTTTACAAGAAAAAAGGAAAAAAGGAAAAAAGAAAAAAAGAAAAAAAAAGAAAAAAAAAGCTAACAAAAAAACAAACAAAAATAAATAAAAATAAAATAAAAATAAAAATAAAAATAAAAATTAAAATAAAAATAAAAATAAAAAATAAACAAAAAATAAAAATAAAAACAAAAAATAAAAATAAAAACAAAAAATAAAAATAAAAAACAAAAAACAAAAATAAAAAAAAAACAAGAAATAACTACACATTTACTACTTTCCCCAGCGTTTCTTCCACTTCCGTCTCTTCTTCTCTCTGACCATTTCTCGAACTCTCTCTCTCCTTCATTCTCCCTCCTCCTCACCCCTTCTCTCTCCTACTCACCCCTTCTGACTCCTTCTCACTCCTTCCCTCTCCTTTTCTCCTTTTCTCCTTTTCTCCTCTTCTCACTCCCTCCTTCAACTTCATTCTCCTCCTCTCTCCTCACTTCACCATCCACGATGCAATTTTGGAGATGCATCGCCGCTTGTTGCCTTTTACGGGAGCAGCAACATCATCTTCCTATCTCCCTCTGCTTCAACTTCTTCCTATCTCCTTCTTCTTCATCGTCTTTCTCATTGCTTCTGCTTCATCGTTTTCCTGCCTTGCTCTTCATCATCTTTTTCCTGTCTCTCTCTTCATCATCTTTTTCCTGTCTCCTTCTTTTTCATCATCTTCCTGTCTTCCTCTGTAACCTTTCCACATAAACGACTTTTTCTCTTCCTCTTCTCCCTCCCATCTCGCTCGTCAACTCTTTTCTCGTTTTCCTCTTCGTGGTACATCTTCTTCCGCATATCCTCCGCCTCCTTCTTCTCCTCCTCATTCCCCTTTCTTCTCCTCCTCATTCCCCTTTCTTCTCCTCCTCCCTCCTCTTCCTCCCCCACCAACAACAACAACATCATCTCTCTCGTCTCTCGTTAAATGGAGCACGAGTTGTCACAACATGTCGTCTGGGGGCGACTGATGACAGCTGTTGGCAGCACCGGCAACAGCAACAACAACAAAAGGGGCAACAAAAAAAACAACAACAACTATAACTACAACAACTACATTCAGACTGTCGTCGTCATCGCCACTTGGCGTTCGTCACCCTCGGGCATATCCAGGAAATCCCGAAGCAGCAGCCACTCTCGCAATTGGTTTCCTCCTTCGCCCCCCCCCTTATCTTTCTCTGGCCGATGGTAAAAGTAATCTTTTATCTTGAAGTGATGGTCAAAAGTAATGGTCGCTCTTTTGATGATGGTTTAAACTATTAATTTCTCTCTTGATCATGGTCTTAACTAAATGTCTCTCTCTTGATGATAGTCTAAACTAAATGTCTCTCTCTTGATAATGACCAAAAGTAATCGGATATCTCTTGACCATGGTCTAAACTAATAATTTTTCTATTGATCATGGTCTAAACTAATAATTTCTCTATTGATCATGGTCTAAACTAATAATTTCTCTATTGATCATGGTCTAAACTAATAATTTCTCTATTGATCATGGTCTAAACTAATAATTTCTCTATTGATCATGGTCTAAACTACTAATTTCTCTATTGATCATGGTCTAAACTAATCATCGTCCTCTTGATCATAGTTCAAACTAATCATCTCTCTATTGATCATGGTCTAAACTAATTATTTCTCTATTGATCATGGTCCAAACTAATCGTCTCTCTATTGATCATGGTCTAAACTAATCATCGTCCTCTTGATCATAGTTCAAACTAATCATCTCCCTATTGATCATGGTCTAAACTAATTATTTCTCTATTGATCATGGTCCAAACTAATCGTCTCTCTATTGATCATGGTCCAAACTAATCGTCTCTCTATTGATCATGGTCTAAACTAATCATCGTCCTCTTGATCATAGTTCAAACTAATCATCTCTCTATTGATCATGGTCTAAACTAATTATTTCTCTATTGATCATGGTCCAAACTAATCGTCTCTCTATTGATCATGGTCTAAACTAATCATCGTCCTCTTGATCATAGTTCAAACTAATCATCTCTCTATTGATCATGGTCTAAACTAATTATTTCTCTATTGATCATGGTCCAAACTAATCGTCTCTCTATTGATCATGGTCTAAACTAATCATCGTCCTCTTGATCATAGTTCAAACTAATCATCTCTCTATTGATCATGGTCTAAACTAATCATTTCTCTATTGATCATGGTCTAAACTACTAATTTCTCTATTGATCATGGTCTAAATCAATCGTCTCTCTATTGATCATGGTCTAAACTAATAATTTCTCTATTGATCATGGTCTAAACTAATCCTTTCCCTATTGATCATAGTCTAAACTCTTCGCCTCCCTATTCTTCATATTCAAAACTAATCATCTCTCTCTCCTTCTCTTCCATAGGTCTGCAAAGCGCTCGGCATCATCTGCGAGATGGAATACTTCGGTCTCGAGCACTGGACGCCCAGCCAAAAGGAGTCGCGCACCCGTCAATGGATCAATCTGCGCAATCGTCTCTCGTACGACGGCAGCAGCGGCGGCAGCGGAATCCAACTGATGCTAGCGTTGCGTGTGAAATTCTGGGTTCCCGTTCATTTCATCCTGCAGGAGAGTGTTCGCAATCTCTTCTACATGCAGGCCAAGGCCGATCTGCTCGAGGGACGTTTGGGCGCTCGCGATTGGCCAAATGCAGCCAAGTTGGCGGCTTTGCTTTGTCAAGCCGATGGCATTCGTTTCAATGAACTTTCGTTGACGGCCAAATGTCCGATTCGTATGCGTCGTGAGCAGGAGCAACTGCGACAGCAACAACTGCAACTGCAACAACAACTCCAACAGCAACAACAACACCAACATCATCATCAGAATGGCCAGAAATCGGAGAAGAAAGAGAAAGAATATGTTTTGTCATTCAAGAAGAGGCGTCTCTCCAAGCAGAAATCCATCGAGAATATCGATCATTCACAACATGCCACGCCCTCCTCTGCCTCTGCCTCAGTATCCGCCTCCGCCTCCCCGTCCTCGACGCAAACGTCCGGCGTTGCTGCAGCCACGACGTCGACGTCAGCCTCCTCTGCCACCACCTCCTCCTCGTCCAGCCCGAGCAGCAGCAGCACGAGCGCAAATTCCTGCAGCCTTCAACGCGATTGCGCCGCCCTCGAGCAATCGTTGACGACGTCACCGTTGCGCATCTATCAGGATTTCATCATTCGGCCGGGGGGCGAGGAGCAAGCGACACCGATGCCGGAGGACTTTTTGCGTCAGGTGGCCGTCGAGCATGGGAAGTTGGCCACGTTGAAGATGAGCCCGAAAGCGGCGAAATATTGGCTGCTGCAAGAGATCCAAGAGCTGCCCGGCTATGGGGAGGAAGTTTTCTGCGGCGTCACGACGAATGAGAGCGCGGCGAGATGCGATATTGCAGTTGGGGCGCACGGCATCACCGTCTGCACGGGCGATGAGAGAAATAGGTGAGTTCGAGGTCGGGTTTAGGATATTCAAAGAATCGGGTTTAGTATTCAAAGAATCGGGTTTAGTATTTAGAATCTGCAAAGTAGAACCTCCGATGAAAACCTCCGATGAAGACTTTCTGAAGAAGATCCTCCGGAGAAGACTTTCTGAAGAAGACTCTCTGAAGAAGACTTTCTGAGGAAGACTTTCTGAGGAAGACTTTCTGAAGAAGACTTTCTGAAGAAGAATTTCTGAAGCAGACTTTCTGAGGAAGACTTTCTGAGGAAGACTTTCTGAAGAAGACTATCTGAGGAAGACTTTCTGAGGAAGACTTTCTAAGGAAGACTTTCTGAAGAAGACTTTCTGAGGAAGACTTTCTGAAGAAGACTTTCTGAAGAAGACTTTCTGAGGAAGACTTTCTGAAGAAGACTATCTGAGGAAGACTTTCTGAAGAAGACTTTCTGAAGAAGACTTTCTGAAGAAGACTTTCTGAGGAAGACTTTCTGAGGAAGACTTTCTGAGGAAGACTTTCTGAGGAAGACTTTCTGAGGAAGACTTTCTGAGGAAGACTTTCTGAGGAAGACTTTCTGAGGAAGACTTTCTGAAGAAGACTTTCTGAAGAAGACTTTCTGAGGAAGACTTTCTGAGGAAGACTTTCTGAGGAAGACTTTCTGAGGAAGACTTTCTGAGGAAGACTTTCTGAGGAAGACTTTCTGAAGAAGACTTTCTGAGGAAGACTTTCTGAAGAAGACTTTCTGAGGAAGACTTTCTGAGGAAGACTTTCTGAGCAAGACTTTCTGAGGAAGACTTTCTGAGGAAGACTTTCTGAGGAAGACTTTCTGAGGAAGACTTTCTGAGGAAGACTTTCTGAGGAAGACTTTCTGAGGAAGACTTTCTGAGGAAGACTTTCTGAAGAAGACTTTCTGAAGAAGACTTTCTGAGGAAGACTTTCTGAAGAAAACCCTTCGATGTAGACCATCTGAAAAAGATCTTCTGAAGACAATCCTCCGAAGAAGATCATCTGAAGAAAACCTTTCAAAGAAAATCCTCTTGAGAAGATCCTCTGAAGAAACCTTCCGAAAAAGATCTTTTGAAGAAACTTTCCGAAAAAGATCTTTTGAAGAAACTTTTCGAAAAAGATCTTTTGAAGAAGAGTCTCTTCGTAGAAAATCCTCCGATGAAGAACTTCTAAAGAAAATCCTTTGAAGAAAACCCTCTTCATTCCTTTTCCACCTCGATCTATCTCTTCTTGAGGTCAGTCTGAACAATTCCTTTTCGATCCACATTCTCTTCTTTCTTTCTTCATTTCTCTCTTCATGAGAACGTTTTGGACAATTCCTTCTCTTACCTCATTCTCTTCATCCATTCTCAATATATTCCTTCTCCCTTATTCTATTCCTTCTTCCTCATTCTATTCCACCTTTCGCATTCTATTCCTCCTTCCTCATTCTATTCCTTCTTCCTCAATCACTTCATCCTCCCTAATTTTATTACTTTTCCTCATTCACTTCGAATGAGAAACATTCTCTTCCTTCTTCCCAATTGTCTTCATTATTTCTCATTATGGATGAATCACGGATTTGTTCACTCCATCGATGGAGAGATTCCCGAGGCTGCTATCATTGTGGCGCCCTCATTTTCGTTCGCTTCTCTCACGTCCTCCTCTTCTTCTTCCATCTCTCTGTCACCATCTCTCTGTCCTCTCTCTTCGTCCTACTCTTGGTCCTCTTGTTAGTCCTCCTCCATCTCAACACCCAACTGTTCACGTCGATGATCAAGATCAAGATGACGATGACGAACAACATCACGTACGAAGTCAACGACCGTTGGCAACAGCTCTCAACTCCTCCCCCTCCACCTCTTCACAATCCTCCACCTCTCTCGAGACCGCTTCGATCGAATATCGTCGCGGACCAGTTGCGAGAATCAGGGTCAAAAAAGGAAGCATCGACTCGACTGGAGGAGAGAAGAGGGGAGGGCGATGGAGCACCCGAGTTGGCCAAATGAGGTGGCAACGGGTTTTTTTTTTCTCATCATCCATTCGTTCACCAAGTTTTTGTCGTCCACTTGTCGTTCGCCGTTTCTCATTCACCGTTTCTCGGCCATCTCCATCATCTCCATCTGTGGCCTCCTTTTTGGGAAGCCAGATCCGGTTGTTGTTGTTGTTGTTGTTATTGTTATTGTTATTGTCAACATCATACTAACGGTTATTTTTCTTCTTCTCCTCCTTCTCCGTCTCATTGCAGCATCCCCTTCAGCGCCATCGCCGCAGCGAAATCCTTTCGACGCACCTTCAAACTCGAATACGTCGACGATCACAACGATCGCAAGGATCTCGAGATCAAGTTGTCGAAACATGCAATCGCCGCGGGTCTCTATCGATCGATCACCGAACGTCACGCCTTCTACGTTTGCGATAAAGTCCGAGGTGTGGTCACGAATCAATTTACACGTGATCTCAAGGGCACAATCGCATCGATGTTCAAGGAGGACACCGAGTTGGGAAAACGCTATGTTTTCGATATACAGCGCACCTGTCGCGAAGTTCACGATCAGGCGCGTCGAACGTTGCACGAGCGTGGCATCGAAATCTCATCGGCTCAGGCAGCGAGCGGTGTCGATGCGATCGCACGCTTTTTGCCACCACGATCGATGACGATGGGCGGCGGTGAAGTGGGTGGCACCGGCGGCGGCGGCGATGAAACTGTGATCGGTGCTTGTGGTGGCTTCTCGATGGAGGGTGCGACTGCGGTTGCTGAGCTGGACTTGGGCGGCGGCGGCGCCGCCTCCTGCAGCGGGCTGAGCCTCGGTAGCGGTTGCTCCATGGCCGGGAGGCTAGATTTGGCGATACGCGAGAAGGCGGCTCGTGAGGCGGCGATTGAACGATGCGTCGACACGCGCATCTCGGAAGCGATGACCTGTAAGATATGCATGGATCGAGCGATCGATACGATGTTCAATCCCTGCTGTCACGTGATGGCGTGCGCCCAATGTGCCGCCAGGTAGAGTCGAAACATAGAAAACCCATGTTAGAGTGATCATTCAATAACTTTTTATTTCTTCTCTTTTCATTTTCTTCAGGTGCAACAATTGTCCCAATTGTCGGGTTCGCATCAGTAGCGTGGTCAAAATCTACCTCCCGCCGGAGTTGCGCACCAGTCAATCGGCCAGCTCGGCAGCAGCAGGCGGCGTCGCTGCCAGCAGCAGCAGCAGCAGTGGCAGCAGCAGCGGCGGCAACGTCAACGGTGCAGCCACAAACTCCGCCTCTGCCTCTGCGGTCGGCAGCAGCGACGCTTCAGCCGCTGGCGTCTCCACCTCCTCCTCCTCCACTGCCTGCTGCCACTAGTGCGTTGGCGACGACGTCCGCGTCTGCGTCAGCGTCACCAACGACGTCGACGACGACGCCGAAGTTGACGGCAGCTGCCTAGAACTGGCTGTGTTCGCTGTTCTTTCGCATACTCGAATGGGTTTGCGCCCCGGTTGTCTGACGATGGGGTGTGGCCCAGTCGGGGGCGGAGGCGGTGGGGCGTGTGCAGCGGATGGGCGTGGCCGTCTGAGGGTGTGGCCGTGTGAGGGCGTGGCATTGGGATCAATTTACGACAAAATGTAGCCTAAGCCTAAGCTTTAGTTTGTAATTGTTGTATATGTAGATGTATATGTAGACGTGTAGATGTATATATGTAAATGTAGATGTATATGAAAGATGTAGGCGTATATGTCAAAAGTAGGCGTCTATGTCAAAAGTAGGCGTCTATGTCAAAAGTAGGCGTCTATGTAAAAAATAGGCGTATATATAAAAAGTAGGCGTGGACGTAGAGACTTGAGTGAAATCCCTTCGATCCCTCGTCCACTTGAATTTGTAAATTTTTGTGTTTATTTATTATTAATTAATGACCTAAAGTGTTAACAACTTTTAACTATTTAACAGTCAGCCCTCGATTCCTTCAAATAGCATTTAGGAGGTATTTTAACGACTACACATCCTTTTGCTGTAGCCTAAAATATATACTATGTATAGCATAATAATGTATAGAATTAATATAGCTTAAGAGATAATCATAATTGAATAAGAGAATCAAAAAATAAAATCAAAAATAAAATCAAAAAAGTATAAATTAAGAAATATGTAAAAAATTAAAAATTAAGAAAAGTGTAAAAAATTACAAATTAAGAAAAAAAATAAAAATTACTAATTAAGAAAAATATAAAAAATTATCTATTAAGAAAAATATAAAAAATTACAAATTTATAAAAAACATAAAAAACTACAAATTAAGAATTAAAACAAAAATTACAAATTAAGAATTAAAACAAAAATTACAAATTAAGAATTAAAACAAAAATTAAATACTTAATTGATGAAAATGCAAAACCCAAGATTCTTTTTTTTCCCCAAACAATAGTTGGCAACTCTGGAATGAGTTCTGATGAGATTATTTTCATACCCTGTCGAATGACATCTCATTTTCCAATTGGCCCCACTGTAATGTGTTTTTAAAAATATATATGTAATAAAATATAGTTGAAAATATTATACTGTTGGCAACTCTGTTAATGTTTTCCTATTATTCACTTTTCTCAATACTCAACAATATATATATATGTGACCACGCCCCCCAATAGACAAATTATATATTAATTGAAAACATATAGTGAAACAGAAAAAAAAAATATATTGTTGGCAACACTGTTGGATTTATTTATGCCAATTTAATATTCTATATTTGTTCTATAACTTTTTAGATTTAATGAAGAATTTGTCAACATCATTTTTTCTATCTATATATGCTTAACATATGTGCAGATATTTATATATACATTTTTAGAATTTTGAGGATCGGTTTCAATAAAAAAAAATAAGTGGAATATTTTTTGGATGATGTTTTGTGGGATTTGTGAAAAAAGAGAAAATTTATTTTATTTTTTGATTCACTTGCGATAGAGATAATATTCACATTGTATGTCAATTAATTATGTGTTTCATGTATGTAAAATATATGTATAAATCAGTAGAATATCAAATATATACTATGACAATAAAAATGAAAATTACGGAATTTAGTATTCAATATTAGAAAAATATTTCAGTGATACTTCAATAACAAAAAAGATATATTGAGTATATTGTTTTTTTTTTTTCAAAAATTATTCGGTTTTTTCGCAAAATATCGTCAAAAATTTATTTATTTACAAATTTTGACGTTCTTGCAACGAGTTGAAACTGCAAACAAAAACAGGGAAGTATCAATAATGTCATTAATCCACAGTTGTATGTGAAAAACAGGGAAGTTCAAAGGAAAAATCAACAAGTTGACATTTTTTCATTACAGGAATTTCTGATTTTTTCTTATTTCTTCCTCTTCTCTCAATTAGCACACATCTCTTTCGCACTTCATATTTGAACACACTCACGCGACAGTGCTGCCACCTGAGCGACAAAACTATGAACTAATTGAAAAAACCATGATGGCCGCCGTGTCTGAGGACAGTGGAATAAAAACAAAAGCAAAAATAATTTCACATTGCGCGCGATCCGCACGAGTGCGAGTGAGACAACTCGATGTGACGGCTGCCGGCAAAAAGTCACAACGCAACGAATGTCAGACGTGGGCGACAAGACGAGAGCCGAGAGATGTCTTCTGTCAGCTGCAAGCAATCCAAAATGGACGCTGGGGCCTTTCATTCACACATTCGCACAGAGCGCGAGGAGCACAGCTGAGCAGACTCTGGCTCGACCGTGGCACAGTTCGTGAGGAAAATCGCCAAAAACGCATCCAACTGCAGAGCAGACCCCAGGAAAAGTGAGTGCATGTGAACGGAGCAAACGGAAAATTCGCGAAAATCGAGAATTCGGGCCGACGGCGAAAAGTGCGACGCAAAAATCGACAGCCGTCCAGCGAAGTCAACGTCGACGACGGACGACGACGACACGCAGCGTGGCGGCAGCAGACGTTGACGACAACGACGGCGACGACGACGTCGACAATCGCGAATTCGAATCGTTCGACGACGTTTCGTACAAAAAAAAAAAGCCAAATAATTGTGTTTCGTTTTCGGTGCTCCGGTGCTTGATTGCAAGCGAGCAGTGAGTGGGAGAGAGTGAGAGAGACGCGTGCAGCGCAGCGGCGGCGAAGGACGAGCGCCAGCTGCGCCGTTGACAACAACAACAAACAACGCGACCCACGGACAAGCGAAACGGACGGACAGAAAGACAGAGGGACAGACAGACGAACGATCGACTGACGTCGATGACGTTCGCGTTTAAACAAAATCGTTTCGGAATCTGGGGAAACGCCGCCGCCGCCGCCAACGTCGACGCGACCGAGATCGCACTTTGTCCCCGGGCAGCGACGTCGCCGAGCTGCAGGAATATGAAGAAAATCCAGTGAAAATTCATTCGAGTCTGTTTTGTTTATTTCCCCCCGATTGTTTGTTTGTTTGTTTTGTGAAATAGAGAGAATCGTGGAAGAAAAAAATGTTTCGGTTTCCTTTGCAGCGCCTCCTTCTTCGTTCGTTCGCCCCCTCCTCTGCCGCAGCTGACGCCGCTGGAGCCGTGAAAGAGTTGAGAAAAATCTAAAAAAAAATCCAAAATTCACTAAATTACAAATCTCATCATCCTCAGCAGCATCGGCCAAGTTAGTCTTCAAAATGTGCTCTTAAATGCTTTAAAAGCAAAGAAATTACAAATTTCAAAATTATAATTTAGAAGTTAAAAAAAAAATTCAAAAAAATCAAAAGATCAATCGAAATCGAAATCGCCTGAAAATTATATCTAGAAAAAAAAAATTCAAAATCTCTCGAAAAGTGCCTCAAAATTAAATTTATAAAACAAAACGAAATTAAATAAAACAAAACAAAATTCAGAAAAAAAAAAAACACGGACACCATCAAAAAAACGCATCCCAAAGCGCTCCAAGGATTATACGGATTAAAGGATTAGCCGTTCGCGCAGCTCAGACGAACAGGAACCCGAACCCCGCCCCCTCTGACGTCGCGGTTCTACATCGTCGACCACTAATTGGATTCAATTTCGATCCCTGTCCCTCTTGTGATAGACGACGACGACGCCGACGACCTCCTCCGGCCCGATCCGGTTCGTTTTGGTTCGGTTTGATCTGTGGTACCCGACGTTCGCCTCTGTCGCGCCTCCAATCGTCGCTCGTTGGTAGGAGACGAGAGTGAGAGAACCGTTTGTTGCGTGCTTCTCCACAATTTCGTGATTTCGCATTCTTTTTTTTTTTTTTACCATCGAAGTTTCGCACACGCAACTCGTTCTGCATCTTAATTGCTGCCGCCATACCTTTGGAGTACTTTCGTCACTTTGTTGCATTTCATCCAGACACACGAGGTTTGTATTTCCGATTCCACCCTTCTTATTGGCTTCTTGGAATCATAACTATTATTAAATATATATATTTTAAACAAATTCCAGGTTTGAAAAGAAATTCCTTTCCATTCAATTTTATAGTCTTGTGTTATGATCTTCAGAGTGAAGTTTCCAATTGAAATGCTTCGATGTTTGATGTGAAATTTCTACCTGTTTGAGAATTTTAATGAATTAATTCCAAAGGGATATTCCATCCACATTTATCCATCATCATTCCTCATCACTGCTCACATCACATTACACACATTGGCATCTCAAGTTTCAAACGTCAAGAATGAGCATTTTGGTATTCTCAAATGAATGAGAATGCACTGCGGCTTTATTGCAATAGCATTCGTCTTTATTGCAACAGTCACTCTCTCTAAGATCCAACTAGGGGGGGGAAATTAAAGTAAAGTACTTTAAAACTCCTGTCCTGTCCGCTCACGAATGGAGAATGTGGTGGACTGAGCCTGCATTCGGTTTGGTCAAGAGGGCCTGAGGAGTGGTGGAGCATGAGGTGGGGTTGGAGGATGAGGCTTGATGGAGAAGGAGGTGGAGTGGAGAATGAGGCTGGATGGAGAAGGAGGCAGGATGGAGAATGAGGCAGAATGGAGAATGAGGCTTGATGGAGAAGGAGGTGGAGTGGAGAATGAGGCTGGATGGAGAAGGAGGCAGGATGGAGAATGAGGCTTGATGGAGAAGGAGGCTTGATGGAGAATGAGGCTTGAAGGAGAATAGGCGAGGTGAAGCATGAGGTGGGGTTGGAGAGCGAGACGAGGCTCGATCCGTTGTCCAGGAGTCAACCTGATGGTGGCGCGGTGTTCGACAGACAGACAGACAGACAGTCAGCATCGTGTCGTTGTGCAATGTGCAACGAGACAATTGAAACAAATCACCCTGGGCGACAGCTGAGAATCGATCCGAGTAGAGAATGAATACGGCAAGACACGTGGGGTGGTTGGTCAGCTACTCTTCCAACGAATGTCGTTGTTTCTCTATCTCTCCATCGAATGTCGTTGTTTCTATATCTCTCCATCGAATGTCGATGTTTCTCTATCTCTCCATCGATTGGAGTCGCTGTTTCTCTATCTCTCTATCTCTGTCTGTGGATATGCACTTGTCCTCTATCTCTGTCTGTGGATATGCACTTGTCCTCTATCTCTGTCTGTGGATATGCACTTGTCCTCTATCTCTGTCTGTGGATATGCACTTGTCCTCTATCTCTGTCTGTGGATATGCACTTGTCCATCAGATCGACCAAGCGACCGCCTGCCTTCGGCCTTTTCGACTGCCGTCAGCTCCTCCCCTTGCCTTTAGCTTCTCCACCCGTTCTCAACCCCTTCTTCACCCCCGCACGATGTCCATCCACCCTGTCAGACTGGTCAATGGTTGCTTCCTCCCCGATCGTCCCCGGTAGGATTAGGCGCATCCATCGACAGGTGGACGACGGTCGCGTTGCTGCTCAACACGAGGTCGGGTTGTGCGGGGACGGGAAGATGTTTTATTTGCCTACTGTGCATTGCTGTCATGGGCGCATTGGACGCCACCATCGTTGGGCAGCAGGTTCCCATCCCATGATCCCTCGATCCCCCCTCGGTCGTGTGTTGATTTCGCTTGAATAACATTTGTAATAATAATTTCACTGAGTGTCCATTGTAGTTGTTGTTGATATTGTTGCTGTTGTTACTGTTGTTGTTGGTGTTGTTGTTGTTGCTGTTGGTGTTGTTGCTGTTGTTGTTGTTGCTGTCGTTGTCGTCGACTGAAATTGTTGAAGCTGTCTTTGTTCGATGGACTCTTGTTGTGTTTGTGTTACTGTTGTTGGTATTTTTGTTGCTGTTGAAGTTGATCTTGTTTGCTGTTTTAGCTGGTAGTGTTATTGCTATTGTTACTGTTGTTATTGCTATTTTTACTGTTGTTCTTGTTGTTTCAGTTGTTGTTGTTTTTGGCTATTGTTGCAGTTGACATTTAATCAAAAGTGCCAACAGCTCCATTTCCCCCGGTTTCTCATCGTCGTCTGCATTGCAAATTTATTTTTTGCATCGAAATTGAATTCCACACCATGTGGAAGTCACTCGCCTCAATTTTCGCTGACGCTCGAAGCTTTTAAAGTTTCTTCGTTACTTTGGATAGATGAAGGAATTGATGGATGAATGGATAGATGGATGAATGGATAGATGGATGGATGGATGAATGGATAGATGGAGGGAGGGAGGGAGGTAGGTAAGGTGGATGACGTGGCTCAAGGAGTGGGATCGATGGATCGAGGAGTGGAGTCGATGGATCTAAAAGTGGGATCGATGGATCTAAGAGTGGGATCGATGGATCGAGGAGAGGAGACCAAACATAGTGGAGAGAGGAAGAGTTCAGAACACCTTTCACATGAGCGAAGAGATCAGAACTTGTTCACTCGGTAATGTCAGCAATTAGTCTCCTTGAAGACGGCTCCCTGTGTGTGTCTTGAAGAAATTACTTCTAACTTATTTTGTCGACTTCACTTTCGTCCACCGACGTCGAGTTGCGCGGAGCCAAAAGGAATTCTTAACCAGTTCCATTAAAGTAGCTTGAAATCCTTCCTGACCTCGTCAACGTTTCTCTAACTCTGCCAACGTTTCTCTCTTTATATCTTCCCTCGTTTCGCTCTTTCTATCTTCCCTCGTTTCGCTCTTTCTATCTTCCCTCGTTTCGCTCTTTCTATCTTCCCTCGGTTATCTCTCTCTTTTCCCTCATTTATCTCTCTCTCTTCCCTCGGTTATCTCTCTCTTTTCCCTCATTTATCTCTCTCTCTCTTCCCTCGTTTATCTCTCTCTTCCCTCGTTTATTTCTCACTTCCCTCCCCTCGTTTCCGACTTCGCTGTTGGTGGAATTGATGCAAGCGTTTCTGCTTAATGGAGGATTAAGCTCAGGTTCGTTGCAGTTCCGTTCGATGGAGGGAGGGAGGAGAATTTGAGGGTGAAGGAGTCGGATCCAAAAGGGAGGGGAGTCGAATCTAGCGGGGGGCGAGGGGAGGTTCTTTCTTACTTATCTTTCTGTTGTTGCTTTTTTGTTTTTAATTTCCGCTAAGCTGTTAAATTCGAGCGGAAATTCGATATAAGGGAAACTCAGCAGCAGCAACAACAATAAACTAAAAAAAACAACAACAACAAAGTAAATCTAGTTGCAATTTTATAACAAAATTTGTTGGCATAAGAAAACAAAGAAAAAATAAAGAGAAAACAAAAACAATGAAAAAAATAAAGGGAAAATGAAAACGTTGAAAAATAAAGGAAAACAAAAAAAAAAAATAAAGAAAATGATTACGATGAAATATAAAGGAAGAACAAAGAAAAAATAAAGAAAATGAAAACGATGAAAATATAAAAAGAAAACGCAAAATAAAGAAAAAATAAAGAAAATGCTGAAAAATAAAGAGAAAACGTAAAACAAAGCGGAACGAAAAATATAGTAGAAAAATAGAAAAATAAACAGCTTTTGAGCACGAATATTGAATAACAGCGCGAAACACGCGAGCAACAGGAAGAAGATGAGAAGAGATGGAGAAGGGAGAAGAGAATGGAGAAGTGTAGACAGAGAGAGAGAGGGGAAGAGTGAAGGGGGTGTGAAAAGAACGGCGCCCTGCCGCCCTGTTCGGAGGTTAGAGTTTTGTCGAGGCAGCGGATTTCGACGAGTTGGGAGTTGATTCAGGATGGATGCGCCTCGTTCTCCTTCTTCTTCATCTTCCTCTTCCTCATCCTTCTTCTCCTTCTCCTAAACTAAGCTCTTAAAAGCTTAAAGCTTTAATAATAATTCCGATCGTCCTGCTTCCCATCGAATGGGGGAGGACAAGGGTTAAAGCTAGGACGATATTTGATGGCAGGGCGAGGTTTGATACGATGATGATGTTTGAGGCGAGGACGATGTTTTGAAGTAAGGACAATGTTTAAAGCGAGAACTATGTTTGAAGCGAGAAGGATAGTCTTGACTTTTGAAAATTCGTGGCAAATGTATTTTTGAAACATGTATTTAATTGCCGCCAAGGAGTAATAACAGGAAACGGAAACGAAAGGCGAAATGGCAACTGACGTGTCTTCCTTTTTATGTGTGTGTAAATGTGCTCGCGAACAACGAAGGAAACGAAGGAACCGGAAACGGAAGTTGTGAATATTTGAATTTGAATTTAAATTTTGGAATATTTTCAACAACTCACACTTGGTTCTCTCGTCGTTCGTTCGTTCGTTTCCCTTCGTTCGAAACTATTTCGAGGAACTTTTCAAGCATTTTTATTTGATATCTCTCGCTCGCTCTCTCTTTTCCCTTCTTTTCTTTCAGACATACACACTCACTATCTCTCTCTCTCTCACTCATCCACTCACTATCGCTCCCTCTCACTCTCACTCTCTCTCTTTCTCACTCACTCACTTACTCAGACACACTCGAATTTGCAAGTCTTGTGCGCAAAATGCAAATGTTGAATGTTCTAGAACTTAAAATTCAAAACAACAACATTGGCAAGAACAACAACAACAACATTAGTAACAACAACATTAGCAGCAACAACAACATTAGTAACAACAACATTAGTCAACAACAACAAAAAGAACAACTATGGCAAATAACAAAGATTGAACGAAAACAAAAAAATTAAAAAAAACCAAAGAATATCAAAAGAATAACAAAAAAAAAACAAAAAGAAATCAACAAGAACCATAGTGGAAACTACAACAAAAAAATACCATAGTAGCAACAATAACAAGAACCATAGTAGAAACTACAACAAGAACAACTCTGCAGAGTTGCGCCGTAGTCGTAGTCGAAATAGGTCAGGGCTGCCAACTGCAGCGTTCGCTGCCTTCGCGGTGACTTTGCGCAGCGGTTGATGACGATGGCTGACGATGACGACGACGTCGGTGGGCTGGAGGGGAGGGGCGTGGCATCGGGCTGGATGGGAGGGGCGTGGCATCGGCATCAGAATGGTTGCCTTTTGAGAAAATGGCGCCCGACGCGAGGTTCCAGCGGTTAACCTGTGGCAAAGTGGGATGGTGCGAAATGGGCAGAGGGGGTGGACGATGGATTCGGCTTAAGAGGGGATTCGAGCGGTTCTCGACGAGCTATCAAGTGCATATAAACACACACATACACGCACACGCACACACATATTCCTCATACTCACATACGACGTTGTTTGCTCAGAAGTCTGACTGGCTGAGTGTATTTGTATAGGTGTATATGTGTTTGTGTGAATTCTTGTGTGTGTTTGTATGTGTGGATTCATGTATGTGTGAATTCATGTATGTGTGAATTCGTTCATGTGTTTATGTGAATTCTTGTATGTGTTTGTGTGTGGATTCGTTTATGTGTTTGTGTGTCTGTGTGCGGATTCGTGTAAACATTTTTATGGATGCAAAACTTTGATGTCGGAATATTTTTCGATGTCGTTCGAGTTTCGATGTTGTTGTTATTGTTGT
>CM029562.1:5739837-5794797 GCA_017309665.1 Coelopa frigida
TGTTGTAAAGGTGAACAACGTTAAATTGTTGGAAAATGAAAGTGAAAAAAAACTTTCAAAGGCGACGACGAACACGAAGAAATCGAAGAAGAACTCGAAGAAGACGAAGAAGAACTCGAAGAACTCGAACTCAAAGAAGTAGCAGAAGAAAACGATGCGAGTCCTCGATTTTTATTATATTTTCACTCTGGCTGTGACTTTTATTCTGTTTGCCATCTCACTCTACCGACTTCTCTCGCCCTCTGCCGCCCTCTCCCGCCCTCTACCGCCCTCTCCCGCCCTCTCCCGCCCTCTCCCGCCCTCTCCCGCCTTCTCCCTCCCTCTCCCTCCTTCTCCCTCTCTCTCTCCCTCCTTCTCCTTCCCTCTCCTCTTTGCTCTATCTCCCTCCTTCCTGTGAGAAGTTTCGCAAACATCAATCGACAGGATGCAGCGAATGTATGTTTGTGTATGAGTTTGAGTAGAACAGAGTGTGTGTGAGTATGAGTGTGTGTGTGTGATTGTCTCGAACACACACATGAACGCACGCACACTTGGCCACATGTCAGTTCTTTGGTCGGCGCTTCGTTTGGCCAAGAAATCAGGACATTTCCGTTTTTTCTCTTGCTCCCATTCTTTCACTCTCGCTTTCGCATCGTGTTTTTTGCCAAATGTAATGCAGAGTGTTATTGCTATTGTTGTTGTTGCTATTGTTGATGATGTTGTTGTTATTATTTTTGTTATTATTGTTGTTGTTATCGATATTATTGTTGTTGTGTCAATATTTGACTGATGTGTACACGAAATATTTGACTCCGAGGTCATCCGATCGCCTTCGTGGATTTTTTAGATTTTCCTACGCCTCGACAACAAAATCGAACGAAAGTGAATAAGAGAGAGAGAAAGAGAATGATTGAGGGAGTGAGTATGAGTCTTAGATAGAGAGATTGACAAAGAGTGAGGATGGGAGAGAACCTGCAAAAATATAATGGATTATTGTTTGCGAAAGCTTGCGGGTAATTTCCGGAGCAAACATTAATTGCTCCCGGCCCTAGAATCAACGCTCACTCCGGATCCAAATCCACACAGAGCATGGGCCGACTGAGGTGTGAGTGAAAGTGAGAGAGTGAGTGAGTGTGAGAAGTTCTCGTTGAAACCAGGGCGGCCAGGACGGGGCCCACCTTCTGGGCCAGAAATCGGGCTACAAAAAGTCCTTGGAATTGGTTTAAGGTCGATCGAGAGATAGAATTCCAATATTTTTACTACATTGAAACATATTATTTAATTTTCAATTTTATTTAATATTCATTTTTTATTTAATTTTCATTTTTATTTAATTTTCATTTTCATTATTATTCATTATTTCATTTAATATATTTTTTAAAATTTTTCCTTTTTTTTAGTAATTTTCTTTTTATTTATTTATTTATTTTAATTTATTCTATCATTGAGCCAAATTCCTTCATTCAGTAAAAATATTTTATTCAATAAAATTAATTCTTTCAGTAAAATTCCTTCAGAAAATTCAGAAAAGTTAATTCATTCGATAAAAGTTCTTTATTCTGAAAAATTAATTTATTCAATTACATCAATTTAGTAAAATAAATTCAAAAGAATTGCATTAATTCAATAAAATTCATTAATTCAGTAAAATTCAGTCATTAAAAAAAAAGTATAAATTTAATAAAATAAATTCATTTCATCCATGAATGAAGAAATTTTACTAAATGAATCAATTTTACACATTCATTTAGTTAAATTCCTTCATTACACATTAATTTAGTAAAATTCCTTCATTACACATTAATTTAGTTAAATTCCTTCATTCATTAAAATTTATTAATTTAGTAAAATGCATCAATTCAGTAAAATAAAGTGAAATTATTTCATTACATACTTTTATTATAGTTTTTTCCATTATATAGTTTTTCATGACACCTCCAAAATTTATAATTATTTTCTCATTATGCCAATCATTCATATACTCATTCATACATTCATTCATTCTTTCATACTCATCATAGTCAAATGTACAAATCATATACAAAAATACAAATCCTCACAAATACTCATCACAACACCTCATTTAGATCCCTTTTATCGTTCTTTTCATTCGATTTCTTACACCCTTTATTTCGATTTCTTACACTCTTTCTTTCGATTTCCAACACCCTTTCTTTCGATTTCTTACACCCTTTCTTTCTTTCATTCCAATCCCTTCATTCTCCTTAGGAATTCTTTCTCATTGTCATCGTTTTCTTCTCGAGTTTACAACCATGGATTATTATAAAAAATACTTCCCTTCTCTCTAGAGGAACCTCTCTCTCGAGGAGCCCAATGGAAATCCTTTTCTATTTCTCTTTATAGTCTTTTTTTTTTCCTCCCCCCACCCCTTTTTTTAGTCTTGATTTTACTCCCCCAACAGATCCACCTTTGTATGAATTATCCTGCGAGATGAATTATCCTTCCTTCATTCTCCACAGTTTTCCCTCATATTCGAGGACAATAATTTTTCCTCACATTGTCACACTGTGGTCCTTGTCGTCCTGAATCGTCAACACTTCATCGTCGTCCTGAATCGTCGCCACTTCATCGTCGTCCTGGATTTGTCGCCACTGCATCGTCGTCGTCGTCCACTTTGCATAGAATCCTTCGCAATTAGGCAGACCCCGGGTCACCGCGACCCAAATCAAAATCCACTTCACTCCACTCCATCCTCCATGCTCCATGCTGATGAAACGATAGGGAGTCCTCGAAGGACCTTCGTCATCGGCATCGGTCTCGGTCTGTGATTGAAAACGGCTGAGACACGCCCATGTGAGAGGCAGAACGTGTCCTATCGCTCGATGCCAAAGGTCCATCTTGGGGTCGATTGCGCCAAAAGAGTTGGCGGGTGAAAGAATGAATGAGATGAAGGAATGGAAGTGAAAGACGAGAGAATGAACGAAAGCTCAGAGAATGAGCGAGAGCCCAGAGTATGAGCGATAGCTGAGGACATGAAAATGCGATTATGACATCCTGTGGAAAGCCTCGAAGGATGGAGATGTGAAGAGAACTCTCCATGAAGAAGGGGGAGAAGGGGGCAAAGATGAGGAAAAAGGCAACAAATTAAATGCAAGGACACGAGCGACCACTTTGCCGTCGAACGAAATCCTTTTCAAAATTTCGACACTCTTGGAATCATGGAATCCTTGGCTGCGCTTTTCACTCGGCTCGCTTTTCACTTGAGGCTTGAGGAGCAAAACAAAAAAAAAATCCTCGGTAAAAAAAAAAATGATTAACAACCAGAACGAACCAAGAGTCTCGAGCATCCTTATTAAGGCAACTCTCCTTCGACGTCGTCGTCTTCGTCCAAAGGCCTCATCGTCGTCTTCATCTTCGTCCAAGGGGGTTCGTCGTTTGTATCCTTTGGCTTCGTCCAAGGGGGTTCGTCGTTTGTATCCTTTGGCTGCTTATCCTGTGACGTTAATTTAATTTCCTTTGAATCCTGAGCCGCAGACGCTGACGCCGTGAACGCCGGGGGGTTGAGGTGGAGATGGCGACGACGACAACGATGACGACAACGATGACGACAACGACAACGATGACGACAACGACAACGATGACGACGACGGCGCACTGAGCGTAATTGATGCAAGGATATAGAAAGGATTCATTAGAATGAAGATGGGATCTCGGCCAGGGAGGAAAAGAAAGAAGAAAAAAAAAAAACGCCACCCTCGTTTTTTTTCTTCTACGCAAATGAGTTTAACGTTTTTTCTATTTCCTCTTTCTTCGTCGCTTTCTCCTCTGCCCTCTCTTCTTTTCTCTTCTCTCTCTCCACTCCCCTCTCTTCTCTCCCCTCTCTTCTCTCCCCTCTCTCCTCGTAATCGAACGCGTGCCGCCGTCAACTCTTTCGTCAGCCGAAGTCCTTCGGCTTCTGCTGCTGGTCCTGATTCGGTTGTGAAATTATTATCTGCGCATATTTTCCCATTAATCCCAGTTTCCGCCCCTCGCCACCTCTCTCTCTATATCTCTCTCTCGCTCTCTCTATCTCTCTCGCTCTCTATCTCTCTCGCTCTCTCTCTCTATCTATCTCTCGAGGACGTGTCTCTCGATTTTTTTCGTCTCTCGATTTTTTTTTCGTATCTAAATTTTTTTCATATCTCGATTTTTTCCGTCTCTCGGCTTTTTTTCTTATCCCGATTTTTTCCGTCTCTTGTTTTTTTTTCCACTCCCAGTTTTTTCGTCTCTCAGTTTTTTTTTCCATCTCGCTTCGTTTTTGATTTCATAGTATGCGTTTTCATTTTTTTTTTAAATCCTTCCACCCCTCGCGTGTTGAAATGAATCAACCAAAAAACGAAAAAAAAAAAAAAACGTTTGCCCAGAAGTGGCTGTGGCTGCGAATCCTGCGCGTGGATTCAGAGAGCTTCAGCCTTCATCCTTTCGTCCTTCATCCTTTCGTCCTTCATCCTTTCGTCCTTCATCCTTTCGTCCTTCATCCTTTCGTCCTCCTCGCCCTGGTCTCCTCGTGTTCATCTGGCGCCTTCCCCGGTCCAACGATTAACGCACGCGATTTCGTTTCCACTTCCGCAGAGCGTATTCAAATTTTTCAAAAATTTTTTTTTTTTTTTTTTTTATCATCCCCACCTCCCCTGCGAGCCCGCCGCCACCCCTGGCCACGGTTTAACCCTCTCGTGCTCAACCCTTTGGCGGGGTTCGGATCCGCGCGGATCCTGAGTCCTGAGTTTGAAGTGCGCACAATTTTTTTTGTTTTGGTTCGTGGGTCTCGGTTTTTAAGCGGATCGCGTGAGGTACAGGGTGATGAGGAAGAGAGAGAGAGAGAGATGTCGATGGAGAATTCATCAAGTGATGAGAATCGATGAAGGATTCATCAAGTGATGAGAATCGATGGAGGATTCATCAAGTGATGAGAATCGATGGAGGATTCATCAAGTGATGAGAATCGATGAAGGATTCATCAAGTGATGAGAATCGATGGAGGATTCATCAAGTGATGAGAATCGATGAAGGATTCATCAAGGGATGAGAATCGATGAAGGATTCATCAAGTGATGAGAATAGAGAATTTTACAAAATCTCATGAGAATCCAGAGAATTCTCTCCATCGAAATCCTAGAGAAGATCCTCGAAGCCACAAGTTGAACCCAGGATTCAATTGTAGGAGGTTGTGAGGAAATTCTTGCTCAAACTCCATGGATTAAAGGAAAATGTGAAGAAATCCTGAATCGAACTCAAGGATTGAAGGAAAAAAATGTGAAGAAATCCTGAATCAAACCCCAAGGATTGAAGGAGTATTCATTGAAATCCATGATCAAACACCAATCGATTGAAAACTCGAATGAAAACAACATCCTTTGGGATTCCTCATAGTCCTTGAAAGGATTCTTGCTGGTACCCTGTATCCTATGAAATTCTCGAATAGCAAGAAGAACAACTATAACAATAACAACAATTACAAGAACAACAATTACAATAACAACAATTACAATAACAACAATTACAACAACAACAATTACAACAACACTCAGCACATGTTCACGTACCCACAGTTTTTTTTCCATTCATCCATCCATTCTTCCTTCCTTCATGCAGATTTTTTTCTCCATCCATCCATCCATTCATTCATTGTTGTTGTTCGATTTCACGTCCTTCTCGCACCGGGCAGAGAGAACAAAAAGCAAAAAAAAAATCCTGACAGACACGTTTTTTTTTTTTGGCCCTCGCTATGGATTTTTAACCCTATCCTCACTACTACAGCAACAAGAACACTAACAACAATAGCAATAACAACAACAACAACAATAGCAACAACACTAACAACAACAATAGCAACAACAACCACATTGTTGAGAACATGAATATTCACTTGTCTGATGCAGGCAACAACAACAACAACATTTACAATGGCAACCGAAAAAAAAAAACGACAGGAGGGAACAGAAAAGAAAAAAAACCCCGAGTGAATGGAAGAATTGGAGAGAAAAAAAATCTCACATAGAATGCAAATTAAAGGATGCTCGGTTGGAAACGGGACCCTCAAAGGGTTGGCCCGGATGAATCCTCGTGGCCGACAACGGCGCACGTCCTTCGATCGTTCGTCCTTCCTGCACTTCATCCTTCGACTCATTTTTCGTTTTACGTTTTTGAATTTTTTAAAAGTCATCAGCCGTCGTGGCTGAAGGGAGAAAAAAATCGTCGTTACCCTGGGCCATGAGGGGTGGCTTGACAACAACAATTACAACAACAATTACAACAACACCATCGGTTGTAATTTTTGATTTAGTGCCCAGGCATGCATAAAAAAAAAAAACTCGTCAACCCCCCTCCCCCCGACCCGTTGGCCCGCGGATTGGGATCAGGTTCTGGAGTTCGACGTAGATCGACAAAGCTTCCTTTTGTGAAAGGAGGACGCAGGACGATGAAAGGGTTGACATGGAAACCAGGACGCCGCGGGATCGAGATTTGCAAAGAGCTCGAAGCGCGTGGAGAGGTCGAATCTCGTGGAGAGGTCGAATCTCGTGATGAGGTCGAATCTCGTGATGAGGTCGAATCTCGTGGAGAGGTCGAATCTCGTGAAGGTTTCGATGCTTGTGAAGAACTCGATGATTCATGAATGACTCAAGGCTCGTTTCGAAAGGATTCGATGCTCATGAAGGTCACAAAGTTCGTGAAGAGCTCCAGGAGCAACGGCTTCGACGTTGGAGAAAGGAACTCGTGACACAAGGACATCAAATGAATCGATGGATGGCGATAATGAGGAAAAGTCGTAGGCAAATGGAGAAGAATCGAGATGTAAAAATGAGGCAGATGAAATGAAACGCATGGTGGACGCAGAAACGCAAGAAGAACCCAGATGAAATAAGGATGCAGATTGTATGCAAAAAGTCGAAGAAGGATGCAGAAAGAATCCAGGAGACCGAAGAAGAATGCAGAATCCCAAAGAAGGACCTCCTGGTGGCAAAAAAAAAAAAACGAGGAGGTTTCGTATAAAGTGTTGCATCTAAAATTCTGCACTCGCCTCATCGACATCATCCTCCGGAGCCAATTAGAGACCACACACATGCGATTCCGCATCCTCCTCCTCCTTTTCTTCCTCCTCCTTCTCTTTCTCTGCTCCTGGCCTAACGATTCGTTTCCCGCGCAATTTCGCCCACGAGTCCTTGAGGACGCACACCTCGACCTCCTGAGCCTCGACGTCCTGAACCTCGTCTTCGGGCACGCGTCGACGACGGCGTCCTCAAAGTCTTCGGCATTCAGTCCAGGGAAGCGAGAGATTGAAAAGGATGGCACGACTAATTTGCGAGCGGATTTCTTCCGCCTGCGATAATCCTTTTGCCTGAGGATCTGTCGAGGTGGTCGTTTTGTTTTTTTTTTGTATTTTTTTTTTTTGGCACGCTGTGCATAATTTGCATGAGGTAGAGAAAGAGATCGAGAGGGAGAGAGATCGGGAGGTAAAAGGAGAGAGATCAGGATAGAGAGAGAGAAGAATTGAGGTATAGAGATTGAGAAAGAAAGTAAAAAATCAGATGCCTGATGACGAAAGATCCTCGAGCTCGAGCGGAGGCGGAGGAAACGAAGTAACCTAAATAGGATAAGGAGGAGAGGGAGGAGGGAGGAAGGAAGGATGAAAATAAGGATGAAAATGAGGATGAAAATGAGGATGAAAATGAGGATGAAAATGAGGATGAAAAAAAGGACGAAAATGAGGATGAAAATGAGGATGACAATGAGGATGAAAATGAGGATGAAAATAAGGACGAAAATGAGGATGAAAATAAGGATGAAAATGAGGATGAAAATGATTTTGAGGACGATTCATTTTTGCACACTCTGTCGCTAACTGACGATGGAGGAATGCAAACAACAAGAGGGATTGGAAAAATAAGAAAAATAAGGATAAGAAAAATATAAAAATAAAAGTAATTACTATGAAAATAACAACTATGACAATAACAACAACAACTATGACAATAACAACAACAACTATAACAATAACAACAACAACTATGACAATAACAACAACAACTATGACAATAACAATAACAACTATGACAATAACAACAACAACTATGACAATAACAACAACAACTATGACAATAACAACAACAACTATAACAATAACAACAACAACTATGACAATAACAAAAACTATTTCAATAAGAACCACTATGAAAACAACCTTTATAACAACAAAAATTACAATAACAACTATTACAGAAACAACTATTACAGAAACAACTATGACAGAAACAACTATGACAGAAAAAACAAGAATTACAATAACAACAAAAATTACAACAATAACAATAACAACAACAACTATGACGAACAGTTACATGTCAAATGACACCATCCGCAAACGTCCCTCGCGCCAACGGAACGACGACGACGACAATTGCAGAAGACATCATGCCAAAGGACCTTCTTTTGCAGTTCGTCAAACTGATGTCAGGACAAAAAGGAGCCAAGCAACAACTGCAACAAGGATGCCACCAACAACTTCGACAAGGATCGCAGCAAAAACTTCTACAAGGATCCCAGCAACAAATGCAACAAGGATGCCAGCAACAACTGCAACAAGGACCCCACCAACAATTCTGACAACGACAGCTATGCCAACAATAACAACAACAACAAGGTTCGATAACTGTTTGCCGTGTGCAACCGAAGACGACGTCGCGAAGACGCGGGTCGAAGGACAGTCGAACGGGCGGCCAGGTGCGTGGCTGGAAGTGACACAATTACGATGATTCCTTTTCTTCTCTGCTTCTTGTTGTTATTGTCCTTGTCCCTGTTATTGTCCTTGTTGTTATTGTCCTTGTTCTCCTCTTCCACTCCTTCAACCTACATCATTCACTTCACCATCTCCCGTTTGGCTCCGATGCTCGATTGAACGGTGATTCATTGTTAGTTCTCATCCTTCGCCTTCTCCTCATTCTTGTCAGGTCTCTGCTGCTCTTTTTTTCCTCATTCTCTTCTCCTCAGTCTTTCCTCCTCAGTCTCTCCTCCTCCCTCTCCTCATCATCCTTCTCCTCCTCATCCTTCTTCTCCTGCTCCTTCTCCTCATCCTTCTCCTCGCCTTCCTCCTCACGCCTTGATTTCCCTGGAAGTCGTGGCAACAGGACACCAGCGCCTTCTTCTCCTCCGCCTCCTTCCTCCGTCTTCTCTTCATCCACCACCTTCTCTTCCACCTCCACCTTCTCTTCCACCTTCTCTTCATCCACCACCTTCTCTTTCACCTCCACCTCCTCAGCAAGAGAAAGAGGCGCGAGTCTACCTGCAGATCGTTTGTAATCGATTGAGCACGAAATATCAAAATATGATCCCTACCTTACGTCTATTCATCCAACCAACCATACGTCCATCGATTCATCTATTGAACAATCCATCGATCCATCCAACCGTCCGTCCGTCCATTCGTCTGTCCTTCCATTCGTTCGTCTGACAACCGAAACGAACGGCCGCAAATTGCATCGATTGCTGGAGCAGGCTCAAAAGGATTTGCAGCAGAGATCAATTAGAGACGTCAGTCAGAGAGAGAAGTCCTTTCGCCCACCTCTCGGTGGAGTCTTTGGGCGAGAGGATCTCGTCAAATCCAAGGAACTCATCAAGTCCCAGAACCTCATCAAGTCCCTGGAGAATCCTGTGAGGAATCCTTTGAGGAATCGCTTTAGAAACCTTTCGGAATCCTCTGAAGAAACTGAGAGAGTTGGAGAGAGAGCGAAAGAGCGAGGGACGAAATCGCTGCACGAACTCGCATGCCTCGAGGTCATTTGGACCACTGCCGAACCCACTTTTTATGCAGATGAGATGAGGTGGGCAGGGGGGGGAGCAAGGCGAGGCGTAGCGAGGTTGAGCGGCCATCTTGCGGCGGCGACCGGAAGTCGCTGGTCGTGAAATTAATTAGCAACAAAGACGGTGGAAACAAACGATAAACGGACGACGAAAAACAATAACCAGACGACTAAAACAAAAACCAGGCGACAAAAAAATAGCTAGACGAAAAAAACTAAAACCAAGTGACTCAAACGCTAACCAGGCGACTCAAACTCTAACGATTCACCACTGCCACGCCCTCCCCCCACCCCACTCCTCAACCCCTGCTGCGCATTCAACTCGTTGAGGCCTGAACGCCTAGAAGCATGCAACGCATTTTGGTCCCAATGGGAGTCAACGTAAATCACGTAAATCTCGCATAATTTTCACATTGTTTCGCGCGACGCCGTCGAATTTCTTTCGTCTCGCGAGGCGACAATTAAGTCCTTTCCATACCCATTGTTCCATGATATTGTTTGGGTTTGTTTTCGTAGTCGTTTTGCTGAGTCCTTCAAACCAATGAGGACTTCTAGTAAGGAGTTCCAATGAGGACTTTCAATGGGGACTTCCAAAGGATTGGAGTCGAGGCTGGAGTCTCGTTTGGAGTTGGAGTCGTTTGGAGCTGAAGTCGTTTGGAGCTGAAGTCTTTTGAATCTGGAGTCTTTTCGACTTTTAGTCTTTTGAATCTGGAGTCTTTTCGAGCTTTAGTCGTTCAGACCTCAATCCTTTTGAAAGAATTCTCGTTGGTTTGTCATATGGAGGCTCTTGTGAAGAACTCGTCCTCTTTTTCCTTCCTCCTCCTCCTTATCCTCCTCCTCCTTCTCCTCCTTCTCCTTTTCCTCCTTCTTCTCCTCCTCCTACTTCTTATCCTCCTCATTCTCTCACACTCGAATCGAGAACGTCTTGACGTTTATCACGCTCGATTAGCATTTGACAAAAAGGCAACATCCTCCCACCTCCAGCCCACATGAGCCTCATCCTCCTGGTTCTCATCCTCCAGCTTCTCATCCTCATCCTCCTCAACCTCCTGCATCTCATCCTCCTCGATCTCCTCATCCTTTCTCGATTGCCGACTGTTGCGCATCACGATTTGATTTCCCAAGGAAAAACACGCATTCGACATCCTTTTTTTTTTTTGCGAAGGCGAAAGGATGGATGGATTGAATTGGATGGGGTGGATGAAAGGATGGGGTGTGTCACAAGGACATGTGGAATGGAGGGTGAGTGAGTTAGTGAGATTGAGAGTGAGCGAGAGCGAGAGTGAGAGAAGGCACACATCTGTGTGTGTGTGACGAAGGGACACATGTGTGTGTGTGTGTGACGAAGGGACACATGTGTGTGTGTGTGTAACGAAGGGACACATGTGTGTGTGTGTGTGACGAAGGGACACATGTGTCTGTGTGTGTGACGAAGGGACACATGTGTGTGTGTGTGTGACTCGTGAGCACGGGGTTAATCGCTGTTTTGCTAAAAAGGGTTTCCCTTTCAGGAGTTATTTTTTTATAGCTTATTCCCGATCCGAGAGTGGAAAGGGAAGATTCCACTCTCTCCCCTTCCACTCTCTACCACTCTCTATCTCTCTCTCTCCCACTCTCTCTCTCTCCCTCGCTCCCACACTAGCGCGATTGATGTCCTTATTTATCCTTATTTTCCGACAATTTGCGAGGTTTATTTATGTTTCTGGTCTTTGTGTGCATTATTCGTTGTCGTTCGTTGCCAATTGTTGTTGTTATTGTCGTTGTGATTGGTATTGGTGACATTGATGTGGTTATTGGTCTTATTATTGTTGTTGTTATTGATGCTATTGATCGACGACACATGTGTGTGTGCATGCGTGCGTGTGAATTTTGTGTAAAGTTTGTATGAGTTCACATGAATTTGTATGAGTTCACATGAATTTGTGTGAGTTCGCGTGAATTTGTGTGTGTGTCGCGTGCGTGTGTCTGCGGTCGAAGGTCCTTAAGAACGCTAAGAGGTCCTTCTTGTGAGTGGGTGGAAGAGTTGAGGAAAGGGTGGAGGCTGTCGATGGAAGGCTGGAGGTTTTAGACGGAAGGCTGGAGGTTTTAGACGGAAGGCTGGAGGTTCTATGAAGGAGCTCGCGAGGTTGTTTAGGATAAGCAGAGGTCCTTTAGGGTAAGCAGAAGGTCCTTTAGGGTAAGCAGAAGGTCCTTTAGGGTAAGCAGAAGGTCCTTTAGGGTAAACAGATGTCCTGGAAAGTGAAATGGACGCGTCGAAATCTTCTCAAGAAACAAGTTGTTCGCCTTTTGGAGGGTCTTGGAGTAATTCCTGAAGGTTTGAGGTGATTTCGTGAAGGTTTGAGGTGATTTTCTGAAGGTTTGTGGTCCCTTCGTCAAGGTTTTTGGTCCCTTCGTGAAGGTTTTTGATGCATTTCTGAAGGTTTGGGCCTCATTCATGAAGTTTTCGGCTCCTTCATTGAGTTTTGGGCTTCCTCGTGAAGTTTTGAGTCTCCTTCATGAAGTTTTGGGCTCCTTCATGAATTTTTGGGCTTCCTCGTGAAGTTTTGAGTCTCCTTCATGAAGTTTTGAGTCTCCTTCATAAAGTTTTGAACTCCTTCATAAAGTTTTAGGCTCCTTCATGATGTTTTAAGCTACCTTCCCAAAGGTTTTCGGATACCTTGCTGAAGCTTTTGGATCTCATCCTTAGTCTCTCTCTCTCTCTTTCGATCCTTCACGAACCCCATGAGACACTGAGCCAGGCTCCCACCCTTGTCGTCCACCCCGCCCCGCCCCGCCCCACACTCAGTCACCGAAATATCGTAGTTGCCAACAATGCATAAAAATAAAAATCGCCTGAAAGGCGAAGCGTGTTCGCGCCCATCGCGTCCGAACATGACAGCTCGCATGACACTTCGCGCCTGTCATTCTCGCCGTTTTACGTCTCGCTTTTTATACCGAGCGAACGGGGGGGGGGGGGGGGGGGGGCGTGGTAGGCTTTTACCGTTTTATAACTGTCGTGATGAGTGAGAATGGAGGCTGTTTTGTCGTCTTCGTGTAATTGTCAAAACCAGTGCATGTGTGGGTGTTTGTGTGTGATTGTGTATGTTTGTGTATTATTGTGTGTGTGTTTTTGATTGCACGAGTGCATTACAAATGGCGGACGACGGTGACATCCGGCGAATGGGGTCGCGGCCCACCCTGAATCAGAGGCGGAGGTGAATTAGAGTGGCGGAGGTGAATTTCGTGGGTCGGGGTCGAATTTCCGAGGGTCGGAGACGAATTTCCGAGGGTCGTGGGCGAATTTCCGAGGGTCGGGTGATGAAGGCGTGAAAGCTTTCCTGTGTCGCGAGCATCGCGTTATGAGCCGCGTCGTCCTCCCCCCCCCCCGCCACCGAAACTAATCTGGAAACTAATGGTAGAGCCCATGGGATGGGGGAAGTTCGAGATGGTTCTCATTGACCCAATGGCATCGCATGGGTTTGAAGGAATAGCCGAATAGCCTTAATTTTTAATGTTTAATGTTTTAATGTTTAAAGTTCCACTTGTAATTTATACTTATGTAGTACTAAAAAAGACCTAGTCTTAGTGTACAATAAATGAAAATAAATAAATAAATAAATAATAATAAATAAAATAAATTCAACAAATTCATCTGGTTCTGTGTCTGAACTGTGAGAGTGATTGTGTTTTCAGGTAATTGTTTTATCAGTTTTTATAATTTTATCAATTTAGAATTTTTTTTTACATTTTTATTTACTTTTGTCAATTACCGGTTCATAAATTTTATTTTTAATTTAGTAAATTTTCCCAATGTTACCACATTCTATAATTATATCAAGTTTTATAATTTTGAAAATGCTTGTAATTTAAAAATTGTTGTAATTTTCAAATTTCTTAATTTTTTTCAAATATTTGACGTTTCTCAAATTTTTAAAATTTTATAAATTCCTTAAATTTTTTAAAATTTTTCAAATTTTTTAAATTTACATAATTTTTTTAATTTCTCAAATTTCTTAAATTTTTCAAGTTTCTTAAATTTTTCATATTTCTCAAATTTTTAAAATTTCTTAAATATTTCAAAATTCTCAAATTTTTTTAAATTCCTTAAATTTCTCAAATATTTTCAAATTTCTCAATTTTTTCAAATTTCTTAAAGTTCTCAAATTTTTCATTTGTCTCAAATTTTTCAAATTTCTTAAATATTTCAAATTTCTCATTTTTTTTTAAATTTCATAAATATTTTCAAATTTCTCAATTTTTTCAAATTTCTCAAATTTTTCAATTTTTTTCAAATTTCTCAAAATTATTTATTTTCAATTCTTAAAATTTCTAAATTATTAAAATTTCTTAAATATTTCAAATTTCTCAAATATTTCAAATTTCTCAAATTTGTTAAATTTCTCACATTTTTCAAAATTTATAAATTTATCACCTTTATAAAATTTATAGATTTTTTAAATTTATATATTTTTTCAAAATTTAAAAATTTTCAATTTTTTTTATGAAACCTTTTATTTAAATCTGTTGTTCATTTTGAACTCAATATGTGGTAGTGTTTATAACTTCACTCTAAACCCATTATTTGTTTTTAATTTCGGCTTAATTTTATCCTCTTTCTCCTCTTGGCTCCTTAAATCACGAATAACAATGGCAGGAAAGAAGGACATGGTGTTAATTTCCCATGATTCTTCATTTTCCTCCTCCTTCTCCATCTCGTTCTCCTACTCTTTCTCCTCCTCTTATTTAGATATGCAGACAGACAAATAGACAGCAACAACAACAACAATCATAGAAACTTTTCGGTCCCTGCTTTTTCCTTCCCCTTCCCTCCTCCTCCCCCACACACGAGATTCTCTCGCTCCACTCGCATGTGATATCCTTTCCATCCAAGAGCCTAATGAGAAATTAACAACTTAATTAATTTCATCGTCATTTATCTTCTGCCACTACAACAACAACAACAATAATGACAACAACAACAACAATAACAATATTGACAACACCAATAACAACAATGACAACAACAATAACAACAATGACAACAACAACAACAATAAGGTAAATAACAACTATTCAAACCACAGTAACAAAAACGAGCCAACAAAACTCAATGACAGCAAAAACAACAATAACAACAACAACAACAATGAGAATAACACATTCAACATCAATGACAAAAACAAATGAATGAGAGAAAAGGGAAAGGAAAAGGAAAAGAGAGGGGGGGGGGATAAAGCAAAAGAGAGAGGGGAGTTCAAGAAAAAGAAAGAGAGAGAAAAACTTCCGCCACAAACTTCAACTCAACACATGAGATTTATTCGAGAACCATTTGTCGTAGTTGTAGTTGTTTTTGTTATTATTGTTGTTCTTATTGTTGGCCAAACTCCACACGTCCCCGCCTCCCTCCGAAGAAGAAACTTTTGTTTTTCTCATGAAAATGTGGAGCAAACAACGCTGTGTGTGTGTGTGTGGAGAGGTGGGGGGAGGAAGACATGAGGGGGCGTGGCCAGAAGTAAACTTCGCACGTATTCAAAGTTTATTCGGGAACCACTGAAGAGTGGTTAGAGGGAGAGGGAGAGAGGGATGGAGAGGGAGAGGGAGAGAGAGAGAGAGGGAGAGAGAGGGATGGAGAAAGGGAGAGGGAAAGACGGAGAAAAAGGGAAAGAGGGAGAAAGATAGAAAGAGATGGAGTTGGCAAACGGTCTGCATTTAATTTCAAATTATATCGTGAAATACGTGATTAGATTCGGAGCAAAACCGAGCGACCGTTTTTTTTTTTTTTTTTTTTTGCTTCGAAGTGATTTACGCCAACCAAAGGACGAAGGAATATCGAAAAAAAGGAAGGACTATCGAGACAAAGAGAAGAAATATCGAGGAAAAGGAAGGACTCGAGGACTAGGATTCGCCGTCGTGGTTTGAATCCTAAGAAGAAACTCCAACTTGTTGAATGACGAAGAAACGAAGAAAAGTCCGCGGATATAAGAAGATTATCCAAAGGAGTCTCTTCATTAATCGGAGATCTTCATTAATAGATGTCGGAGATCTTCATTAATAGATGTCGGAGATCTTCATTAATAGATGTCGGAGATCTTCATTAATAGATGTCGAAGGTCTTAATTAATAGATGTCAAAGGTTTCTCTTTACAGAATTCTAAAGGGTTTCAAGAATAAAATCTCTGAGCGGAAGAATCGAAGTCCTTCTGTTGCCACCTTGACCAGATCATATCTCCCTCCGCCTTCATCAACAAATCCTTCATCCTTTCTTACTTTGGTCTCAATTTTTTCGTTTTCTTCGATTTCCTTGATTTCTTTGATTTCTTTGATTTCTTTGATTTTTTAGATTTTTTCGATTTCATCGTTTTTTTTTTTGCTTCCTTCGATTTCTTTGCTTCCTTCGATTTCTTCCATTTTTTTCGATTTCTTCGTTTTCTTTGATTTCTTCGTTTTCTTTGCTTCCTTCGATTTCATTGTAAATAACTCTTGGAACATTTTATCCGGACAAATAACAAAAAAAAGAAAAAGAACAATTATCTCACATTCATCTCGACGAAGACGAAGCCAACGGGTCCATTTGGTTATACAAACGAGTCCTTTGCATATTCAAACGAGTGTCGAGAGCGAGGCGAAAATGAAGTGCAGAGGAGCGAAAGATAGAGTGAGAGAGAGAGAGGCAACAGATAGAGTGAAAGAGAGAGGATGAGAAGACCTATCACCAGATCTGCGAGAGAATTAAAAACCAAACCTGGATCGAAAGGTATCGAATCGAAGTGAAAGAAAGAAATAAAGAGCTAAAGAAAGAAAGAAATAAATAAAGCAAAAAAAGTAAATAAAGAAAAAACTAACCATAGAAAGAACGAAAAAAAATCACCAAAGAAAGAACGAAAAAAATCACCAAAGAAAGAACGAAAAAAATCACCGACGAAAGATCGAAATGAAGAGCGGCGTGCGATGGAAACTGAAAATAAAATGAAATGAAAGAAAACAACATGCAGATTTCGCAATCTCGCAAATGAGTTCCGGACGTCAGCCGCAGGTCGGGGCACGAGCCCAACCTTCGTCCTTCGTCCGCTGCCTCGTGCATCGGCTGTGCCTTTGCCTTTTGTCTTTGTGCATCCTTGCAGCAGGATCTTTGAGGCGGATTGACACAACAAAAACAACAACAACAAGAACAGCAAGAAGAACAACAACAAGTGGCAGGTGATGCAATTGCACCGGGTCGAGATGGAATGATGCCGACCAAAAAAAAGAAAAACAACAATAAGGTAAGAAGAACCAAAGGACGAAATTCGATCGATTTGCAGAGAGTTTGCTGCAAGTCGAATGCATCGAGTGCCAAGGTGTCGTCCTAACGGGGACTCGTGACAGTTGGAGGGAGGGGTAGAGAGGGGAAGGGGGAGAGGAGGAGAAAAACCTCTTCATTATTTCCATACACTGAGTGAAGAGAACCATAGTGAAGTTGATGGTTGAGGAAGGACCAAACTCAGGTTCCTCAAGTCTCTTTTCTATGTTTCATTCATTACGATTTTTCCTTTATTTCTTCATTTAATTTTCTTCTTCATATATTTTTTCTTCATATATTTTTTCTTCATTTAATTTTGTCTTTATATAATTTTTTCTTCATTTAATTTTTTCTTCATTTAATTTTTTCTTCATTTAATTTTTTCTTCATTTTATTTTTTCTTCATATATTTTTTCTTCATTTAATTTAATTTTTCATCATTTAATTTTTTCTTCATTTCATTTTTTCTTCATTTCATTTTTTTTTCATTTAATTTTTCTTTATTTCATTTTTCCTTCACTTCATTTTTTCTTCATATCATTTTTCTTCATTTAATTTTTTTCTTCATTAAATTTTTTCTTCATTTAATTTTTTCTTCATATAATTTTTCTTCAATTAATTTTCCAACAACTTCCTTCATCCACTCCACAGGACCTCGTTTCCATCTGTCCACAGCTCCAACCTTCTGAACTTTTCGTCCAGCCTCTTTTAGAATAAAAAAAAACCCTTCGTCCACCCCACCCTGGAACCCATCGCCATGAGGCTCTCATTTTTTTAAATACCACCGAAATGTGAAGCCTCCAGCAGCGAGTTTCAAGCTGTTTCCGCCTCTTGCAGCGACCAAAGCAAAGCTTCAGAGAAATCTCAAAAGTAGACGATGCTTCAGACCTCTTTGACTTTGCCTTTCCTTCGAATTTTTCTTCTCCTTCTCCATCATCATCATCGCCTTCTCATTTCCTTCGTCTTCTTCCTCTCCTTTCCATCATCATTGCCTTCTCCTTTCCATCATCATCGCCTTCTCATTTCTATCATCATCGCCTTCTCATTTCCATCATCATCACCTTCTCCTTTCCTTTGCCATCGTCTTCTCTTTTCCTTCGTCTTTTTCTCCCTCTGCCTCCTATCCTTCATCATCTTCTTCATCTCACTCAGTTCCTTCATTTCGTCCTTTGGCTCCCTTTCGCTCGCATTAAGTGGAGTTTCGAGTACTTTTCATGGGAAGTCATGTCGCCGACGCTGACGCCGCCAAAATCCTGGCCAAGATCTTGATTTTTGTTTTCAAGCTCCTCTCCTTCCTCTCTTCCCTTTCTTCCCTTCACTCTCTTGCCTTTCTTCTCTTCTCTCTCCCCTTTCTCCTCCTCGCGATGCCTTTCGTATTGATAAGTTTGGAGTTTTGGTTCTTCAAGTTTCCTTCCTTGGGGTTGAAAATAATTTATTTATGCAAATGAGGGTGCAAAAGCAAGAGCTCTGAGGGGGTGAGAGTTGGGGGTCGATTCATTTGAGAGAAAAGGTGCAGAGAGCAGAGCGAAAGAGGAGAGAGAACGAAAGAGAAAAAGAGTCAAAGTAATGAGTTTGGAAACGTGGGCTTTTCCAAAGGATACAATTGTTCTTGTTCTTGCCGTTTAGATGTTATTGTCGTTGTTGTTATTATTGTTTTTGTTTTTTTTTTTTTTTTTTTGTTGTTATTGCTGCTGTCGACTCGTGTAACAGATACAGAAGAACTGTACATTAATTACGAGCAGATGAGCGGGGGAGGTTTTTTTTTACCAGCAGCCGTCAGATTCGAGAAAAAAAATGAGAGAAGAAAAATTCGTGAAGAAAAATTTTAGAAGAAAATTTCGTGAAGAAAAATTTGAGAAGAAAAATTTGAGAAGAAAAATTTAAGAAGAAAAATTCGAGAAAAAAATTTCGAGAAGAAAAATTCGTGAAGAAGAATTCGTGAAAAAAAATTCGTGAAGAAAAAATCGAGAAGAAAATTTTGTGAAGAAGAATATGAGAAAAAAAATCGAGAAAAAAAATTTGAGAAGAAAAATTCGAGAAGAAGAATTCGTGAAGAAAAATCCTCTCGAGTTGAGACACGTTTTTCTGCTCGACCCAAAGGACGAGAAGGTCGAGTCCTTGTCAAGAATCCTCCCATAGGAGGCGAAATTTCGTCACCAGATCATGATCATTAGACTTCGCCCACAAAGGATGCCGAAGCAAACGAAACAAAAGAAGCAAACGAAAATCATCTCAACCCTTTCACCCCACTCTGAGTCATGAAAGGGTTGAAAACGGCGGCCCAACGTCGATTGGCTGGCGACCGAAAAACGACGAAATCAACAAAAAAAAAACAACCGACAACGAAATCTACAAAAAAAAAAAAAACAACCCACAACGAATGACCGAAAGGCTCAAACGAAAGGGTTAAACTGGAGAATGAAGGATGAGGGAATCGAGAGAAGTTGAAATTTTCCACCTTCACCTCATTCGACGAGGACGACGACCATGATACGAGGAGGATTCTCGGTGGATTCATCTGTGGGCGGGGTCTGATGGAATCGCTGGAGTTTCTCTCGGGTCTCTGGAGAGTCGTGGATGACGATACCAAAGGGCGGCGGGGGATGGAGACAACAGAAGGTTGGAGGGAGGTTGGAGGGTTGAAGAAACCAGACACTTGGCGGCTGAAATTTCCGCGGAATTAAAATGCATTTTCATTACGGAGATTAATCGGGAATGAAATAGCAACAGCAAATAACAACAACAACAACAATTTTAAAAACAACAACAACAACAACAGCGACAACAACAATTTAAATAAGGACAAAAAACCACCCCCCAGGACCCGTGGCATTCATTCATTCATTCATTCATTATTCACCAACGGTTCCTTCGTCGAATTCTGGAATTCAGGCAGCAAACTTTTCGCGCTCAGTGTACTCAGAGAATATGTAAATTTTTTCATTAAGCATCGAGCTCGCGCGTCCTGACGCATCATCCTGCGAATCCTTCTCGCATCGTTTTGTCTCTCTCTCTCTCTCTCTCTCTGACTCTTTCTTTCCCTTTCGTTCTCTCTTGTTGTCTGACTCTTTCTGTTCCCCCTTTTATCTTTCGTTCTCTGTCTCTCGTTCGATGTCGTTTGTTGTTTTTGACGTCGTCGTTGTTTTTGTTATTATTATTGTTGTTGTAATTGTCGTTGTTGTTTTTGTTATTGTCGTCGTTGTTTCTGTTATTATTGTTGTTATTATTGTTTTTGTTGTTGTTTTTGTACCCCCATCAGTTAATTTTTACAAATGTTGTTTCTCCTTCTTCCTTCAAGGGGTGGAATAATTTATGGGCCCCGTGTGTCTTTGGCTCTAACCTCCATCCCTTTCTCATTTACTCTCTCCCCCTCCCTCTCCCTCCATCTCTCTCTCCCTCCCTTTATCTCTCTTCCTTTCTCCCTCTCCCTCCCTCTTTCTCCCTCTTTCTCCCTCTCTCTCTCTCTCCCTCTCGCTGACAACACCTATTAAAGAAATCCTTTCAAGGAGTTTTCCGCGGAATCTCGCGGGGTGTGGGCGGGTTGCGGAGGAAGGGGGTGTGGTCGGGGGGCGACGAGCGTTTGTATTTACGCGAAATCCTCGCGCGGCCGCTTCTGGCGGAATCGAGCGCGGATTCGACAGTGGGACGAAATGCGAGAACTGAAAGACTTCAAAATCGCAAGTAAAAGAGAAAAAGGAGAATGAAGAAAGTGAGAATGCGATAAATCGATTTTTTGAAATTTCATAAGTTTTCGAATTTTTTTTTTTAATTTCAAATATTTTTTGAATTTTTTTTAATTTCAAATGTTTTTGAATTTTTTTAATTTCAAATGTTTTAGAATTTTTTAAATTTCAAATTTTTTTGAATTTTTTAAATTTCAAAAGTTTTTGAATTTTTTAAATTTCAAATATTTTTGAATTTTTTTAAATTTCTAATGTTTTTGAATATTATTTTTATTATAATTTTTTAATTTTATTTGTTCTGTAATTTAAAATTTTTTGAAATTTTTAATTGCTTTAATTGGAATTTGAAATTTATTAATTTAAAATGGATTGAAATTTTAAAAATTGTAAATGAATTCGAAATTAATTAATTTAAAATGGTTTTGAAATTTTTGAAATCTAATTAAAATTATTTCAAATTTTTTAAATTGAAATGATTTTGAATTCGTAAAATATTTTTCGAAAATTTTTCATTTCATGTTGTTTTGTAATTTTTTAATTTAAAGTGGTTTTGAAATTTTTCAATTCTGAATGGTTTTGAAATTTTTCAATTCAGAATGGTTTTGAGAATTTGGAAATTTAAAATTATATTGATTTTTTTTTTTAATTTAAAGTTGTTTTGAAATTTTTTCCATTTAAAGTGGTTTGAAAAATTTTTTAATTTGAAAATCAATTGACTTCGAATTTGCCCCACTGTTCCGTGCCTCATTAGAAAAAAAAACTCGAAATTTCTTCGCCCCCTTTGACGACCTCATCCTCATCCATTTCCCCCCCTTCATTTTCCATCCTCCTCTTTTTCCTCTTCGTCTTCCTCTCCCTCTTCGTAAATGTCACTTCGTCGTTCGACGCAGGCCTCGAGCTGGGTGCGAAACGACGAAAGGACGACGCATCCTTGGCGAAATTTAAAAAATTCGCAAATTAATGTATGCATCACGTGCGCCAGCGGTTGGAAGGGGGAAGAGATGGAGGGAGGAGGAGGGAGGAGGGGGAGGAGGAAAGAGAAGGGAGAGAAGGAAGAGAAGGGGTGGAGAAGGATATGGATGAGGTTGGGGTACAACAAAAACAAACGACGCACAATATTGTGGAAATTCACGAGCAGCAACCCCTTTACGAAGGTTCCGGGGGCCGCAGAAGACGCGAGAGCGCCGGGATCACGCAGGATAATGAGAAATTGGCATTAATCAGGAGTCGTGGCGAGGACGACGGGGGCGATGGGAGAAGGGGGCGGGGCACACGTAAGCGACTGAGGGGGGAAGGGGAAAACGCGACATTGGGCAGAGGAGAAAATTCAACTTTGGGTGGAGGAGAAAATTCAACTTTGGATGGAGGAGAAAACGCGACTTTGGGTGGAGGAGAAAACGCTTCGTGGGCGCTGAAAGAAAGTGTTCATCTGCCAACCTCCTTCCCTTCGTCGTCCTTCTCCTCCTCATCATCATCTTCATCATCATCATCATCATCATCATCATCATCATCGTTGTCGCCTGTCGCCTTCGTCGTGGAACATAAATTTGCAATTTTGAATCATGTTCTCGGGGTTTTTGGGGTTTGCTCTTGGTCTTGGTCTTTAAGAGAAGGATGGAAGGGGGTGGAGGAAGGTGGGGAAGAGAAGGAGGTGAAGGGAAGGAGGTGAAGGGAAGGAGGGGAAGAGAAGGAGGAGAAGAGCAGAAGACAAAGAAGGAAATGCGAAAAAATCGATTGCACGCATTTGAGACGAAAAATAAAAATATGTATCAATTATAGGCTGTTAGTTTTCTCATTAAGTATTCTCCTGTAGACTAAGTTGAATTCCTCTTTGCTGCTCTTCCATTCTCCTTCATAAGCCCATGGTGTTGGATCTTAATTTTTCCGTAGAAAAATATTGATTGAATTAAAAAAAGTAATGAAAAATAATTAATTCATTCAAAAAAAAAATTTAATAGAATATAAAAACAAAATTTGGGTTAAATAAATAATTTGATTAAATTTCCAAATATTTATATAAATGAATAAAAAAAATTTATTATTATCCAAACCTTTTTCCTCCAACTACCTATCTATCATCAATTGTTCTCCATCAACCTCTTCCACGCTCCATGACACCAGTCTCCATGTCGACCATGTCCATGATCATAGAACGAATTCTTCGCCCACATCCTACACATCCGATCACCTCGAATTTACTCAACCTCAACGGATCCTGGTTAATTATTACCCGCCTCTCTCTCATTCCGTGGGCCAATTTCAACACCCATCACAATCACAATCGGAAACCAATGGACGCAATTTGCGGCCAACCGGAAGTTGCTGCCAAAGCGACAAACGTCGATAGCAATGATGTTGTCATTGTTGTTGTTGGTGATTGTTGTTGCCATTGTTATTATTGTTGTTGTTGCCATTGTTGTTATCAACTGTTGTTATTATTGTTGTCAACTGTTGCTGTCAGTTGGCATCACTGGCATGGGCCGCTGAAATCATTAATTAGCCAGGCAAAAACAGAATCCGAACCGGAATCAGAGGAAGCGGCTAAAACGAACGATTAATAATTTAACCCATGACAATTGTGTGTGTTTAATTGTGTGAGTGTGTGTGTGTGTGTGTGTATCCATGCTGACCACCACAGACCACTGTTTAATTATAAATAAGTATTTGGATGCTTTCGACGCCGCCGCCGGCCGCCTTCGTCCTTTCATCCTTCATCCTTCGGCATTCGTGGCTTGTGATTTATTTAGGCCAACTCGAGAATATCCCTTTGCGGTGTGTGTGTGTGTGTGTGTGTGTGTGTGTATTTTTTGTTAGTGTATGTGTGTGTTTTTTTGGATGTGTTTTTTTTTTGGCTGTGCTTGTGTGTGTTTCTTTGTGTGCCTGTGTGTCTGTGTGTGAGTGAGTCCGAGGCCATGTCTGTGTGTGTGTGTGAGTTTTGGTGGTGATTGCAAGTGACAGGCGTTTCCCCTTGAATTTCTATTTTCACTGGCCTCAGCCCAAGGTTCGAGTGGTTGGGGGTGGATGGTTTGGGCCCACAGAAACCCCCCTCCCCTCCTCCCCCTTTGGAGCGTTGCCACCCTTCCCCCCTCTCTCTCTCCCTCTCTCTCTTTTATAAGGCGAAAGTTCATTAAAGTTTCGCGGGCAGCTAATTTTCAATTCGTCTCTTTGACCGCAACCATTGGACTGTTAATTTTTTCGCTCTTCCGGTTGAAGAAACTTTCGAAAATTTTCCATTTTCCCCTCTTTACTTCGCCACTCTTCTCTTCTCCACTCCTCTCTTCTCCCTTCTTTTCTGTTTTATGTTTGTGTTTTGTTTATTTTCACTTTGAAGGATCCGGCAGGACATTCAAAAATTTCCAACGCATATCAATGGTGAGGAAGAGGGAGAAAAAGAGAGAGAGGGAGAGAGAGAGAGTGAGAGAGAGGGAGATGGGGGAAACCAACAACAAACAACAACAAACAAACGAAGGCTGTACTTCAGGAACTTTTACTTTTCGTCCTTTCGTCCATCTCCTTCTCTCCCTTTTCCTCTCTCGCTCTCTCCCTTTCTCTTTGATGCCTCCTTCCTTTTCTTTTGCTTCTCAACTTGTTTTCGAATTTTCGCTTTTTCCTCTCTCATTCTTTTCATCTCCCTCCCCCTCTCTCTCTTTCTCTCCCTCCCCCTCTCTCTCTCTCTCTCGTTGTAATTCTTATTATAGCAGTCGATGTTGTTGTTATTATAAATGTTGTTGTTATTACAAATGTTGTTGTTGTTTTCTAAACATTTTGTTGTTTTTATTAAAATGTTGTTGTTACAACAAATATTGTTGTTATTACAGATATTGTTTTTTATTACTAGATATTGTTGTTGTTATTACAAATATTTTGTTGTTTTATTACAAATGTTGTTGTTATTACAAATATTTTGTTGTTGTTTTTATTACAAATATTGTTGGTGTTGTTATCATCAAGATTTTGTTGTTGTTGTTTTTTGATGTTGTCATTTTTGTTGTTGTTGTCGCTGCCTCATAAGTTTCTCCAAATATTTGCCAATGGAAGAAACTCCTTCTTCTTCTTCATCGTCTTCTTCCTCATCCTCATCCTCCTCAACTTTTTCTTCTTCTTCTTCAAAGGGGGCGGGGCTCGTGGGCGACTCTCAATGGGGTGGTGGAGAAAAGAGAGACATTTTTCTTAGAGTTCGAAGGTCCTCAAGCTTCTTTTTCTTCTTCTTCTTTCACTTCCACTTATTTTGCTTGATATTTTTCTCCTTTGATGAAGATGGAGGCTTTTCTTCTTATTGTTGTTGTAGTGGTTGTTGTTGTTGTAGTGGTTGTTGTTGTTATTATTGTTGTAGTGTTTGTTGTTATTATTTTTGTTGTAGTGGTTGTTGTTTTTATATATATTTGTTTCTGTTGTTTTTGTTGCTTTTTATAAATAATTAAGGATCTCGCTGGAAAATATGCATAATTCATTATATCGAGACCAAAGGAGAAGAAGACAATGATGACGACGACGATGATGATGAAGGAGATGAAGAGGAAGGAGATGAAGAGGAAGAAGATGAAGAGGAAGGAGATGAAGAGGAAGAGCAGAAGAAGAAGAGGCATCATCCAGGATTCGTTTCCCTTTGAGTGAATGCCAAAGTTGTTGTTGTTGTTATTATTGGTGTGATGTTGTTGTTATTATTATTGGTGTGATGTTGTTGTTATTATTATTGGTGTGATGTTTTTGTTGTTATTATTATTATTATTGTTGTTGTTGTCCAGGACCGAGCCAACGCAATCGATTCCGCATTCGGCGGCAATTAAAATCTTCCATTTCATTCCACTGCACGGAGTCGAAGAGCGCAAGGACGAAGGAGAAGACGTGGATGATGACGAAGACGAGGATGATGATGACGACAAGGACGAGGATGACGACAAGGACGAGGATGACGACAAGGATGACGATGACGACAAGAAGGACGACAAGAACGAAGACGATGACGACAAAAGACGAAGACTACGAGGACGATGATGACGAAGACAAGGACGAAGGCTCTCCACGAAGCCTCCTTGTTTTTGAAGTTCCTCGACGCACACGCGGTTTGTTTCATATCCCATCCCCCATGCCACGCCCCCCAGCCCTCGTCTTCGCCCCCATTCAAACTCATTTACGCCAAATTGATTTCGTTTCACTAAAAATAACGGCTTCATGCGGTGTGGGAGAGAAAGTGAGATTGAGAGGGAGGGAGGAAGGTAGGAAGAGTGAGAGAGAGAGAGGCAGGCAGTGAGAGAAGGAGAGTGAGAGGGAGGTGAAGAGGGAGGAAGAGAGAGAGGGAGGAAGAGAGAGAGGATGGAAGAGTGAGGGAGGGAGAGAGGATGGAAGAGTGAGGGAGGGAGAGTGAAGAAGGAGATTGTGAAGAAGATCGAGATGATGGTGAAGCAGATCTAAATGAAGGTGAAAGAGAATCCGATGAACCGTTCACCAATGATATTCATAAATACATCTCGTTGTTTTTTTTCCTCGCCTTTTCTCACATTTCAAATCTCGAGGATTCGTCTCGATGAAGATCCATTGAAGCAGAGAGAGAGAGAGTTTGAATTAAGAATGAGGCCATCGTTGCTCCACCCCTCTCTCTCTCACACTCTCTCTCTCACTCTCACTCTCTCTCACTCTCTCTCTCACTCTCTCTCTCTCTCTCACTCATTCTCTCTCACTCTCTCTCTCTATCACCCCCACCCCCTCGCCCATTTTCTCTCCTTTGTTTCAGCCGTCGAACAACTAAGATCCACCCTTTATTGACCATCGACAACGACGACGACAACGCCGATGCCAACCACGCCATTGTCCTGTCGTCGTCGCCGCAGCCATCATCGTGGTCGCCTTCATCGCGGTCGCCATCATCATCGCCATCATCGTCCTGCCTCGGCTCACGCGCCGTTTAACCCTTTAACTGCGCGAGTGTCGTTTCACCACCATTAATAACAACAAGAACAAGACGACCAAAATAACAAGAACAATACGACCAAAACCACAATAACAAGACGACCAAAACAACAAGAACAACATCACCAAAGTAACAAGAACAACACGACCAAAATAACAAGAACAACACAACCAAAACAACAAGAACAATACGACCGAAACAACAATAACAAGACGACCAAAACAACAAGAACAACACGACCGAAACAACAAGAACAACACGACCGAAACAACAAGAACAACATGACCAATGTAACAACAACAACGACAGTAACCGCCATTAACCATTGTCAGAAGAGAAGAGATGATCAACTGTAGTAATGAAGGCCAACAAGTGCCAAGTGGACAAAGGGCGAGAGAAGGTGGAGGAGATGGAGGTGGAGGAGACTGTAGAAGAAAGGAGAGAAGGTGGAGGAGAGAGAAGAGAAGGAGGATAAGAGAAGATGGAGGAGAGAGGGTGGAGGGGAGAAGGTGGAGGAGAGAAGATGGAGGAGAGAAGGTGGAGGAGACAAGATGGTGGAGAGAAGGTGGAGGAAGGTGGACGAAGATGAAGGAGATGATGAAAATTAATGAGCGAATAAAAATGCGAGGCACTCGTCTTCGTCACTCGCTCCTTCTTTCGTTTCGTTCCTGCCGCTCTCTCAAGATTCTCCTCCTATCCTTCTATCCTTCTTCTCCTTTCATCCCACTCTAATTCTCCTCTTTTTATTCTATTCTCTATCGTTCTCCTCCTCTCATCTTTCTCCTCTCGTCTCTCTCTCATCTTTCTCCTCTTGGTCCTCTTTTATTCATCTCCTCCTTCTCTTGGCCCTCTTTTATTCTTCTCCTCCAGTCTCTTTTTTTTTTCTCCTTCTCCTTTCGTCCCTCTCTCATTCTCCACCTCCTTCCACTCCTCTTCCTCCTCGTTCCGTGGACCACGATCATCGAGGTCCTGGCAATGAATGCAAATTAGTTGCGTGTTGGAGCGAGTGTGCGTGAGAGTGGGATAGAGTGTTTAAAAGAGAGCGAGAAAGGGATGTCGCTTGGTTCGCGTGCCAGGACGATTCACTTGTCCTCCATTGTCCTGTGTCCCGTGTCCCGTGTCCCGTGTCCTGTTCTGTCTCGTCCTTCACGGCAACCGAGGAGCGAGTGTCCTTTTGATCCCTTCGCGTGAACACCTTTCGTTGGAGAAAATGAGAGAATAAAAACAATAAGAGGAGAACAACTAGAACAACAACAATATTAACAACGAGAAGAAGAATAACAACAACAACAACAACAACAACGAGAAGAAGAACAACAACAACAACAACGAGAAGAAGAACAACAACAATAACCACGAGAAGAAAAACAACAACAACAACAACGAGAAGAAGAACAACAACAATAAACACGAGAAGAAAAACAACAAGTTTTCGTCCTTGCGACAACAACAGCAACAAATAAACATAAAACAAATTTAAAAATTCCAATTTTCCACCCCCCTCGCCCCCTCGTCCTTTCGATTCTCCACGCTTTCCGATGATTTCGTGCGCACGCCCCTCCACAAGCCCAACGGCCACGCCCCCCTCGCCCTCTTCGTCTCCCTCCCTCACCCATTCACCGGATTCCGTGTCATTCCATCGCGCATACCACGAGTAGACGCTGCCACGCCCCCTTCCACCCCCTTCCCAACGTTTTCTGTTGCCGCATCGAAAACAAAAACAACTCGTTTCATTCGTCGTCGTCGTCCACCTCCAACTCCACCTCCATCGTCATTATGGCCGCTTCGGTCTCGGACGTCGGCACGCGCAAAGGATTCCTGGTTTCCTAATTCATTCATAGACACGAACCAAGGATCCAACATCGCCATCGTCCTATCAAACCCCATCCACCTCACCCCCGCCCCAGGACCTCAGCCCCTCCCCCTTTCTCCACCCCTCCCCACCATCCTGAGGTGCTTCGTCATAAAGGATAATGTTCGGAATTTGCATTCATTCCCTTCGTTCGTCCAAGCGGTTCTCTCGCCCCGTTTCTCTCGCTGTCTCTCTCTCTCTCTCTCTCTCTCTCTCGCTCTCTCTCTCTCTCTCTCTCTCCATCTCTCTGGACGGCCAAAAGGACTTCCGTTTTCTCCGTCCTGGACACGCTTTGGAGGCTTGGGTTGTTATTGTTGTAATTTGTAATTTTTGTTGGTGTTCTTGTTTTTTTTTTCATTGTTTTTGTTTTAGTTTAGTTTTTTTTTCATTTTTCTTCTTTTCCCCCATCAACATTATTATCGTTGTTATGTTTATCGGCGATATATTAATTATTTCCACAACGCAAATCCCTTTTAATGTCTTTCCATTATTTTTCCACTCAACACTCAACCCCAACAAACTGTGTTTGTGTCCTTTAAAGGAGCTTTTCTAAGGTGGTCATCATCGATTTGAAGTCCATCCAAAGTGTGTCCTGTGAGAGAGAAAAGTCTTCCAGTCTTCACTTATGAACATCTCTCAGTCTTCTCTTCAAAGTCTCCTAGTCTTCTTTTGATAAAAATGATAAAAAATAAAAAATTCAATGTTTCAAAAATATTCCTACTAAAGAGTTTATATTTCATATGAAACATTCCAAATGGAGGATGTAAAAGTCTTTTAATTATTAATAAAAGAAAACATAAGTCTAATGAAAAGTTTTTACAATTTATTTTATGACGGAAAAAAATTATATTTCATGATTAATGGAATCGAAAAAAATAAAATTTATAATTTCAAAAATTTTCTAAAAATATTCTAATAACAATAAATATAAAAATTGATTTCAATTTTCTACAAATATTTTGATAACAATGAATAAAAAAAATATGATTAATATTTTCTAAAAATATTTTGGTAATAAAAGTATTTTGATTTTAAAAGTATAAAATTCAAAATTAAAATTATACAATTAGAACCTGCAGTGACTTATCCTTAAGAATGAGAATGAAATCAACTCCATCTTCGTAGAATTTTTTATTGCTAGGATTTCTGTTGATAAAGAATCCTTCACGGCAATCAAATCAAATAGTTTTCCTTTATGTAAATCTTGTCTCTGATGACTTCTGCCTGTCCTTCTCAACCCGATATCAATTTCGAAAAAGGTTTCACTGACAACCTTTGCTTTCGCAACCCTTCAGCAGGGAACTCCCGAGACAACCTGCTTCCGTCATCGCCTGACGCGAGTTTTCCCCGTTCACCCCGTGCTCAGGACGAGAGATCGCGGCACGAGCTGCTGCAATCAAGGATCATATGCTGCCGAAACGAAGGCGCGAGCGATGCCAATACCAGGTGACGGCTCATCATCACATGGGTGCAGAGGGGCATGCAAATGGTATGAGTTATGCAAATGACATCCCAGATCCATGAAATTCCTGCCATTCGAATGCAAATCAAGGTCTGGGATTCGGCATCAGAGGCACCGAGGCACCACGAGAAAGAGAGCGATGCAAAAAGAAGCACCTTTCCGCTTCGGGCTTCCGGCTTCCGTCGCGGCGCCAGGACTCGCGTGTCGCGACCTCAATATCGATCTGCATCCTGGTTTATAGGAAGGGAGACGAGAGGAAGGAAGAGAGAGGAAGAGGAGGAAGAGACGACCGCTGAATGGATGCAACTTTTTTCATATTCAAATGAGGGGCGAAATTTTGAACCCTTTTTCAAACCTTCCATGGTGATGGAAAAAAAATCCTCTGTGGGTCGCTGCTGTGGGTAGAATGAAAACAGGAAAAAAAAAACCCAGGGTGAGCGGCGTGCAGCCGTCGTAATTGCCTGCGATGCTGCTTTGCATATGACGCCCTTCCCCCCTCCCCCTTCCTCACTCCACCCCTCCCCTTGTGAGAGGTATTAAAAGGTTAAGTTAAATTATTCACCACGCGCCGTTCGCCTGCCGTCGCTCGGGGACCCGCGAAAGAGTTTTCGCCCTGCGTCGTCCAAGGGTTAAAAGGACACCCCACGTTTTTTTTTTTCTTTCACTCTAATGTTTTTTTTTTTTGTCACGGGTTTCATTTCGTTTATTTATTTATTTTTTTTTTTTTTTGAACCAGCTGCCCGGATCTGGTTTTGTTTTTCCACCCAGATCCCGGATCAGACTCGAGCCGAACCCTTTTTTCCCGGAACCTCGTTGACAGCGGCGCACGAGTCCTGGCTTTGGTTTCAGAACCTGGGTTTGTTTGAGCTTTTTTTTGTTGAAACTTTTTTTGTTGAAACTTTTTTTGTTGAAACTTTTTTTGTTGAAACTTTTTTGTTGAAACTTTTTTTGTTGAAACTTTTTTTGTTGAAACTTTTTTTTACATTTTTTGGCTTCTTTTTAGCTCTTTTTTTTAAACTCTTTTTTTATACCTTTTTTTTAACTCATTTTATGCCGTTTTTAGCTTCTTTTAGTTTTTTTTTTTGGTTTTTTTAGGTTTTTTACTGGCTCTTTTTTTAACTTTTTTTAGCTTCTTTTTTGCCTTTTTTTCGAATCCAAAAAAAGTCCTCCTTTGTCAATTTTTTTCCCCGTGTATCCACGTAATCTGATGAGGTTTCGTAAAAATTTAATTTATTTAATTAGGTTTTTTTTTTTGTCCCCCTCTTTCGTCTCTGGGTAAATTTATTTTCGTCAGTCTCTCGTTTTTTGCTCATTAGGACTTGGTTCTCGGACCTCTTTTGTCATCCACTCGTCACTTTTTTTTCACGTTTCTCTCAGTGCAGCAGCAGCAGTTTGGGGATTCGTCGGGGAGAAAGTCGGCTTTGGTTTCAAAGTCAACGCGTGTCCGTCCTTTTTGGGACGGTGGTTCCATTAATTCGCTTAAATTGTTGAAACAGGGATTTGGGGAGGAGAGAGCGAGAGAGGTTTTCGGTGAGAGTGAGAGGAGGAGGTGGAGAAAGAGGTGGATGGGGAGAAGGTGGAGAAGGAGGAGAAGGAGGAGGTGGAGAAGGAGCAGGTGAAGGAGGAAGATGAGGTAAAGGAGGAGGTGAAAGTGAAAATGGAGGTGGATTTGGAGATGGAGAAACGAGCCCTTGATTAATTGCTCTTTCGGACACGAGACGGCAGCAGAAGAAGAAGATCCTCGCAGGACTCCAGTTTCATTCATTGAATCCTACACCAGTTCCATGTCCTTCTCACGGCCGCCTGATTTCATCCTGCGACTTCGATTCCCGCCTTCCCTTAAAATTTCCTGAGAAAATATTGTCCCATTATAAATTCGAGTAAATTTAAATTCGAGTAAATTCAAATTCGTGTAAATTCAAATTCGTGTAAATTCAAATTCTTGTAAATTAAAATTCGTGTAAATTAAAATTTGGATAAATTCAAATTCGAGTAAATTCAAATTCGTGTAAATTCAAATTCGTGTAATTTAAAATTTGGATAAATTCAAATTCTTGTAAATTCAAATTCCGATAAATTCAAATTCAGATAAATTCAAATTCGTGTAAATTCAAATTCGAGTAAATTTAAATTCAAGTAAATTCAAATTCGTGTAAATTAAAATTCAAGTAAATTCAAATTCGTGTAAATTCAAATTCGTGTAAATTCCAATTCTGATAAATTAAAATTCATATAAATTAAAATTCTAATAAATTCAAATTCGTGTAAATTCAAATTCGAGTAAATTGAAATTCGTGTAAAATCAAATTCAGATAAATTCAAATGCTCGTAAATTCAAATTCTGATAAATTCAAATTCAGATAAATTCAAATTCTGATAAATTCAAATTCTGATAAATTCAAGTAAATTCAAATTCGAGTAAAATCAAATTCTAGTAAATTCAATTTCGATTTCGTCAAGGCTTCGATTCGGCGATAACAGAAAATAAAAAATCACTTGAGGACTTTCAAAACTTTCCGCTTCTCTGACGAATATGGATCAGATCAGGATTTATATTTATACCCAATTATATTGATTCCTCATGCGGGCATCCACTCGAGCGAGAATGAACGAAGGATGACGACGGAGGATGACGACGGAGGATGACGACGAAGGACGACAAAGGGGACGAAGGACTTCATCTCCGGGGGATTTTACGGTCAAGTTATCGGCTGGGAGATTTGCATGAACGAGGGCGAAAAACGAACGAGCATGAAAGATGAAGAAATCAACATCTAATTGTTGGACACAAACAAATGTAAATCCCCTTTTTTTTGCATGACAACATTCAAACGGGTCCTGGCAACAACAACAATCAAAACAACAACCATAACAACAATAACAATAACGATGGCGACGACATCCTCACTTTTGTGTCAGGATTTACCTAAACATATTAACACTTCTTATCGAACCCACGGCTCAGGCGAACAGGGTCCGGAATCGAAATCAATCGCAGGACTCGCCTCGAATCAATCCGAAGGACTCGCCTCGAATCAATCGAGAAGGACTCGTCTCGAATCAATCGCAGGACTCACCTCAATCGCAGGACTCACCTCAATTCAAACGAATGCCTCATCTCGAGTCAATCGTCGAGCTCTGGTCACCCTTCGTCAGGGTCAGCGCAGATCCTTGTGGCAGATCCTTGTGTGCCCTATTATTTGCCTGTCGGCGACAAACAATCTTTTGTGGGCATGCAAATTCTCCTTCCTTCCTTCCTCCCTTCCTTTCGCTTTTCTTCTTCGCTCCCCCATCTCCATCTCCAAGTCCTGGCAGCATCTTCAAGTCCTGACAACAACAACAATGGACAATGGACAATGGACACCTTCGAGATTTTGCCGTTCATTCGCCGTTTCCCCGAAGGACGAACGCAACACTTTACGGGACAATGATTTTAAAACGTCTTCTTCGTCTGCCTCCTCCCCCCACTGGACTCTGGACTCCTGCACCCTGGGCGAATGTAATTTATGGGCCAGAATATGTTCCGTTGTCCATGGGCCGAGGGTGTGTGAGCGTGTGTGTGTCTCTGGATGTGAGCGTGTGTGTGTTTGAAGGATATGTCACAACAGTCGATGCCCTCGGGGCCAAAAAACACGAGGTCAATGGGTTTCTCGAGTGGGTCGTGGAATCTCTTCGCCGATTTTTTTTTTCCTTTTTCAATTATGATTCGATTCGATTCCCGTCCGATTTGCATGATGCATGGTGTCCTGTGAATCGTTCCATATCCCTGAGAATTATTTCATATCCTTGAGAAATATTTCATGTCCTGTGAATCGTTTCGTGTTCTTCTGAATCGTTTCGTGTTCTTCTGAATCGTTTCTTGTCCTGTGAATCGTTTCGCTTCCCTGAGAATCATTTTCAAAATTATGGAAAATTGTGTTTATTTGTTTGTTGTTTGTGGTCATGTGTTGTTATCTCGTCATCGTCTCCTTCCTTCCTCATCAACGTCCGGTTTCTCTTGACGGTTGGGGGGGGGGGGGCGAGGATTTTCGCCCATTGTGACCAGGTATGGAAGGCATCAAGGGGAATCGATGATGGGGATGGTTCGATGAATTGTGTTTAAATGGAGAAAAGATGCAGGAGATTGAACGAGAACTCGCCGTGAGTCCTCGTTTTCCTTCAAGAACTTCACCTCTTCCGCGATCCATTGATCCATTTTCCCATTGTTTTATGACCAAAAAATTGTGGCTAATTAGTAATTTAAATCGATGTACAATTGTTCTAACAAAAAAAAATCTTCTATTAGAGAAGTGAGGGTCCAGCCTATAAAATCAACTTCGCTTTTTCAAAAATCGCCTTTTCTCCATATCTTCAGCAGAAACTGTACCAATCTAAACTGTGTCCAAGACCCCAACCATCCTCAGTAGCCCTCAGAATAATGAAACCTGAGCCAGATCCGGAGTAGACTCAAGTTATCGAAACGAAGGCAAGGACGCTCCTTTGATACTCTTTTAAAATTCATAATTCAATTACAACCTTGGACGCAGCTTAAGCCGGGAGAACGAGGACAAATCGAAAGCTGGAAAGGGACGGGAGCGGGGGCGGGGGGAGGAGTCGCGAGGACGCTTCATTTGACGTGCTCCTAAATGGACATTAATTCGCTTAGGCGTGCGACGTAAGCCAAAAAGTGGGGGGGGGGGGCTGGCGACATTAGAGCGAGACTTAAAAGGATCCACTTACGAACACGCCTCCATCTCTTTCGCCTTCGTCATCATCCTCCACCTTCTCCCATCCTCCACCTTCCCCCATCCTCCACCTTCCTTCATCCTCCACCTTCCCCCATCCTCCACCTTCCTTAGATCCTTAGATCGCCCCATATGACGATTTCCGATGGCCTCGTTGAAGACGAAGACGACGGCATTTAAAAGCCCTCACGTCGAGAGAGGTTTTTATTTAATTTTCCACATTAAATATGAATAATTTTTTGTAATTGGTGTCCTTCGAAGGACGCTAGTCTTTGGGCCAGGACGATGCCAGGGCCAAGACGATGCCAGCGCGAGGACGATGCAAGGAAGAGACGAAGTTTGATGAGCGATGCCGAAGGATCCACATAAAACATTAATGATTGAAAATCGCGTACCAGCCGTTGGAGGTGGGTTGAAGTAGACTCGATTCGATTTTGGGCCTGAGTTTTGAGTTCTCGCGACCCATCTCTCGGATCTCCAGCTCGGCCTAAAAGCCTTCCCAATCTCCAACTCCACCAGGCGCCTCTCCATCCGTCTCTCCATCCTTCTCTCCATCCTTCTCTCCATCCGTCTCTTCATCCGTCTCTCCATCCGTCTCTCCATCCTTCTCTCCATCCGTCTCTCCATCCGTCTCTCCATCCTCCTCTCCATCCTCCTCTCCATCCTCCTCTCCATCCTCCTCTCCATCCTCCTCTCCATCCTCCTCTCCATCTTCGCCCCAAAATTCAGTTGCTTTGTGGAAATTAAATTTCCGCGGGCTTCAATTAATCATCTCCCAAAGTTGCGCAGCTCCTCGGTCTTTTGGTCAGAAGGACGCAAGGTGTCTCCATCACGTTATTCTCTTTATTCTCCAGCAACCAACCACCACCCACCCAAAAAAAGGGGGCGGGGCAAGAGAGAGAGTAAGAGAGAGTAAGAGAGAGAGAGAGAGAGAAAGAGCGACTGCTGCTCATTGTGCCCAATACTCAAGATGAATAATTAATACCTTTAAAACTCGGCGCACGCGAACCACTCCCAGCATTAATTCCCACCATTTCGGCAAAAAAAAAAAAAACCCCAAAGCAAAAGAAAAAGCAAAAAAAAAAAAAGATGATGAGGAAATAAAAAAAGTAAAAGAAACCGGACAAAAAACACCCCTTCGCGGCTTAATGGACACCCATTCATCGGGGAGCGAAGCAGAGAAGCAGCGAAGCAGCGAAGCCTCGCGGATTCATCACATTCCAGAAATTGCTCCACTTTCCGTCCTTCTCAGGTACCTGCCATCGAGCTGAGCATGGCTGAACCACGGATGCTGCGGCTGTGGCGGCGGACAAGGTGGACGAAGTGGAAGCTTAGTGAAATTATTTTAATGGCCACTTCGTCGTTGTTCCCTTTTGGCCCGGACTCCGGCGGCTGAAGGCGACTGACGACGATGGTCGGTTGGGCCGCGAATACGCACAATTTTTAATGGGAATTTTTTACATCGTTACGCAGCGGCCATTACGGCGCGTTCTATTAAAAAGGACTCCAGCCTCCCCCTTCAGCCTTGCTGTTGTTCTCTCTACTCCTCCTCCTACTCATGCTTCAAGGTGCTTCTCCTTCTCTTCCTTCAAGGTGCTTCTCCTTCTTCAAGGTTCTCCCTCTCCTCCTAAAAAGGGTCTCCTCCTTCTAAAAACGCGCTCCTCCTCCTAAAAAAAAGGTGCTCCTTTAGTCCTTCAGTTTGGGCCAGAGCCGTGTGTCTCTGAAAAAGTCCTGCGGGCGTGTTTTTTTCTTCTTCTTCTTCTGGTGGACGAGGACTCTATTCATTGCTCTTGTTGCTTGTTGTTGTTCTTGTTGTTTTTGTTCTTGTTTTTGTTCTTGTTCTTGTTCTTGTTGTTGTTTTTGTTCTTTGTTCTTGTTCTTGTTCTTATTGTTGTTCTTGTTATTCTTGTTGTTTTTGTTCTTGTTTATTGTTCTCGTTCTTGTTCTTATTGTTGTTCTTGTTATTGTTCTTGCTCTAGTTCTTGTTATTGTTCTTGTTGTTGTTGTTATTCTCGTTGTTGTAGTTTGTCCCATTTTTAACGCCTTCCATTTTGCATGCGAAGTGAAGCAAAAAAGAAACTTAGCCAAATCCCCCCGCCCCCGCCCCCCGAACTCCTTTTTCAGCTGGGCCGCGAGGATTTCGTGAGAAATGCCCCTTTGTACGATGGGCAGCATGGAATGGTGTGGAGTGGGGTGGAGTGAAGTGAAACAGTGGGCCACGTGGAGGACATGAGAATGCACAGTGGAACCAACAGGTGAAAATCACAATTTGCTTTTGTTGAAACTCACATTCAAGAGAAGAGAAAGTGATGAAATTTTCAATCGAATGCACTGAGAGATTGATTGAAATGAATATAAATGATTCCAATGAAACCAAAAAAATCTCAAAAAAAAAACCAAAAAAAATCCTTTTCATAATTCCTAAACCCCCGCCCAACCCATTTGCTCCACTGTGCAGCATCGCTTCGAGCGCTTCAAACGAAACAATGCGCAAAATTTTCGCGTTATTTTAATGGAAACCACTCTGAAAGAAATTAATTTTTGTGTCTTGAAAGAATCGGTCCGAGTGTGGTGGGAGAAAGGGGGGCATGGTGGGGGGTTTTTGTTGGGAAGGGGGGCGTGGTTGGGGTTTTTGTAGGAGGGGGGCGTGGTCGGAGGTTTTGTGGAGAAGCGGCCAGCGACGAACATTGCTGTGTCCTTGCACAAAGAATGGACCAATGGATGGACCGATGGATGGACGAAGGGATGGATGGATGGATGGATGGATGGACGAAGGAATGAACGGATGGATGGATGGATAGAAGGATGGACCAGGGACGATTCACGTGCGGCGTGTCTCCATTTTTAACCCAGCCTCCTAAGGACGAAACCTCCTCCTGCAGCCTCGTTCCTTCTCTTGTTCCTGCCTCTTGTTCCTGCCTCTTGTTCCTGCCTCTTGTTCTCTCCATCCTTCGCCCATTTCTCAGATTCGCCGAAGAGAGCTCGAAGTAAATATATTTATGTATATATCTATGTATTGCCACGGCGAAACCTTTTCATGTGCCCCACTGTCATCGTTCCCACTGTAAGCCCAAAAGCGTGCCGAGTTCCGGAGGCGGAAGTGGGCGTGTGGGGGGGGGCGTGTTTCAAATTAATAAAAGAAATTAAAAACATGACGCAAAATACATTTTTGTCTCTTCCACATCACACACAATGGTCTCTCGCTCGCTGTCTCTCTGCAGCTGAAGCTGAAGCTTTTCCGCGCAATCCCAATGAATCGTCGCACCACCCTCAACTTTTTGGAACAATCGCTCGGTGTCGGGAACCTCAAAGAAGTGATGACAACGTTGCCAGGGATTCCATTGAGCTCGTGTCTTCACATTAATTTCAAGCCTCGCCCCCACTTCTCTTTTTCCAACTCCTCCTTCTCCAACTCCTCCTTCTCCATCGCCATCTCCTTCTTCTGCTTCTCCTCCTCCGCCTCCTTCATCGTGGTGACCTCAGAGCGCGTGGAACAAACGGCTTTCAAAACTGATTTTCACCTGGACAACAATTTCTAAGTAGGATTAAAATCTGTTGCCTTCAAAGCGCCATCCAACGTCTCCATCCATCGCCTCCCTCCATCGTCTCCTTCCATCGCCTCCTTCCATCGTCTCCTTCCACATAAGTTCGTGCGAGAAGCATCACCAGCTTCCTTCGATTCCCCCCCCTCCCACCTTCATCACAAGCCACTGAAAAGTTTTTGTGAATTTGTGATCGGTGGTTGAAGTTCAGAAATCAGAGATCGAAACCCAAGGATCACCGAAGGAAGGATCAGAGTCCTTCGATCTAGAGGGTTTTAATGACCATATGTTTCACCAGAAATCGGTCACCGTTTGAGCTCGAAAGAGTTTTGACCACCTTTTGATAACGTTCCTGCAACTAATTAAACTCTTTAGCCAAAACTTCTTTTCATAACCGATCTGGAATCCTTCAGGTAGATGGTTTCATCCTTTATGCCTGGAACTTTCATTCCTTCGAAGTCCACATTACGCAAGTTGTCCCTGAAAAACTCCTCCTTCATCTCTCTCTCTCTCTCACTCTCTCCCCCTCCCTCCAGACCCCATCGTCTGAGCCAACTGATGCCCCAGGAGCGCGTCGGCTGGAAACGAAAATACATCATGTCGAAGGTGATTAATCAAAGCCATCGTCATCGTGGTCGCTGTCGCTGGACCGCGAATGTTTTCAGAATTTAGAATGGAAAGAAGGATGGAAAGGAAGAAAGGAAGGAAAGGAAGAAAGGAAAGAAGTATGGACATAAGGAAGGAAAGAAGGACGGAAAGAAGGAAGGAAAGTAGGATGGAAACAAGGATGGAAAGGAAGAACGGACGTAAGGAAGGAAAGAAGAACGGACGTAAGGAAGGAAAGAAGAACGGAGAGAAGGATGGAAAGAAGGATGGAAGAACGGCATGAAGGACCTCAAGTAGGACACACGAAGGACCTCACGAAAGCACGCGCTGCACGCGCAAAAACTTTACCAAGTAAACTCTGAGCCACGTCCAAAAACGGCCGGTGGGCTTCGTTTCGTCGTGTGGTCGGCCGCGAGTTTGTCGCAGATTAAAAAGTTTTAAATGGAGTTAGCCGATAAGAGAAATTAATGCCATTAGAGAGAGTGGGTGGTGGTTGGTTGTTGTTTTTGTTGTTGTTGTTGTTGTTGTTGTCTCGACCTGCAGGACGAACCCCATGCTAATGACGAGCCGTCAGGCTGCAACAGTCGGTTCGTGCTCTGAGTGGCATGCGAAATCGGGTCGAGCTTCAGGTGGGGAAGGTAGAGAAAAATAACTTTTCTAGGTTGCCGAGAAAGAAAAAAAAACTCAACATTTATTGGCTTTAGACTTAGAGATTAACTTAAGCTACGTCCGCAGCGGGAGCGGCCACCCCTGGCCCACGACCCGCTGTCGGCCTCCCTGATCCAGCCTCCCATCATCCTCATCCTGAACTTCATCCTCGTTCAGACCTCATCCTCGTCCTGAACCTCATCCTCGTCCTGAATCTCATCCTCATCCTCATCCTGAACCTCATCCTTGTCCTGAATCTCATCCTCATCCTCGTCCTGAACCTCATCCTCATCCTCAACCTCATCCTCATCCTCAACCTCATCCTCATCCTCAACCTCATCCTGTTCCAAACTCCATTCGCCTAATTCGGCGGGAACATCTCATCAAACGTGGCTGTGGCCAGAATCTGATTGGCCACCTCGAGGAATTTCTGCGACAGACCCTTCTCCAGACCCGGTATGATCTCGCTCAGATACAACTCCTGGTTATCGTTGATGATCGTGTTGCCCACCTCACCGAGCGTCTTATCGCCATTGAAGAGATTATCCAAATGCAAACGCATCCCACTCACATTCAGGCGGATCGGCATCTTTGTGAACTTTACGTATTCCACGCCGTCTCGAAGGTAACGCGTGCCACGCATCTTCACGAAGGCCTTGGCGTTCTCTGGAAAAAGATGATGATGATGGGGTTAGTTGGAGGAGTTGGTGAAAGGTTTGAGTGAATGAAAGGTTGAAGTTGATGAAAGGTTGGAGTTGAAGAAAGGTTGAAGTTGAAGAAAGGTTGAAGTTGGTGAAATGTTGGAGTTGGTGAAAGGTTGGAGTGGATGAAATGTTGGTGTTGGTGAAATGTTGGAGTTGGTGAAATGTTGAAGTTGATGAACGGTTGAAGTTGGTGAAATGTTGAAGTTGATGAACGGTTGAAGTTGAAGAAAGGTTGGAGTTGGTGAAATTTTGGAGTTGGTGAAATGTTGGAGTGGATGAAATGTTGGAGTTGGTGAAATGTTGGAGTTGGTGAAATGTTGAAGTTGATGAACGGTTGAAGTTGGTGAAATGTTTGAGTTGATGAAAGGTTGGAGTTGGTGAAAGGGTGGAGTTGATGAAAGATTGAAGTTGTGAAGAGATGGAGAGATGATGACGCCGCCTACTCACCAAAGGATCCCTTCATGTCGCCCTTGCCCTGGAGATCCAACACCAGGATGTTGAGCTTCATCAGATACCGCCCGGTGAATTCAATCTTCGGCAACGTCAGCCAGATATCATACGAAATCGCGCTCGCGTTGGCCCTAAGAAGAGTGAGAGGAAGTTATGTAGAGTGAGAGGAAGTTATGTAGAGTGAGAGGAAGATATGTAGAGTGAGAGGAAGATATGTAGAGTGAGAGGAAGATATGTAGAGTGAGAGGAAGATATGTAGAGTGAGAGGAAGATATGTAGAGTGAGAAATAGAAATATGTAGACCATGATTAAAAAGAATCAAAAGGTCGAACCCACTTGAGTTTATCGATATTGAAATTGCTCCCGCCACGAGCCTCGATATCGCTGAAGACGGCCCGAAACTGTTTGCCACGGCTCATCTCGATGTTATCCAGCAGCAACGGCTCCAGTGGAGGCGTCTTGTAGCCATCGCCCAGATCGCCACTGGCCAACAGTGGCCTCACCTCGTAAACCGCATCGATGATGCATCGCTCCAGCTGGGGATCGTTGCGACGACACGGACTGATCGTTGAGGCTGTGCACGTGAAGAAGGTGGAGAGATAAATTCAATTCAATAATCATTAATTCAATAATCATGAATTCAATAATCATTAATTCAATAATCATTATTTCTATTTCAATACTACTCTGTACTATTGACAAAGATAATGGAGTTCTATTGATTCATTGGTTGTTGGCAGTGGCAGAGAACGATCGTTGATCGGTTGACAAGAAAGTTTGCACCGATGGATTAGCTAATATAATTTATGGTAATATGATAATAGAATTTATGATAATATTTAATACAATATATGGTTATATGATAATATAATTTATTGTATATGATAATATAATTTATGGTATATGATAATATAATTTATGGTAATATGGTAATACAATATATAGTAATATGATAATACAATATATAGTAATATAATATAATTTATGGTAATATGGTAATACAATATATAGTAATATGATACAATATAAGGTAATGAAATGCAATTGCGATGAAATGCAATTAAGAACAGCTTCTCATGTCCCTTGAGAAAATCGTAATAAGTAGTTGGACTCCTTCCCCCTTGTTACCATCGTCCCTGACCTTCGACGATCGGATAACTTCGATGCAACAAATCAAAGCGATGCAACAAATCAAAACGATGCAAGAAATCAAAACGATGCAACAAATCAAAACGATGCAAGAAATCAAAACGATGCAAGAAATCAAAACGATGCAACAAATCAAAACGATGCAACAAATCAAAGCGATGCAACCGATGACTTCGACGATAAAAACCTGGTCGATTCGAGGCATCTCGTCGTTTGGTCACGACCCAAGTCACACTTCACTCTTCCTCCATCCCCTCTTCCTTCTCCTCCTCCTCCCTCTCTCTTCACTGTTCGAACCCGGAATCGAATGCGGAAACGCCAAGGGCCAACCGTAATTAAGGTAAGACAGGTTGGGTTAACAAGGAAGGAGGGGGGGGGGGGGGGGGGTGGAGTGGAAGGTAGGTTGAAGGGCATTCGAGAAGCCCGACAAGTCGTTGTCCCATGCCTTGCTTGCTTGCCTTGCATTTATTTATCACTGTTATTAACTTGTTGCAGTTTTATTAGCGCTCTTTTTTATCTCTCTTCGCCGTCTTCGCGCTTCTTCTTCGTTTGTTCACTATTAAACCACTTGTTGTTGTCGTTATTGTTTTTGTCGTCGTTGTTGTTGTCGTTGTCGTCGTTGTTGTTGTTGTTATTGTTGTTGTTGTTGTCGTCTTTGTTGTTATTGTCGTTGTCATCGCCTCCGACCTTGAGCTGAAGTTCGTGCATTCACCGTATTTTTACAGTTTCTTCCAGAGTTCTCCAAACAACGGCCTCTCGAAGACCAGAGCCAGAGCCAGAATATCGCCAATGGCCAATCAGTGATTAACGTTATTGCAACAGTCTCTAGGAATAATTGTTGAGGAAGTTTCTGGCCTTCGTCGACTCTTCCTTATCACCGCGGCGGCAATTTAATGTACACAATTTTATTGGAGTAAATTTGTAGGTGAAACATGCGATTAATATTCCGATCAGGCGATTAATATTCCGATCAGGCGGACTAACGTGACTTCGACGGGGCAACAGTGGGCGCAAATTGGCCAAAGGCCCAAGGTAGAGGGGGGGGGGGGGGGGGGGGGTGGGAGAAAGGAGGAATCAAGTAATCAAAGGAGGAATCAAGTAATCAAAAGGAGGAATCAAGTAATCAAAAGGAGGAATCAAGTAATCAAAAGGAGGAATCAAGTAATCAAAAGGAGGAATCAAGTAATCAAAAGGAGGAATCAAGTAATCAAAAGGAGGAATCAAGTAATCAAAAGGAGGAATCAAGTAATCAAAAGGAGGAATCAAGTAATCAAAAGGAGGAATCTAGTTATCAAAACCTTGTGAGATTGAAGGATGATGATCATGTTGGTGATCCACCAAAAGATGATGCACCACATAATGATGCACCAAATGATGATGACAATTGCAATAATCACATGCTAATGATATGTTCGAAATTATTGCTAAACTCATCGTTGAGGCGGCGACAACAATCGTTGTCCATGGCATCGACGAATATGTAAAATTCAATGTAAACAAAAACGATCGTCGTATTCATAACGTATTCAACACCACACGCCACAGCGAAAGCTCCGCGCTGTTGGTTGTGGCTCAGAAGAAGCTTCGGCCAAAAAAAAAACAAGCTTCAACCTTGTCAACAGTCTGTTATTGCTTGACTGATTTAAATGCAACTCGCTGTTGGATCGGGGGTGGTGGAGATCGACACCGATTATCATATAATCGATTGAGATTTACAGCAAATTGAATTAATAATAAGTGCTCACTAACTGTAGATCAGTTTAACAAGAGAGCAATTACATATAATGGATGGGGTTAATTTATAATAAGATTTATCTGGTTATATTGGCGATGTTGCTAAATTTAGATGGAAAGAATAATAATTTAATATAGTACTTTAATCATTTTAATCATCAATTAATCATTCCCACGCGTACTTTTCGCATGTAACTTTATTGACTAACGTGTATTCATTCTCTAATATATTCAAATAAAAATGATTTATTTTTTAAATCCTCATATTTACACGGGAAAATAGTTAATTATGTTTAAATAAGAAAAATATTTTTGACAAAAAAATATATAAAAATTGATTAGAAATTCAAATTTTCACGATATTTAGTTGGCGTTTTCTTTGAAATAGAATCGTTTTATTATATTTTATGAAAATTGTTTTTTTTTTTTTATAGTTCCCATTATCTGTATATCATTACAAGAATCTTAATAATTTAAAGATAACATAAAATGTTATATGATATCCCGATTCATGATTCTATATAGTATTATCTGCGAACTTTTGAAAAAATAACTTATGTCTGATATTAATATATTCTTGAGAAGAGCGAATAATAAAAAATAAAGTGTGCAATAATTTTTGTATTTAAATATAATTAAAAATATATTATTTATTTAAATATAAATATAAATAAATTTGTATTAAGATTTTTTCTAATAATAATTTTTTCTAATAATTGTTAAAAATTTAATTTTAATAAAAAAATGAATATGATTAGAACATTGAAAATTTCTTTTATTTCGCCTTTAGTTAAGTTTAAGTTTTGTCAAAAGTCCACAGATGTATTTTAATTATTTTTAATCAGTGGGTATGATGATGATCATGATATGTATGATGATAGAATGAAGATCTTATGAACAGTTTTATACATTCTTAAGAATATTACATAAGCCCAACATCTACACAAAAAAAAAACCTCTCCCGCGTTATTCATTCTTCAATCGCCTCATCTTTCCTTCCATTCATCGGTCTTATCACTTCTCCGTCGAACTAATCCTCAACATATCACGCCTCCTCACTTTCCCTTTCCTCACTTTCCCTTTCCTCACTTTCCCTTTCCTCACATTCCCTTTCCCCACTTTCCCTTTCCCCACTTTCCCTTTCCGCAGCATCTTTCCTCCACCTCCTCCTCCTCGTCTGCTCCTGTCCAGCAATCATTGAAATTTATTGCCGGGACAGACGCTGACGACCCCAGAGAACTACTTCTGTATGTGGGGGCGTAATTACACATGTCCGTCTGTCCCGAAAACTCGCTACTGTGTAAGCTTTTCATTCAAAAAATTCGAATTCAAAGACCTTGCACGGCATTTCTATCTCTGTCTTTCTATCTCTGTCTTTAGGTCTGTCTCTCCTTGTCTTCCTTCTCTGTCTTTGTCTGTCCTGCCCCCTTTGTCTGTCTCTCCCTGTCATTGTCTGTTCTTTCCCTCTCTACCGATGTCTGTCTTTCCCTCTCTACCGATGTCTGTCTGTCCCTCTGTCTGTTTGATTGGAATCACTTTGTGAAGCCACTTATGCGATGGATGTTAATTTTTAATTGTTTCTTTTGTCACTTTAGCAATCGTAGTTATGGTTTTAGTTATAGTTAGTACTTGTTGTTGATCTGGATATGGCTGTTCATTCTGTTGACTTATTCTTTACTTACGCAATTTCGCCGCCGAGAATCGAACGCAGACGCAAACGATGATCGCCAGACTCAGGGCCAAAGAGGGATTTCGAAACATTTTCTCACGACTTTTCTTAAGATTTTTCACACAAAAAGAACTTTTACACTTTTTTTTTGTCTTCCACTTGATGGCAAAACTTTCTTCAGGTGATCGATACTTCTTTGATTTAGTTGTCGTTTACTTCTTTGATTTAGTCGTCGTTTATTTCTTCCTTAGTCGTCTTTTATTTCTTCCTTAGTCGTCTTTTATTTCTTCCTCGTCGTCTGGTACTTGCTCTGAGTGTCTGAGCTCAACGATGTGAGGGGGCGTGGGGTGGGGGGGGGCTGGGCGGAACCTCTTGACCGATTTCAGAATCAGCGCCGAACTACGACTAAGTTCGAGTTCAGAACACGGGCTCTTATTATACGAATAATTGAACTCAATTTCATTCAAGACTCCATTGGGCATCGTCGACTTGGACGCTAGCTCATTCTCACTCTCTCTCTTTCTCGCTCTCCCTCTCTATCTCTATCTCTCTCTCACTCTCTCTCTTTCTCGCACTCTCTGTCTCTCTCTGTCTCAGGCCGTCTCTTTTGTTTTTCTTTCGACTCGTTCACGATCGCGATCGGCTGTCGCAATCGTCTCTTGAGCGAGTCTCAAAAATCGCGACCGAAGCCGAGCTTTCGTTCGGATCGATCGCGAAGACGACTAGCAGTGCTTTTGGCTCTCTTTCTATCTCTCTCTCTCTCTATTTCTCTCGCCATATAGCGCTCTCTCCTTCTTCGTATCACGCTGTATCTCACTTCATTTAGCGCTGTCTCTCTCTTCATTTAGCACAGTTGCCTCTTCTGTTGTTTTGAGTTCCATGCGATCAATTCTCTCCATCAAAAGCTCGTCGACGTCATTCTGATTGCGTGTTTCCGGCCCGATCCGAGTGGCGCGAGAAACTTCATCACATCATCGCCGAATTAACGATGGAGGGATGTCTGAAACTAAATTGAATTTCACTTGAAACTGATGACAGACCCGGGATTATAATCAAAACATTTCAGAGCAATTAATGCTTCAATTGATCCATCGAACTCGATGAATTTCTCAAACCAGGTCCCGCCAACTGTCGATCGTCGAATCGTCAGCTCATGTCGATCGTCAAATCGTCAGCTCATTTGGGCCAATCGTTGACAGTTGGAGAGGTTCAAATGATGCAGGAGCAGGGTCAAAATCACATCCACATCCTGTCATCACCGCATCCACATCTTGTCACCGCTTCCACATCCTACTACGCCGCATCCACATCCTGTCAAGGGATCCAATCAGAGTCGGATCAAACATCGTCCTCTGTCGTCTGTCAATAAACCATATCTCTCTCTCTCTCTCTCTCTCTCTCTCTCTCTCTCTCTCTCTCAAACCAACTCACCGCCGTCGGACGAACGAAACATGGAATTGGAAAATTCAACACAATTTGAATATTAAATTTGCGACAATTGTTTCACAGGCAAAAAAAAAAAAAAAACAAGAAGGACCCAAAAGGACGATCAACAAACGAGCGACGGGCCGGAACGGACGACATGTCAACTTAGCGGCGAGTGGTGACAGGACAGGACGATGGGATGGGATGGACGGGATGGAGGGAGGAACGGAGGGATGGACAGAAAGACAGACGAAGGGACAGACGGACGGACGAATGGATGGACCAATGGATTGGTGACTGAGGCTAGTTAACTTCACCGTGAAACAAAACAAGCCACAAGCAACAGAATCAAGCGAGGGGCGCTCGCGATAAATTTTTGTTTAAAAAAAAAGATTCTGCATTTTTCTACATACATTGGAATTCAAATGCGAAAACACTAATGAAGCATCGTTGAACCACCCCTATTCGTAAATTCTCTCTACTCGACCCAGGCCAAGGCAGGAGGTCCTTCGTCCTTCGTCGTTCTTTTTGATCATTGTCCCTTTTGCCTCGCGCCCCGTCGTCCGCCCATCGTCGATTGCATTTGAGTTAGCAACGTCAACGTGGAGCGATGTCATTTGTGGTCGCAGAAGTGAAAAAACAAAGCCAACGACAGTTCAGTGATTTCTACGTCTGTCCGTCCGTCCGTTCGTCCGTCTGTCCATCCCTCTGTCTGTCCGTCCGTCCTCCTCTCTGTCTCTCCATCCAAAACGAGGAACCTCTCGCATCTTCACGCTCCGTTGGCCCACAGACAAAGCATCCAATGTGACGGAATTATTGTTAGGTTCCACTGATTAAAATAATCAACTCGAGGAATCAATCCTCAAGTGGTTCGTCCGTCGTCCTCGCTCACTTGGGGGGTTGGGCAGAGGGGATGAGGAATTAATTGTGAAACAGCACGAAGCCATGGGAGGTTCGAACGATTGGGCGACGAGGGGATGGGAATGGGCGAAGAAGCCGCGGGGATGGGCGAAGAAGCCTCGGGGATGGGCGATGAGAGCTGGGGTTGATCGACGTGGGCTGGGGAGGGAGTGAACTCGGTATGCAGATGACCTTTGACACCTTTCAGCCGTTAAAACATCACCAACAACTAACTATAATGAGCTCGTTCACTCGGAAAACACATTCGTTGCATTTGTGTCGAATTTCACTTCGACTTTTTCTTCATCCATCGAACCATGGGATACATGAGAAACATGTTTTAGGCCCGCCTTTCAGTGGCCAACATGAGAGTTGAAAGTTTCAACCCTTAGTCCTTCAGTCGACGCCGACGAAATCCCGACGAATGCAAATGAGGAGCTCGACTCGTTGATGGCCCAAAAACAAAGGGTTAACTGGCCATTGTCTTTGGGCGGCCATTTTGTGAGCGAGGCTAAGGAAACAACCCCCAGCACCTTGAGTTTGAGATCGCAATATGAGTCGAATCGGATCTGAATCGGAGTCGAATCGGAGATATGAGATATAAAAGTCAGATATAAAATCGTTTCAAAGTTAGAAAAAACTCTTCCTTCGAGAGCGAGAAAGGAATGAGAAGGAGAATTCACCACCCTCCACCCTCTCAAAGCCACTATCATGGGTTTCCCATCCTACTATGATGAGAATTTTCACCTCACCCTCCTCACTTTAAACTTGAGCAGCTTATTAAACACCTGTTAGAGATGATCTCTCTAACCATATGACCTCAATCGTTGCCCGCATGGGCCATAAAAAGGACATAAAACACGCAACGAATAAATTGCATCAGGTCCAAGAACAAGGACCAGGTCCAAGAACAAGGACCAGGACCAAAACCAGGACCAGGACCAAAACCAGGACCATGACCAAAACCAGGACCAGATTCCCAGGTCCAGGAGGAGACTGAAACCACACCTTAAGAAGAAGACTGAGGATGAGGTCGACGTGAACTCCAGTTGTTGATTTCTCAGCCCAAAATTTCCCATCCCAAAAATTTACGAAATTATAAACGTGATCTGGACCACGAGCGGGTTGCGATGGCGAACTCCGCCTCCAAGGCAGAGGCAATAAAAAAAAGCAACACGCACTGAAACATGGCCACAAGATGTGGTGAGGAGGAGCTCGATCAGGGTGATGGAAGGAACTTTTCACAAAACTTTCGTCTCTAAAAAAAAATTGTGTGATAACTTTGCGAAAGTACATCAAATTTGTAACAAATTACCTTTTGGCCAGCCACACCATCGCATCCCACCCCTGGAAATTGAGGCGAAAACACCAACCAAACCAACTTGATGGCAATAAAATACGAGTTTCTTTAATTAGCTTCTGAAGAGCAATAAAATTTGAACGCGTGCACCAGGCCACTGATGAAGCCTGTGGTCGCTGACGATGCCAACACCAAGACATCATCGCCAAAGATTCGGACGACGACTAGGATGATGATGATGATGCATTCCATCAGGTAATTGACGAGCCCTAGCGCCCGCCCCACTCTCAAAATCACACCCACTCAACAGCTAAGGGTGGCTCTCTCTCTCTCGCCCTGACCAAAGAAGATTCTGCCTCTCTCACTCTCTCTCTCTCTCTCTCTCTCCCTCCCTCCTTCGCTATAGACCGATGTCGTGGAAACCTTAAAATCTCGCCCTCATTCACTTCCTCCGAGATTCGCGTGTCGTTTGTCGAACTTGGAATGAGATTTTTTTAATGAAATGTTTCCCAGAACAAAAGTTCAATCTTTCTCCATCCTCCTCCATCATCATCCTACTGACATTCTTTCAAACGCTATTCTTCATTGATGAGGAAAGTATGTACAAAAGAATAAAAATAAATGATATAACCATAACTTGGCAAAGAAAGACGAAGGACATCGGCCCAACATGAGGCAGGACATCATTCTCATTTGATTACCCTCCAGTCAAGGTAGAATGAAGATCGAAGTGGAATTTTTTTTACAGGTGTTTATTACTGAGTACAAAGATAAAGTTATCAACAGGTTTCTTACAACAATTGCACAAAGGGCTCATATTATTTCTTAGCCGAACGTCCCCGGCGTCTCTTTGGAATCGGTGGAGCCGAATTCACATCGGGATCATTGCTCTCGGACTCCTTCAGTGATCGTTTCTTTGCCTTGGCTTTCTTGTTGATCTTCGCCAGATTCTTAAGGAGCTGTGTGTTTGACTCCTGATTGCTTTCATTCTCTAATACATCCTCGGGTGTGGGAAGCTCACTGTCTTCTTCCTCTTCGGCATCATCTATTTCGACGGGATCCACCACAGTGGCGACTGATGTGCTGCGACTTCCACCACCGCTGGTCTCATCACCGTCAGCGCCGTCCTCTGCCATCGTGTCCATTGCTGCTGATTCCGCCTCCATTCTGGAAAGCAATGTTTCCTCATCCTCCTCTTGATTTTCACTTGCGTCCACATCAATTTGACTGCTGTGCGATAGCGTACGATCAATCGCCGCCTTGAGTTCGGATGTTTTTATACGAAAATCTCGCACGGTGCCGAAATGCAAAAAGTTCGCCAAACGATGGTTGGTCTTCTTCGACAGTAGGATTACGTGTTTATTGAAGTTCTCCACACAAAGTATAATCTTGGGAATCAATTTCGTCTCGCGCAACACTTTGGCCTTTTCCGCCAAGGGATTTGATTTCTTTTTACTTTGATCCTCAAAGATGTTCGCCTCGATGTACGTTATGAGAGCGTAAATGTTGGTGGGCAATGGTTTGCCAACGACATGGAGAAGCAAATCAAATCTGAAATGTAAATATTAATACAAAAGGATTTCAAATTATAATTGAGAATGTACATACTTCGTGCCTTGGACAGCAACCTTCATAATCGCACAGCGACTGAGGAAGTGTTTAGCCAAATTCTTCAAGCACACATAATGTTGCATCAATAACTTCAGCAGACTATCCATACAGGCGCCCAGCGGTATGCAGACATTGGTCAGGCTCAATAGAGCATTTGAAATGTGAACGAGCTGCGAGCAAATCGATCGTTCTAGTGAACGAAGTGATGCCATGCACATATCACGATCATCCTCGGGTATAATTCGATATTTATACGTTGTATTATTTGCTTTTGAAATGAAATATTCAACATCTTCAATCTGTTTTCGCAATGCGGCGTAGAGATAGTTCAAACAGGACTCAGCGCTGCCGAGAGTTATTGATTTCAATTGGAAGCCTGCCTCTACAGGGGGATTGTTCTAAAAGAAAAAGTGTTAAACATAACTTTGCAACCCTCAAAAAGTCGTTACCTCTTTCTCCTCTTCAGTTTCATCCTTGACTGCGCCGAGCACTGTTTCCAAATGCAATGCTATCGTATTAAAGAATGCACCCGAATGTGTCTTCTGACGTTGTGTGAAAAGTAATTTGTGCACCAAACCCAATTCCTTCGTGTGTACCTCATTTTCCTTACAGAATTTCAAGAGCCAAGTATAGGACTCTGTAGTCATACGATTGCTATACGATATATTATCGTAAAGTACTTCTAGACACTGCAGCAGTGTCTGAGGTATTTTCCGTCCATCAGGATCTTTCATCATAGACTCATCCCCCTCGCTGCTGGCATCTTCTCTCATGAATTCGTCAATTATGTCGTGCAGAATAGCTGGAGCCTCCTTGCAATTGTTTATCACATGAAAGTCTAAGTGAAGAGGGTTGTATTAAAAGTTTTTGATCTATAAAAGATGTATTTAATCATACCAAAACCGCGTACAAAGGTCTCTGCAAACTTTTTCTTATAAACTTCATTGGCCGTGATCAAACACTGTTTGAAGCATTCGGCAGCATTTGACGCTGTCTTCAGATCAAAATCACTCCACAACGATGGAAGACGTTTGATGCAGCGCTCATAGACCACTTTTGTTGTGTCCGTTAAATATTTAAGGGTTCGTCGACTATGCGATAATTGCTTGTACTCAGGCTCCAGACGTATGGCTTCGACTTTGTTAGCTGCAACCTGGAGAACATACCGTACAAGCTCGCAATTAGCTCTGAGGACACTAGTATTATTTGGTGCAGCAAATGGCACAATATCCCTGTAACAAAGAATGTTTTAAATATAATCTCAATATCGATCGTGATTATGTTTCCAAAAACCCACTCATGAAGTAAACGCAGAAACTTCTCTACTATTTGTAGGTCCCAAATATTTTCCACGTTAGTATTTATTTTCTTCACAGCAACTCCATTTATAGTAATATTAGATGAAGCTTCCGTTTCATTGGGATTCTTTGATTTCTTCAAACCCTTCTTAGCTGTTCCCGAGAATGACTACGAGAGATATAGTTTTATTTATGGTTAGAATAAGCAATTAAAGAATATACTTTTAGACCCTCCATCAGCTTGTAATATTCCTTGAATAAAGGTAGCAAATGCTTTACATTATCATTGGTCTGTTTGGAAGTTAAAATAGTATAGGCCATCAGACCCTCGATAAAATTCAATTGTTGAGCGATAATTTCATTTTTCCAAAACGTCAATGAACCGGACTATATAATAAAAAATATAGAGTGAAGAGCTTTTCAATATTAAATAAGAATGAATTACCATTTCATCGAATTTAAACTCCTTGGCTATGATTTTCTGCACTGACAAATCGAGAAGACGCTTCATTTCTCTGATGTCGTATTCACCATCGAAATTCTCAAATATAACCAAGCAGTAGCTCACGAATTGGATCAAGCGACCCAGATTATCATTAACTTCAATCTCATTTTCATTTTCCTCAGCAGAACGTACAATATTCTCAAATTTGACCACAAATTCTCCATCTTCCTCGTCTGTAGACGAAGCGGCAAAATATGAACGAAAATGCCAATCTATGAATTGCAAGACATGTGGAACTAACTTTGGATTTAATTCGACTGCGCGTTGCAAATCTAAAATAAATCAACTTTATTTAAAAAAATACTTAATTAGAGCTGAAACACCTACTCTCGTAAAGCGTCCTTTTGATTTCCAACGATTGATTAAAGCAATTTCTTAGAAGACCTATGATTTCCAAAGTCAACATATCAAAGTGTCTCTGTGGATTGTTTCGATTGCCCAACGTCGCCTGCGACATCAACGAAAATCCTGAAATACTCTGTTGTGTACACATCCCAGACACGCCCATCTGTGATCGCTGCGAATTCGAGTTATTCAACTGCTTGAGGATCATACAGAAACCATAGACTCCCATTCGACAGGTTTTCATATCACTTAAAACAAGAGGACAATAAAATAAAATTGTAAATAACATTTTAATCAATTTATGAGCAATGATACCTTGAGTTCATGGCTTTACGTAAAACTTCTATGAATGCATCCCGCACAATGGCAGATATTTTCAATACTGGTAAAATAAAGGACATCATTCGCATCACTTGCTCTCCGGGAATCTAAGTAAAAACATAATAGATTAGTGAAAGATCAATTAAAATTAAAAGATTTTGCTTACCCATAGAAAGAAATCCATTACATATTTGATTGTCTTCACACATTCGGAGACAGTGAAGGTATCGGCGACACTTAAAAGCGTCAAACACTCTGTTAAATAATATTAAAACATACATTTTAGAAGCACAGAACATTAGCAACAGAACTTAGCAACTTCGTCATTGAAGAGGCTTTCCCCTCACCTGAGTATTGATATTGATCTTGCTCCACAACCATCCACTCGGCCAATTTCTTAACGATTCCCTGACCAAAAACGAATCTTTTACGAATGAACTTGACGAGAAAACCAATTGCAAGAGTATTGAGTGATGGGCTATGCTTGGCTTTGAGCAGCATAAAGACGAGGTTTACCAAACCCGGAGTTATAACATCCTTCCCATCCTTATTCTGATCGATCAGAACAGTGAATATTTGCTCGAGGTCAACTTGTTTGCGTTGTAGACTATCACGACACCATACCGAGTAATCGGCCATGGTTCGCTCGTCCTCGTTGTTTCGTATGACATTGCGAAGAAATGGAAGTAAAACTGATGCTGAGAGCCGTGAGTCTGGTTCACGATTAGCTACCGTCATCGATATAATAGCGCTCAAAATGAACGGTGTTAGTATGACGTCGGGCATAGATAGGAAATTCTGTAGATGAGAAAATTAATAATAAAATTTTTAAATATTTCATTTGCTATACCTTTAATACTATACACATTTGGGCCTCACTGATCTTGTACTGTGTGCAGTAATTCAAGTGATGAAGAATCGTCTCTTCTGCCTCACGCAACTCATTATCAGAGAAAGCATCTGCAAGCTCATGTTAAGAAATAGTTATATGGAATAATGTTTTATATGTTTTACCGATACTATCGAAATCAGTTGAGTTGCTGTTCATATCCGAAAATAGTTTTTTATAATAAAAACGATGGAAGTATTTCTCGAGAGCTAGAATTGGAATGATGATTTGTCCCGAAGAGGAACACATTGAAAACAATTGATAAGACAAGGCGGGGAGTTCTGAAGGAGACAACGATTGCAAACAGCCGGACAACTTGTTGAGCACCGTCGCAGTTTCATTGGAGTTCAGCTGGAGCTCTCTACAATAAAGACTCGTGGTATGATCTAATTTTCTTTCAGATTAATAATTAACTACTTGAACATGTCTGCAATTGGTGTGAGGACAACCGATGGCCAACGCATGGTGCAGAGTTGGCGTAAAATCGTTTCACGATATTCTCCACCGCTCATTGAAATCCCATTCACACTGAACTGAGGGAGATTTTTCAAAACATTAAGTGTCTCCGGCAGTAGATCTTTCCAGCTAAAAGAAAATGAAGTAAGGCGAATTAAATTTGAGAATACGAATTGATCGAAAATGATTCGTACCCCACACATTTGGGGTCGCCTGCACGCATGGCGTCAATACAATGCTCCAGAATCTCGACCAATTGCTCGCTGGGAAACGTCGTCAGATCTTGACAGAGGCGCGTGACCAAGTCGTAGGTTTGTTTGTAGCTCAGCTCGACCTCCAGCAGTCCATCGAGGAAACGTTTCACGCAGGCGAAACGCTTCTCTTTCGCATCAAAGCTGCTGGTCGCTGAGAAGCCCTGCAACAAGTAATTCCAGAAGGTCGTGCAATCATTTCGTCCCAATTTCGCGGTCAAGGACGTTGTAAGCTGAAGAAAAACAAAACAAAATAAATCAGCAAGAAATACATAATATCAAAAATATATATCAATTGGAGATTTACTGTTTTTGCACTCGATTTCTCAATCAATTTCTGCAATTGTTCGATGTTGTTCTTTTCGCCAAAGCTAATTATTTGCTTGTCCAATGAGCTTCCAGACATCTTTAAAATTATTTAAAATACTTTACAACAACAAATACTCAAACGGTCAATACTAAGGAATAAAACTTTAAAGCATTTATGCTAAACTTAA
>CM029562.1:5794897-5831146 GCA_017309665.1 Coelopa frigida
GATAATGCGGAACACGACAACGTACGACGACGACAACGATTACGATGAACGACAACGAACGACGACAACGAACGACGATGAACGAGGAAGAACCGAGCGACCTGTTGCATTACGAGGAGTCGGCCGAGGAACGACGAAGACAGAGAACAGGAAACGAGTGCATGACAGAAAGAGGGAGGGAGACTGAGAAACAAGGTGACAGACAGAGGGAGGATGAACGAGAAAGTGGAAGACAGAGAGGAGAAAGAAATAACGAAGTAGACAAAAAGGGAGAGTGAAAGAGAAGAAGGAGGATTGAAATAAGACGCTCCTTGAACTACTTGCGAAAGTGGGTGGCGTCGATGATGACCGACCGACGTCCGGCGTGACCAGGGTTGCCGCACGTGCCGAAACCCAAAACGAGGGCGGCCAACTTTCGCTGTCGGCATCAAAGTCGACGTCAACGTCGCCGTCGTGATCGTCCGGGAATTGGCAGTGATGCCAAATTCACTTTCGATCAATGTCACGAGGAGGAGGAGGGCGTCGTGTGGGTGGCGAACGAAGGGGGAGGGAGAGGGAGAGAGTGAAAGGGAGGCGACGACTGACTGCAGCAACTAGAGCGCTGTCGGCGTCTGTCCGTTCGTCCGTTTGTCTGTCCGTCCGAGGCCAACGGGGCCGACAGGAGGCGACTCTTTGACCTACTTCAACAAGGGTTGGGGGGCGGAGATTCTGTGGGCGGGTTGGTGTCGACGCGGCGTTGCAGTCGACGTCATTCTTAATGTAATCGTCGTCGTCGTTATTATTGTTGTTGTTCTTCTTCTTCTACTCGGTGGGGTCGTATTTTTTGTTGTTGCTGTGATTTTATTGTTTCTGTTTAGTATTTTTCTATTTTTTTTTTGTTGTTGTTGCTTTCGTTAGACTTTTTTATTGTTGCTCTTGAAGTATTTTGTTGTTGCTCTTGATAGATTTCATTGTTGTTGTTGCTTTCGAGCACGTTAATCAGTCACGTGAGGCGACGCGCAGAAAGCACAGCGCTATTTCCATCAAACACACAAACATACACAGACAAATACTAAGCCACACTCACAAACACACATTGATTGGGGCGCCGGGGCCAACGCGACGTTTGTTCGTCACCTGCTGAGGCAGCCGAACGAACGAACGGAGGTCGCGATGTTGAGAATCGAGCGCCGACCGGGTTCCGGGCTAATCCAAGGGGCCGGGAACCGACAGAGGGCGAACGACTTCCTGACGAGGGGGGCGACGACGAAAGCGACGATGACAACGACGATGGCTGCAACTTCTTCGACTGCGACTGCGGAGGCTGTGTCAACGTCGCGAAATTGTTCGAAACATCGACGAAGGAAATTTAATTGTGCGATAATTGGCGATGGCGACCGATGACGACGATGGCCGAAGGGGGCCGATGATAGTGACCGAGGTGGGCCGATGATAGTTACCGAAGGGGGCCGATGATAATGACCGAGGTGGGCCGATGATAGTTACCGAAGGGGGCGGTGACGATTACCGTGTGGTTTCGGGGACGAGAAGAACTCGGCAGGCAACGCGTAAGCGTGAATGAACGAGCGAACGAGAGGGAGCGACTGACTGACTGAATTGACTCTGCGACAAATGAACGAACGTGTGAATATTCAGACGACGACTGACGAAGCGTCGCGGCGCAAGAACGAATCGAACCGCGCCGAACCGAACCAAAAGCAAACCAAACCAAACCGAGTCGCGTCGGTTGATTCGAGTCGAGTCGGCCCGAACGAAGACGAACGGAGCCGAACGCGAACGCAGCCGATCCAAAGCCGAGTGGGGAGTAGCAGACGACGATGATGATGATGGTGGACGTGGAGCCGAAGGGGGAGGGGGTCGCACGAGCGGACGACTTTTGTTGAAAGAGGGACCGAGGATGGGGGGAGGTGGAATAAGCGAATTGCGGCGAAAATGGAATGGAAAACAAATTGAATGCGGCTGCCGACATATACAAAAACAACAATATGAGAAACAACAAGAAAAATAACAGAAATAACAACAGCAACATCAACAGCAAACCATATTAAAATAACAAATACAATAATAAAAACAACAATGAGAACAATACTAAAGAAACAACAACAACATCGACAATAAAATAACACAAGAACACACAAACACACAAATATCTATCTATCTATAAGCATTCATACAAGTGCGCCCAACAACAATAACAGGAACAACAATGATACAAATGGAAATATGACAACAACAACAGCGACAAGAGCAGCAACAACAACAACAACAAAACCAACGACAATCACAATAACCACAGCAACAACAGTAGCGAAGTGTTGTCGTCGTCTTCGTCGTTGTCGTTATCGTAGATGTGCATAGATCGGCAACACGACAAACGACGAGCGACAACGACGACGAGTCCGTCGAACCGACTGCCGAAACGACCGTCGAAACGAACGTCGAGACGACCGTCAAACCGAACGCCGACGGTCGAACCGAGCAGACGAACGGACGAACCGAACAGACGAACGAACGGACGAAGGCACGAACAAACGAATGAACGACCAAACGAACCAACAAACGAACGAACGAACGAGCGTCCGACACGACGTCGAACCGAACGACGCAACCACGAACGATGCGACTGACAGACGACACGATACGACTCGAGCCGACGACTGCACGGGGCGCACACGAGTCTGACGAACGTCGAGCGTCGACGAACCGTGGGCGAGAGAGACAGAGCGAGAAAAAAGGGGGCGAGAGAGAGGGAAGAGGACACGAAACAGGGCACAGCAGCCGTGAGCAGCAACAACAATCGTTGGAGCAATAACAATAGTGAACGATGGAGCAGCAACAACAATAGCAAACGATGGAGCAACAACAATAACACCAAACGTTGTTGGAGCAACGACGACAACGACAGCAACAAAGACATGACAGCAACAACAACATTGGGTTTGCGGTAGGCAAGCAACAAATAACAACAAAAACAACAACAACAATCAGAACATAATTTTAGCAAACAAAACGACAACAATAACAACAAAAACAACATGAGGAACAACAAAAACGATAGCAATAACAACAAAACCACCAACAACAATAAAACATGGAATGAAATGAAAATAAAATGGAAGGCATAAAAATTAAATAATACACACACACACACATACATTCACACACACAGCGACATGGGACGGCAGCAGCAACAGCAGGAGATAAAGCATCCGATAGATATGGAAATTGTTGTTGTTGTTATATTTACAACAACACACTCACGCACATCCTGATACAAATGTATTCGAATCCTAATGATGAATGCGCCCTCGACTCCAACTGGAACAAAAGGGAGATGATGGACAAGAGACGAGAGCGGAGGGGGGAGAAGTCGAACGATGGAAGGTCGATTAGTGGTGGAAACGAGAGGGAGAGAGAGAGAGAACTAGAGAGAGAGAGAGACAGAGAACAAGAGAGAGAGAAAGAGAGAACAAGAGAGAGAGAAAACACGAGAGTTTGATATCGGAGGTGATTCGTTGTTGTTCTTGTTGTTTTCGTTGTTGTTTTTGTTGTTGTTGTTGTTGTTTTTGTTATCGATGACGTTAGCGCGCTGGACGCCGCAGCCTGTTTGTGAAACGATGTCGTGTGCAGAGTGAGAGAGAGAAAGAGAGGGGGGGGACAGAGAAGAGGTCATGGCTTGAAGTGAGAGAGATGGAGAGAGAGAGATAGATTGAGGGAGAGAGAGAGGGAGAATGAGAGGTTGTCTGGCGAGGTGAGAGGGTCATGAAGGTGTGGCAGAGGGGGAGTGGCAGAGGAGAAGAAGGCGAAGAAGAAGAAGACGGAAAGGAGGACGGCGGTGGACTCTGACTGACGTTGATGAATTTTGCACTCGATTGACAGACAGACAGCAGCAACAAAATGGAGCAGACAAAATGGAGCAGACAAAAACAACAACAACAACAACAAGAAGTAGCAGACAACAGCAATAACAACAACAAGAATAATAACAACACCAACAATAACGATTTGAACGAGATGGCTGAATGTTGTTGTCATGTTGTTTTTGCTGTTGATGCTGAAATTTTAATGTTGTATTTGTGATTGATGTTGTATTTGTTGTTGATGTTATTCTTGTTGTCGTTGATATTGTTGTTTTTGTTAATTTTGTCGTTGATATTGTTGTTTTTGTTATTTTTATTGCTGTTGTAATTTTTATAGTTGTTATTTTTGCTGTTATACTTGTTTTTGTTATTTTCGTTGTTGTTATTGTTATTTTGTTGTTGTTATTATTGTTATTGTTATTGTGCTATCGCTGGCAGACACACGCACCACATAAATCAACAGCGGGAGTTCGTCATGGGACCTGTCGCCCGGAGGAAACGAGACAGACAGACAGACGACAGCGTGTCAAACAGACAGACGGAGAGATAGACGGACGAACAGAAGGACGGACGGAAAGAACGACGGACAGAAGGACAGACAGCGAGCCGGTGGGAGACCGATGATGAGCGACAACCGCGAGCAGAGACCAAACGACCGCGGCAACAAAAACAATTACAATAACAACAATTACAACAACAACAACATCAGCAGACGCCGCCAGCCTCCGTCAACGCCTCCGACGTCTGTGACGAAAACACGACCAAGGCCAGAGCAAAGAGAAACGAAGATGAGGAGGAGAAGGAGAAGAATGAGGAGAAGAATGAGGAGAAGAACGAGGAGAAGAACGAGAAGAAGAACGAGGAGAAGAACGAGGAGAAGAACGAGGAGAAGAACGAGGAGAAGAACGAGAAGAAGAACGAGGAGAAGAAGAAGAAGGAGGAGCAAGAGAAGGAGTTTCAGTATTAAAGTATGATGATGAGAAAAAGGAGTATGAAAAGTAGGATGATGATGAGAAGAAGAGCGCGAAGGACAAACAAATGAGATAAAGAGCTCGTGTGTTTGTGTAATGTGTGTTGTACTATTTCTCTGTGTGTGTGTGTGTGTGTAGGTTTGATGGAGCCAAAGCAGAAGGATGAAACAGAAACAATCAGAGGAAGAGGATTGAGGAAGAGAAGAGAAGTAGGAAGAGTGAAGAGGATAAGAGAAGAGGAGTCTGTTGGAGATGATGAGTGGAGAAGGATGAGAGGAGTGAGAAGGAGTAGAGGAGAGGAGTAGAGGAGAAGGAGGAGTGTAATGAAAGGAAGTAGAGCAATGAAGAAGGTTGTAGAGAAGAAGAGAAGAAGAAACTGAGCTGAGATGGAGATTAAATTGAGGATGAGCAGGACAAAAGAGTCGTCAGCAACGAAGTCCTTGAAGAGATCTCGCAATTGGCAACTGTTACTGGGGAGGATTTCGATGATGATGATGATGATGCTTCTACTTCTTATTCCTTGTCTTCTCCTTCTTTTTCTCCTTCCATGTCTTCGTCTTTTTCTCGCTTCTTGGTAATTGATGTCTTGTTGTTTTTTGTTGTTGTTGGTTGTTGAATTGTGTTTATTTCTTGTTGTTGGTTAAATCGTGTTTGTTGTTGTTTTTGGTTTCTCATTGTGATTCTTCTTGTTGTTGATTTAATTGTCATTGTTGCGCTATCGTCGCTTTCTGTCGTTGTTTCCTGTTGTTGTTGTTGTTGTTGTATTTATGTTGTATCCAATCTATCTGATTTGTTGTTGTTCTTGTTTTTATTACGGTTCCTGTTTTTGCTCGTGTTATTTTTACTGTTCTTGTTTTTGCTGTTCTTGTTTTTGTTGTTTGCTTTTCTTAGCTTGAAATACTTAAGCTTAAGCATTAAACATTTGCACGCTCGCACCATGCAACAAAAACAAAAATAGTGACTACAACAACAACAAAAATAGTGACAACAAGAACAACGACAACAACAACAATAGCGACAACAACAACATTATGAACGACAACAACATGAACACCACCAACATAATCTGTCATCACCAATCACACTCTCTTCTTTCTCTGTCATTCTTTGTTTCTTTCTTCTTTCTCTCGTTGCCCTTCACCTCGTTCCCTCGTCACCTTTCTCACTCTCCTCCTCTCACTCTCTCTCTCTCTCCACCAGCTTTTCTTCTCCTTCCCCTTTTCTTCATATCATCCTCCTCTTCTTCTCCTTTTCTTCATCTCCTCCTCTTCTTCTCCTCCTCTCCTTTTCTTCATCTCCTCTCCTCTCGTCTCCTTCCATCCGATGGCCTCAAGCATGCCCCAAAGCGCTTGGCTTCGCAACTTTAAGCTCGACCGCGTTGCCAACCACTACTCGCTTTAAGCCGCTCGTCCTCCTCTCCACGTCGTCGTCTCCCTCTCAACAACCGACAGCAGACGACGACGACAACCGACCGACCGACGAAAGGGCAGCCGAAGCGACAACACGACGAGTGGTCGTTGCGTCACTCGGTTGTGGTCGTCGACAACAACAACAACAACCATTTCACCTTGTCTCTGTCTCTCTCTCTCTTTCGTCCACCTCTCGCGTCATCGGTCGGGTCGGCTCCTCGTCCTTTGTTCGTTCGTTCTTTCCTTCAACTCGTTCCTTCCATCTACTCGTTCCTTCCTTCGACTCGTTCGTTTGTTCGTTTGACTCGTTCGAGTTCGACTCGTTGTTGTTGTTGTTTTCTTCTTCTTCGTTCAGTTCACTTCGGTTCACCGTGAATGCCTCGCCTTCCTTTTCCCCTCTGACCATCCTTCTCTTTCCTACCACCTCACTTCCACATCATTCCTTCTAATTCTTGGTGTTTATGTTTTTTATTGTTGCTGTCGTCGTCTTTTTTGTTTCTTGCCTCTTTTTTATCTTGTCGTCGTTTCTTTTTATTTTTTCTGTTTATTTCTCGACTTCAAAAGGAGAAAAAGAAGAAACAAAAGCGAATAAAATAAGAGAAGACAAATAAGAACAAAGAAGAAAAATAGAAAAATAAAAATAAAATCAAGGAAATAAAAGAGAGAACACGAAGAAGAAGAAGAAAAATAAAATTGCGGGAAATTTTTTTATTTCGTCGTTTTCTTGGTTTTCTTTTTTTTGTGTTTTTTTGTCCTCTTCTTATGTTGTTGGCTTTGATGTTGTTGTTTTTTCGCTCTTTTTTGTTGGTTAACTTCGATGTCGGTTGATGAGGTTTTTGTTGTTGTTATCGTTAGTGTTGTTGTTGTCGTTTGTATTGTTGTTGTTATCGTTAGTGTTTTTGTTGTTATCGCCTTTTGTTTTTCTGCTTCCTTGCTTGGTATGAATTTCTTTGTTGTTGTTGAATTTTTTTATTGTTGTTGAATTTTTGCTTTTGTTGTTGAATTATTTTTATTGTTGTTGAATTTTTGTTATTGTATTTTTTTTGTTATTTGCCATCGAACACGATTGTTCTTTGCTATCGTTGTCATTGTTATTGTTTTTCTTGTTATTCTTATTCTTGTTCTTGTTCTTGTTCTTGTTCTTGATTTTTTTTTGTTAATTCCAATATAGTTGGTGTGGTTGTCATTCTTATTGTATGTTGTTGTTACTGTTATTGTTATTGTTCTTGTTTTTGTTGTTACCATCAACTGTTTATTGTTAATTTTTTTTGTTGTTCTACCTTCTTGTTTTTCCGCGTCCTACATGGGTTCGTTGTTGTTGGAACATGATTTACTCCATGCGATATTTTCTGATTCGACTTCTACTTCTTATAGTTTGATTTTTTTTCTCTCACTTTTTCTTCACCTTCTTCACCTTCTTCCTCTTCTTCCCCTTCTTCATCTTCTTACCCTTCTTCCCCTTCTTCCTCTTCTTCCCCTTCTTCACCTCCGCCCACAATCCCCACCCCGAATTGGTCGTATTATTTCTTCTTCTTCTTCTTCGTCAACTTGTTAGTTTTCTGCTTTTTCTTCTTTATTTTGTTTTGTACCTTATTTTTTCTCTTTCGTCTTCAATTGTTTTCTTTTTGTCGATGGAATTCTCATGAATTGCTACTTGGTTTCATTGTTGTTGTTGCTATTGTTATTATTGTTGTTGTTATTGTTGTTGTTGTTACTGTTCTTGATATTGTTATTGTTGTTATTAATGTTATTGTTCTTCAAGTTGTTACTTAATGCAAGGTTGTTCTTGTTGTTGTTAATTTTTTTTTTAATTCTTGTTGTTGTTACTTTTTTTTATTTTTTTTTTTATTTTTTGTTCTTGTTGATTTCTTTGCATTTTTTGCTTGTTTTGGAATTGTTCTTATTTTTTTTGATACAATTTGTTACATTTAAATTTCGTTCGGATTCGGTTTCGAATTGTATTTGTTATTGTTTTTGTTGTTGTTTTTGTTGTAATGAGGGTATTATTGTTGAAAGGTCGTCGTCGTCGATTGTAACAACGAATGGTTGTTGTTGTTGTTTTTCTTTATTTCTTTTTCTTTCCCTTTTAATTTATTTTTTTCTTTTTTACTTTATTTTTTTCTTTTTTACTTTATTTTTTTCTTGATTTATTTAATTTTTTCTTTGGTTCTTCCTTTTTTCTTTTTCCTTTTCTGTTTGGCATTGATGTTATTGTTGATGTTGTTGTATCTGTTGTTATTGTTGTTGTTATTATTATTGTTTTTATTGTTGTCGCTACTGCCGTTGCCGATGGCTATTAAGCGGTTTACAGTTGATACCGATTTCATGTTCCTCTTATTTATTCTTCTTTCTTCTGATTATTTTTGTTTTTCTTTTTGCTCCTCCTCTTCTTTGGTATTTTATTTTATTTTCTCTCGATCCATTACGTTGTCAAGAATTATTTTTGCCATCGAAATCCTTCCCCTCCCTTCGCCAGAGCCTCCCGCCTTTACCTTAAGAACCCGAGGCTATCCATGCACAAGGACACGTGTCCTGCAGGTGGGTGGAGAGAATTTCATGGGAGAACGAACAACAACAATGAGGACAACGAACAACAACAATGAGACCACCGAACAACAACAATGAGGACGACGAACAACAACAATGAGGACACCGAACAACAACAATGAGGACAATAGCTACAGAAGGCGAGAATCGGGAGCAAAGGAAACGGAAATAGAAAGAGCAGAAAATAATGAGAACGGAACAAGAGAGAGAGTGAAAGTAGGATGATGGAGACAAATTGTTGTCCACAGGGAAATTTAATAATTTTGTAGAAAAATTTAAAAAAAATGTATGAAAAAAAAATTAAGAAAAATGTAATTTAAAAATATTTAAGAATAATTATGTTTAACAATTTTAAAGAAACATTTTATTTTAAAATTTTGAAGTAAAATTATGACAAACATTTTAATGAAAAATTTAATTTAAACCTTTTGAAGAAAATTTTTTAGAAAATTGATTTAAACATTTTGAAGAAAATTTTTTAGAAAATTGATTAAACATTTTACACATTTTTAAGAAAAAATCAGTGTAAAAATCAATTAAAAAAAATAAATAAAAATATATAAAAATAAATTAAAAACTAAAATAGACAAATATAACAACTGCAAACAAAAACGAGTAAACTGTATAAAATAAATATAGCAATAGATAAACAATCACTATAATTAAAATAATACAATACAAATTTGAACAAAAAAAAAAACACAATTTATTATATTATTGAAACCAAGATAAAAACAGCAAACTAATATGTCAAATGAACAAAAAAATAGGTATATTAAAATGTAAAAAAATAGATATTTAAATGAAAAAAAAAAAAAAACAACAATTATCAAAATAACTCAATTTGTATTCACAAAAGCACAAAAGTCAAATATGCCAAAGCGAACAAAACCAAATAGAGTAGGAAAAATAAAAAAAATAAAAAACAACAACGATAGAACTTCCTATTTCGATAAACACTTAATTACTAAAGTGATAATCAATTATCGAAGCCGGCGTTAATATATGGGATTAATTTGAAATCAAGCAAAAGGTGGAATTTAAATGTTAATTTAGTCAAATATAATCAGCAAACCGGGGGGAGGGAAACTAAATAACGATAAATCGAATGAAACTCACGGGCAAGATAATAATTCGAGGGATAAACATGAGATAGCAAATAGATAGGAAGTGAGATAAAAAAAACACACACACAATGACACAAAGTAATAGAAGGACAAACAAAGTAGAAACACAAACAAAGTAGAAACACAAACAAAGTAGAAACACAAATAAATAAACCTAAAAAGAACACAGAAAAAAAAAAACTCTATAAAAACAAAAGACAAAAAAACGAAAGACAAAAAAATTAAAGACAACAAAAACAAAAGCTAACAAAAACGAACCCAACAAAAAACAAAAGCTAACAAAAACAAAAGCTAACAAAATCCAACAAAAGCCAACAAAAAACAAAATCCAACAAAAAACAATACCCAACAAAAACGAGAAACAATAAAAATAATCAGGCAAAAAAGAACTTAATCACAAAATAATAAAATGCGAAAGCAAACATCGAAACATGTGAAACAGCGATAAAAATTATGACTAGGGGAAATAAATTAGTAAAAGAAAAATAGTGGAAAAAAATAAATATCATCGATATCATTTATCAAAAAAATAATAATCGAAAAAGAAAAAAAAAATAAATGAAAGACAAAATTGTTATACGAAAAAGATAATATGGAAAAAAAAAAATACACGAAAAAGTATATGAAGAATAAAATAAACGAAAAAGAATGTGAAACAAAATATACGAAAAATAATATGAAAAAAAAATATATACGAAAACGAATATGAAAAAATAGTACACGAAAAAGTATATGAAAAAAAATATACAAAAAAGAATGGAAAAAATTGGTACGAAAATAAGTTTCAAGGAGAAAACGATAAAAACGAAAACTCGTTCCCTTCGATTGGTATTATTATTATTATTATTACCATTACCATTATTGGCCAGTGGTAAAGCGATAAAATCCCATAAAGACAGACAGTAAAGGAGTAAAACAAATCGAGGAAGTTTTATTTCGATCGGAATCGAAACCACGACAAAAATGTGGTAAATGAATAAAAATGGAAAACGATGGGGGGAAGAGAGGGAGAGCGAGGGAAAGGGAGACGAAGGAGGTTCCCTAGGAGACAATCGAGGGGGGGGATCGTGCTTCGAACCTCGGGTATCGAACCACGAGTCTCGGGAATTCACCAGACGACAACCATTTAATTTTCTTGCTTTGAAATTCTCAGTCTCGACTCGACGACGTCACAGCGCCAGCCCAAATAGGGGAGATGTTGGTGCCACCAGCGCCATCTGAACCCCCTCCCCCCGGGGGCCCCCTTCGACAACAGTGTTGCCACCTTGCGAATCAATGATGGATTCCTCGACAACTTGGCGACTTAATTATCGACTCGAATGGCATTAAAGAGGCTTGGTGAAAACACTAACAACAACTTAACTACAACAACAACTTAACTGCAACAACAATTATGACGACAATGACAACAACACTAACTTCAAAAACAACAACAAGAGTCGAGTCATTCGCGATCGATGATTTCACACGCATCGGTTGCGAGGAGAAGAAAAACGAATATGAGCATGAGAAAGAGAGCAAAAAAAAATAACTTTATAAAATAATTTTGTGATCTTCATTTTTTCGGTAAGAAATATTGATCGAAATTTGATCGTTATCTTCTCTATCAATCAAATTTCAATCGATATTTGTTCAATTATTTTTTCGAAAAATTTCCATTTTTTGGTGAAAAACAGTTAAATAACGATAAAAAATTTATCGAAAAATAGCGATAAAAAATGTATCGATTAAAAAATTTATCGATCAAAAAATTATCGATTAAAAAATTTATCGATATTTTTTATTTATCGATCGAAAAAATAACGATCACTGATTATTTAATTTTAATTTCGACATCATAGAGTTGTGAATCGAATGATCAGCGTTGGGGTCGCTGAAATTGTCCAAAATTAAAGGGAATTTTGGAGATTTTCCATTTCTCGTCTATCCACCATCGTTGGCAACTCTTACAAGGACACAATCGATCCATTCAAGCAGAAAATAATTGTCTGAATCGTTGGCAACTCCGTCGACACAGAGAGAGCGGTCGTGGGTCATCGTAATTGGCAACACTCCAACCTCCCTTCCATTATTCCCTCATGGGAGGGGCGGCGATAACACATTTCAATTAGGAGGTCGGCTCAAGTTCCACTCCGTGATTAGGAGGCTCCAGGGGGCGTGGCCACGATTGGTTGATGGGGGGAAAGGGGGTGGAAGGGTGTTGGTGGACGACTGTAGCTCAAAGTGATACCGGACCAAGGTGCAAGAGAAAGATTCCTTTTATTCAATTTTATTTTTCTATTTTTTATTTGTTTTCATAATTTCTGATTATAATTTATAATTTTTTATTGTCCTTTTTTTTACTTTTTTGTCCGTTTATTATTTTTTATTATCATTTTATAATTATTATTTCTTGAATTTTTTTATTATTTTGAATTTTATTTTAATTATTTTGTATTTTATTTTAATTATTTTGTATTTTATTTTTATTATTTTGTATTTTATTTTTATTATTTTGTATTTTATTCTTATTATTTTGTATTTTATTTTTATTATTTTGTATTTTATATTTATTCATTTTTATATTATGTTTTTATTACTTCGTATTTTCTTTTTATTATTTTTTTTATTTTTATTATTTTTTTTATTTTTATTATTTTGTATTTTATATTTATTATTTTGTATTTAGTATTTTATTTTTATTATTTTGTATTTTATATTTATTATTTTGTATTTAGTATTTTATTTTTATTATTTTGTATTTTATTTTGTATTATATTTTTATTATTTTGTATTTTATTTAGATTATTATGCATTTTATTTTTATTATTTTGTATTTTATTTTTATTATTTTGTATTTTATTCTTATTATTTTGTATTTTATTTTGTATTTTATATTTATTCATTTTTATATTATATTTTTATTACTTTGTATTTTCTTTTTATAATTTTTTTATTTTTATTATTTTGTATTTTATTTTTGTTATTTTGTATTTTATTTGTATTTTATTTTTATTATTTTGTATTTTATTTTTGTTATTTTGTATTTTATTTTTATTATTTTGTATTTTATTTTTATTATTTTATATTTTATTTTTATTATTTTTTATTTTATATTTATTATTTTGTATTTTATATTTATTAATTTTTATTGTCAATTAATAATTTTTCTTTTACGTAATTTTTTGCAAGGTTTTTGTAAAGTATTTCTTTACTATTTTTTTTTTGGAATTTCCATTAGTGCGATGCTATAAAAGAAAATTCCATATTTTTGGATGGAAATCCCGCAACGTCGGCGTTGCCAACATCGTGTTTAATTGGCTCTCATAAATCAGACGATTTACGATCTTTAAATCCCGCATTTTTCGCCGTTTCCAGGCGAGGTGAAGGCGAGAGGATGATGGGTGGTGGAGAGAGAGAGAGGGAGGAAGGGAGAAAGAACGAGGGAGAGCGAGACGGTGAGAGAAAGAGAGAGCGAGAGCGATAGAGACGATTCCATGCTCTGCCGCCGTTAATCAATTCCGAAATTTACATTTTGCTCGTCCGCCCGCAGCCCTCATCAAGAGGAGGGTCGACGTGTGGCTGGCGTGAGAGAGGGAGAAAGGGGGCGACAAGGGTGAGAGAGAGGGGGCGACAAGGGTGAGAGAGAGAGAGCTACAAGGGTGAGAGAAGGAAGGAGGAAAATTCGCCCGCACACAACGAAACCGAAACACGAGCGAACAAATATGAGTGGTGAGGAGGAGGAGAAGAAGAATGGAGGAGAATGAAGAGGAAGGAGAAAAAATAATTGGTTTTTAATAACTTTCAATGCGGCCGACGGAAGGGGGCGGAGAGTGCTGAGAATGAGAGAGAGAGGGAGAGAAAGGGAAGGAGAAGGAGGAGATGTTGGAAATTCCGCACCATACTCCTCTCGCTCTTACTTCCTCCCTCTCTCTCTCTCTCTCTCTCTCTTCCTCAAACTCTCCACTCTGCGGGTCGATTATTTTAGGCACAGTTTCAGTTTCGCTCGTTCATTTCGCGTTCATCTCGACCATAAATTTCGGTCTACCTCCCTCCATCCACATCAGACCGATCAGGGCGATAGGTGAAGAGCAAAGGGTTGGGGCTTGAGGTAGGAGATTGTTGAGTTGGGCAAACTATCCTTCTAGCCAAATGCACACGCATTCTCTTTCTCTCACTCACTCACTCACTCACTCTTCTCTCATTCACTCTCCGTCTCTCCCTCACTCACTAACTCATTCACTCTAATTTTCCCTCACCCATGTCTCTCTCCTTCTCACGCACACACGAGTTGATTGCGACGCCGCCGACCGGCGGAAGCGCGTTGCGTGCGATGCGACAGTTAAGCCGGATCAGGATCAGGACGAGAAGGACCAGGAGGGGGACAGAGGAGAGCCAGAAGAGGATCAGGGAAGGCCAGAGGAAGACCTAGAGAAGGCCAGAGGAGAACCTAGAGAAGGCCAGAGGAGAACCTAGAGAGGGGTCAAAGGGTCAAAGGAGGCGAATCACAGAAAGGAAATGCAAAGGGCGACGTTGAGAGGACGATGAGGAGGATTTATTAAGGAAGGAGAGAGAGATGGAGGGAGAGAATGCGTGATGTAGGATCGCGTGGAGAGGAAGCGCTTGAAAAGCGAATAAGAGGAGCAGGAAGAGGTTGAGAAGAGCAGGAAGAGAGAAGTTCGAAGAGGACAAGAGTAACTTCAAGAGGATGAAAGGAAAGTGAAGGGAAAGAAAAAGTTGAGAGAAGCTAGAAGTTAGGAGAAGGTCGAGAAGCAGAAGTCTAGACTCTAGAGGAGCAATGAGAGGACGAGTTGAGCTGAAAGAGGATGAAAGAAGTTGGAAGAGGATGAGAAAAGTTGGAAGAGGATGAGAGAAGTTGGAAGAGGATGAGAGAAGTTGGAAGAGGTTGAGAGGAAAGGGAAGGAAGAGATCGGGAGAAGTTGGAATACGTCGAAAGGAGATGGGAGAGGTCGACAGAGGCAGGATGAGATCGATATAAAGAACTCGATCGACTCCTCCAAGTTTCCTCGGCACAACCTCTGTTCTATGGACTACCAAAGCTTCAGTCTTAGTCTCTCCCTCCCCCCCTTTAAACTCACACTCCCTTCGTCTACCTTTCCCTTTGTCTGGCTCTCACACGTTATCCCACTCAGGTTCCCTCAATTCATGACCTAGGAGTCGATTCACTTGGAGTGAGAAAGAGAGGGCAATGGAATGAGGATACCAGCATTTAGTTAGGCACCCAAATGCCTTCACCCCACCCCTCATCATCAATGCACCTCTGCCTCTTTCTCTCCATCTTTCTCTTCATCCTCTTCATATCTCGCTTCCACCATCCTAATGTCCGGATACCGTGACAAAAAGCTAATTGCCACAAAATTGTTTGTTGTTGCTGCTGCTGGTACTGCTGGGCCCAGAGAGGGAGGGAACGAGAGGGAGTGAAAGAGTGAATGAGGACAATGAAGGATCGAGGGAGACAGAGGAGAATGAGAGGAACGATGGGACAGCATGAGGAACCAAACGAGACAGGGAGAGAAACCAAACGAGACAGGGAGAGAAACCAAAAGAGACAGGGAGAGGAACCAAGAGAGAAAGACAGAGAGTGGCATCGTAATTGCAGAAAATGAGCTTAACTGCAAGAGAATGAATGGAGTGCGAGATCCCATGACTATGGGAGTTGGGTCGATAGGAAGAGATTGTGGGACAGAAATTGTGGAGACGAGATTGTGGAGATGAGATGGTGGAGACGAGATTGTGGTGACGAGATTGTGGGACAGACATGGAAGGGAAGGGGGGGACGAAGCATGACGTCTCCTCTCAAATGAGCAGCAATGAATATTTATGCCAGATTAAGTCTATGTTTAAGTCTATATGTAGAACTCGATTTCAGACCAACGTCAAATAGCTTGAGTGATTCAGACAAATTGAGAGAATGAGGAGAGGGAGGAGGCGAGGAAGGATGAGAGGGAGGTTGGATTAGGGAGGGTGGGAGAAGGGAGAGACGAGGGGAAGAAGAGAAAAACGAGCGGAAGAAGGCTGAAACGAACAGAAGAAGGATGAGGAGAGTGAGCGAAGTCTGTGAGAACACGAGTTGAGCTCGAGGAAATCGCGACAAAAGTCACTGGAGGACAAACGGTCGTCGCTTCTGAAGGTCGAAGCTTTGACAATGCCTGATAAACCTGATAAACTGATATTCCAAGAGAAACAGAGATAGAAATATATTCATCAGAGAACATGGAGCATTTCATCAGTGGAAATCAGAAGAAGAAATTCAATTCCCAAATATAAATTAAAAATTTTCAACATGATCATGGCGAAATTAATATTCATTTTCAATAATTCAATAATTTTAATTGAATAATTTACCATTGAATAATTCTCATTGGATAATTGAAATATTCTCATTGAGTAATTTCCTTGGAATAATTATCATTGAATATAATTATCATTAAATATAATTATCATTAAATAATTATCAGTAAAAAATTACCATCAAATAATTATCACTAAATATATCGAATAATGACTTACGAGTGATTTTTAAATAAATAAACGAGATCGTCAACATACCTGAAAGAAAGAGAGAGAGAGAGAGAAAATAGATTATTAGAAATGAAACTAAAACGCGAAATTCAATATATATTTTTGATTTCATTTTGATTTTGACATAATTCATATTTTGATCCCTATTATTTCAAATTATTATATTCTTTATTATGATTGAATTATTATTTTCTTTATTATTATTTTGTTATTATTATTTTGTTATTAATATTTTGACATTATTATTTTGAAATTATTATTTTGAAATTACTATTTTGCTATTATTATTTTAATAAAATTCCAGCAATTCCCAACACTAAAGAGGTGAGAAATCCTTCACTGAATTGAAAAAAAGGAAGAAAATCAATCAAATAAAACGTATTCCTTCCCAACTCGAAATTTAATGAAGATATTGAGATGACTCAACCGTGAAACCTCTGACAGTTATCAACGAGATATTACTAATACTTAACTCACTCCCTTCTCCAACCTCCTCCACCTTAACCTTCTCCTTCACCTCTTTCACTCCTCCTTCACTCCTCTTTCACTCCACATTCACGCCTTCAAAAAAAAGAAGGCGTGGCTTCCATTGTGAGAAATCGTCTTAATTTGGCAAACATAAAAAAAAAGCTAACAAACAGCTCCACGCCCTCCTCCTCGCACCAATTATTCATCCCCCACTCCATCGATTACTGTTCATCTCATTTAAAGCCACGTTAATATGAGGGGGAAAACAAAGCGACAAACAGAAAATGAGTCAATGGAAGAGAAATTCGAAAGGGGGAAACCGAGGTTAAAATTGAAAATTCAGTTAAGATCGATTTTGTCGACAAACACAATAGCAACAATATCAAACATATCAACAACAGCAACAACAATAATAGCAACAATAACAACCACATTAACATCAACAATAACAACGGTATTAACAACAACAACATATGTATTATATAAAAAACATTGAAAACCAAAAGATAAAAGGAGACAAAAAAAAGTCATTTGTTATAATGGTGATTGTTGCTGTCGATGTTGTTGTTATCGTTCAAATTGTTGTTCTTGTTGATGTCGATGTTGTTATTGTTCTTCTCGGTGTCATTATTGTTTTTGTAACTGTCGCTATTCGTTATTCATTCTTTTGTTGTTGGCGTTTGTTGTTAACACAGATACGCAAATTGGCAACTAATGAAGGTCTTTAAAAACCATCAAAGAAACAAGGAGGCAGTAGCAAAATAACAACAACAATAACAACAAAACAAAAATAACAAAAACAACAATAATAACCACAACAACAATAAGCACAACAACAATAACACCATCAATCCTGGCAACAATAACATAAAAAAAAAAAAGTGAGAAGACAAGAGCAACAACAATAACAATAAGATAACTGAAACAATAACAACAAATATAACCAGCGAATGAACAACGATTTCACTTTAAAAAAAAATGGAAACAACAAATGCTGAAAAAGAACTGAAAACAAAAAAAGTTTAAAATAAAAAACGTTGAAAACAAAAAAACGTTGAAAACGAAAAAATTTAAACAACAAAGACAACAAAATGTAACAACAAAAACGAACAATACAAAAAAGTGATCGAGTTCGTCATCAATCAGAAATAATGAATGACGAGAGCGAAAATGTGAGACGTGAAGGAGAGAGGAAGGGGGGAAGAGAGGGAGGAAGAGGGGAGGAAGAGGGGAGGAAGAGGGGAAGAGGAGAGGGAAAAAGTGGGGATGGAACCAGAGTTTAAACGTTTGACAGCTGGCAAATTGCGATGGACAGCATTTCAGAGCGAGAGGAATGTGAAGTGGGGCAAATGACTGAAGAAGGTGAAGAAGAGGAGGTGAAGAGGGGAGAAGGGAATGGAAAGAGTGAGAGGGGGATGGAAAGAGTGAGAGGGGGATGGGAAGAGTGAGAGGGGGACGAAGGGGAAGGTGAAGAGGAAGAAGTGGAGACCGAGTCAGCCATTGATCTCGTCTCGTCGCCCCAACCGGAAGGCGAACGACAGCCGACAGACGACAAACGACAAACGACGAGGCGGCGACGATCGTTGGCGGCGAATGCTTTAGTTTTAATGGTTATTGAGTTAATGTTGTTGTTGTTAATGTTGTTGTTATTGTTACTGTGTTTGTCGTTGTTTTAATGGTGTTGTCGTTGTTGCTCTTAATTTTGTAGTTGTTATTGTTGCTGTTCTTGTTATTAATGTTCATGTTGTTTTAGTTCTTCTTGTTTTTTCTGTTCTTGTTGTTGCTTTAGTTCTTCTTGTTGTTGCTGTTGACGTTTTTTCTGTTACTGATGATGTTACTGTTGTTGATGATGTCGATGATAGTGGTGTTATTTTGTTTTTTGTGTGTTGTTTTACTTGTTATTGTAATTGTCATAACTCAAAGCACCTAACGGTAACGGCTTAATGACGACAGCCAACGAGCGAACCCACGGTTGGTTGAACAAAAGCAAGGAAATGAAAAAGAAAAAAAAAGAAGGAGATGGAGAAAGAAGAAGGAGTGAGAGAGAGAGAAGGTGGAGATAATTTTTAAAAATATGTTTATAGATCATTTTTTGAAAAATTATTGGGAAATAATTTTTTGAAAAATAATTTTTCGAAAAAGTTGACAGTTTTTAGAAAAATTAATTGGGATCTCCAAATCTCCAAAATTTAAAAATATAAGAAAAAATATTTGAAAATAATTTTTCAAAAAATTTAGAAAAAATGATTGGAAATAATTTTTTGAAAAATCAGTTAGAAATAATTTTTAGAAAAAATAGATAGAAATTGTTTTTTTGAAAAATTAGTTGATGATTATTTTTAGAAAAAATTAGTTGGAGAACATTTTTGGAAAAATTAGTTGGAGATAATTTTTGGGTTTTAAATTAGTTATTTAAAAAATTAATTATTTAAAAAAATCGTTGAATATAATTTTAGAGATAATCGAAGAGATTTAAAGGATTCTCTGAGAGATTGTCTCTCCTCATTGATTCTAATCGGCAAGGAGGATCCAATGGATTACACTTGTATATCTCAGCAATGCCGAAAGAATCCCGAAGAAAACCAGTGTATTGGGGATCCCTCTGAATCAACGAAAGACACTTCAAACTAAAGACACCTAAAGTTGGAGATGAGTATCGGAAGGATGCGCATGGCGTGGAATGCGTGCGGCGCATCCGTGAGATACTCAGACTGCCGGGTGCAGATCGAGACTCGACCCTCCAGAAGCCGACGACTGACATTTGGCTCCGGTGTCTGACGACGACAACGAGGATGACGACAACAACGATGGCGACGACGACATGGATGAGCCGAAGACGACAACGATGACGTCGGTGTCAGCAGCGAGGTCGACTGCGGCAGCGACGTCGACAGTGGCAGCGACGTCGACAGTGGCAGTGACGACGTCTGCGTGGTTAACCTCAACCACACGAGGGGAGGGCGCAAGGGGCGTGGCCAAAGCGCCGGCTGCACGACTGACAGCGGGTTTCGTTCGTGCACCGTGCGATCGACGCGAGCGCGATTAAAAATGTATCTGACGGATGCTTGCTTAGCAGGTCAGGGCCGAATGCGCGAACGCGCGAAAATTTCGCATGTCGTACAACAAGAAGCAGACAAGTAGTGGAGGTGAAAAAGGAATGAAAAACGAAAGACGAACGATGAAAAAAAAAAAAAAGCGAAACTGAAACTTATATGAAACTTAAACGCATATGAAATCGCATAAGAGCACAGACGTGCAGATACTTGGCCGCCATCTGATGGATACAACGGTGTTGGCAAAGTATCGCAGCTGCATGCAAATGTGTGTTAAAACAACAACAAAAACAACAACAACATATCACAAGAGACTGAATAGGGGGGGGGGAAAGGGAAAATTTTGTAAAATTAATGCGACAATAATTATTCGCTCGCTGAGTCAACGGGTATCCGACAGATACTTGTTAAAGTGTTGTTCAACAGCGACAACAAAAACAAGAACAACAACTACAACAACAACGACAACAACAACAAAAACTACAACAACAACCGCAATGAAAATGATGCCAGTGCAACAATATTTCTTCTTTGTTGTTGTTTTTTGTTTTTTTAACGAGCGACGATTTATTCGCGATCTTTTCTGTCCTTCACCGCAGATGCATCTTCCAGATACAAATTACATAATGGGCCGGTCGTTCGTTCGTTTCCTTCCCGTTGGTCGTTACATATTTCACTCTGAATAACAGCAACAACAACAATAAAAACAACGACAATAAAACAATATTGTTGTTGTTTCTGTGTGATTTCACTGTACATATTTGCATGTGGTATCTAGATACTTGGAATCGTTTTTATTGCCTCACAACGTTACATTTATGAGATACGTTTTTATGACACCAACGAATGCGAGAATCACTTGAGCCTTTGAGCTATGGTCTTAAATTTGAGATTCTCAAACACAGACGGGATTTTCAGAAACAAGCCGATGAGAATGCAGATACTCATGTATATAGATACGTTAAACGATAGTTCAGAATTTTCGAATATTTTCCTCACCATCCGAAGAGTGTTTTTGTGTTTGAAACTAAGAGAAATGATTTGGCTCGACATCGAATTTCATCTTAAGACCACAGGATTATCGGATATCCACAACCGACATCATGTATCTCGATGGACTCTAATATTCTCTCTGTCTATTTCTCTCTCCTCTCATTTTCTATTCCTTTAAAATTTTTTCCTTTCAATAATAAACTTTTTATTCGGAAAATTTTGAGATATTAACAATATTTCGATATTCAAACAAACCTTGAAATTTTCAAATTTTTTATATTTTCAAAAATTTTAAATCTTGATATTTTCAAAATCTTATAATTTGTAAAATCTTGAAATTCTCAAAATCTTAAAATTTTCAAAATCTTATATTTGCAAAATTTTAAAATTCTCAAAATCTTAAAATTTTCAAAATCTTGATATTTTCAAAATTTCTATATTTACAAATATAATTTTTAACAAAATCTCGATATTCACAAATTCGTGATATTCAAATATTTTGATATTTACAAAAAAAAATTTTTTAAATCATCATATTTTTTCAAAATCTTGAATGTTACAAAAGATTGATATTATTAAAATTATTATATTATTTTTCTAAAATCTTGAAATTTCATTTGTTCAATTTTCAAAAATCTCTCATTTTCTTTCATCCATTTTTACTTCACCCACAATCACTTGATGAAGCTTATTTTTCTTCTTCTTTTTTTTACTTCTTCCTCCCTCCTCTCATGGGATCGTCGTCAATTTATCATTCGCCCCAATTACATCAACTTCGATCCAGTTTCGCTCAACAAGAATAACAACAATAACAAAATCAATCAATTGCAAAAGTAACAAGACAAGCAAGAAGAAAAAATAAATAGAAAAATAACAAGAAATAAGCAAAAAAAAGAGATCCATGTAACAGAAATGATAACAACAATAATAGCAAGAGCTCCAAATACTAGCAAGAATAATAATAACAACAACTACAACAAAAATAGCAACAACATCGATCGACGTAAATATTTTTCCGTTTCATCAATTGCTCAACGTCACGTCATTTAAAATCTCGGCTGAGCTTGTTTATTATTGTGCTCTTGTTATTGGAGTTAATGTTGGTGATGTTAATGTTGTTGTTGTTATACTTATTGTTGTAAATGTTGTTTTTTTGTTAATATGGTTGTTTTTGTTAATATGGTTGTTATAGTTAGTTATGTTCTTGTTGTTGTTATAGTTGTTAATATAGTTGTTATTGTTAATATAGTTGTTATTGTTAATATAGTTGTTATTGTTAATATTATTGTAAATACAAGTCATCGGGGTTCATTGTTGTTACTTTAATGCATTTCAATCGGATCGCAATTCAATGGACGGGTTCAACAAATATTGCGATAACCTCATCGTCGTCGTCGTCGTCGTCGTCGTCATCCCAACTGAGGTTGCTTCTACACTGAGAGAAAATCGAAATCAAAATTTGCGTGGAATGAAAAAAAAAAAAAATGAATTTATTTATTTCTCTTTCTCAATCATTGCGATTTGTTGGTTGGGCGGAGATTTGCATAAGTGGAGCGAAAGATAAGAATTTCTAGTTTTGCAATCGATGTTTGTTGTTCTGGTTGTTGTAGTTGCTGATGATGTTGTTGTTGTATTTGTTGTTGTTGTATTTGTTGTTTTTGCATTTGTTGTTGCTGTTGTGGTGATGTTGTTTTTGTTGTTCCTGCAAATGTTTTTTGCTGTAGTTGTGGTGATGTCTGAAGCCAACCGCAGAGATAATGAGTTAAATCAACATCAAACAGAGTAAATGAGTGAGAGAGGAAGGGGGATAGAATGAGATAGACAGGATGAGGGAGAGAGAGAGAGGGGGAGACAGAGAGGGAAAGAGTGAGAGGAAGAATGAGATAGAGACTGAGGTGGCAGCAGGAAATTCCTCTGCATCCGATGCAAATTTCAACAGTTTCAAATGAGCAGATGCTTTCGTATCCAGGCATCGTTTATATGTGTGAGTATATGTGTGTCTGTGTGTGTGTTTATGTGTGGACGGACAATTAATCCACCGATTCCCCTCCCCCCCCCCCCTCAGTAGAGGAGGAGTAGGAAACGTCACAATCTCTTGCAATTAATTTCAATTTCCTTAGTCGCTTCCTCATAATTCATCTAATTAACTAAGTGAGTGAGTGAGTGAGAAGGTTGGTGTCTGTGTATATGATGGTGTTGGTGTGTGTGAGATGGCAGTGTTGGTGTTTGTGTGACGGTGTTCGTGATATTGTGGCGATCTATGCTTAGTCAAGTATCCAACGTCGGCTCGAATCCTTGAGTCCAAATGTCTGGGATTCAATTCAATTGCTTGAAAGAATTTCTTCGAGTGGTTGTTATTGTTGTTGTTCTAATTGTTGTTATTCTAATTGTTGTTATTCTAATTGTTGTTGTTCTAATTGTTGTTGTTCTAATTGTTGTTATTCTAATTGTTGTTGTTCTAATTGTTGTTATTCTAATTGTTGTTGTTCTAATTCCTGTTGATCGAACCATTTCATCCATCGATCGCTCAGAAAGACATCAAATCATAGTTCAAGATATCTATTTATCTCAATGAAAAACTACGAAGATTCGTCTCAAGGATAACAACCTATGATTGATCGAGAGCTTGATTTAGTATAACAACAAAAACAATGATTATTTAAAAAAATAATCCCAACTTTATTTCCTTTCCTACTTTGACTATCCTATCCTATCTACGGAAGGAATGAATAAAAATAAAAAAAAAATAAAATAAAAAATAACAAAAACCGAAGGCGAGAATAAACTATCTTTGCTGTTGCTCGAGTTTTGCTCCTTTTTTACTTATTCTTCCTTTTCTGCCTTTTCTTCCTCTTTTTCCCCTTCTTCTTCTTATTAATTTTCTTCTTCTTCCGCGAAAGAACGAACGAATGGACGGACAGACGGACGGACAGACGGACTGGATGGATGGATGGATGGATTGAGGCAATTTCGCGGTCTGCGCTTCTGTCAATTAAATTATTCGAAGAATTTATCCGAGATTTCGTCGTGTCTGCGGCTCATTCGCATCCGCCAGATACAGATGATGCGGACACATCTGAAGTTGTATGTGTGTGTGAGTGTTTGTGTGTTTGTGTATCTGTGTCTAGGCGATGAAAAGCGAATGGCTTCGGTTAAATGCAAACGTTGCCAGCGATGACGAGAGACAGACAGAATAAAGGGAGAGAGAGAGGGAGAGAAAGACTATGAGAAAGAGATAGAGTGAGAGACAGAGAGGGAGAGAGGCAGAAGGAGAGAAATCGTGAAGATACTGAAACTGAAATGAAATAAATTAAATTAAATTTTCAGTCGAACCGAATTTTTATTGTTTGCGAGAATTTCTTTCCTCCTCCTTCCGCTCGGTTTTATTTTTGCAAGAATTTTTTCTACTTTCATTTTATTTTCTTCCTCTAGATTTTTTTTCCTCCTCTCGATTTTTTTCTATTTGCGAGAATTTGTTTCCTTTTTTCTCATCTCGGTTTTATTTTTCGCCACTCGCTGCGAATTTGTTTTCAAAGAATTTCCGTTGTTGGATTTGCGATTACTGTTGTTATTGTTTTTGTTATTATTTTTGTTGTTGTTATTTGTTGTTGTTGTTGTTATTTTTCTTATTTTTTTATTGGTTTTGTTGGCATTCTGACAAATCTCGGGCAAAACTAGACACACTTCGGGTCACTTTTGCCATTTTAATAATTTGTTTTCAGTTGTCTTTTGGCTCTCGATCTCGTCGTTGTTGTTGTTGCTGTTGTTTTGATTGTTGTTATTGTTTTGATTGTTGTTTTTGTTGCTGTTGTTTTGATTGTTGTTGGCCATTTCAATTGTTGTTTTATTTTCGGATTCCTTGTTCTATTTTTGCATGAATATTTTTATTTTTTGCCGTTATTTGTTATTGTGTATATTTTTCTTGAGATTTTTTTTATTGTGATTTTTGTTTGTGGTTTTTGATATTGTGATTTTTTTGTTAGTGATTTTTTTTTTCATTCTAATTTTTGTTATTGTGAATTTTTGTTATTGTGAATTTTGTTGTTGTGATTTGAGTTATTGTGATGCTATTTTTTGATTTTTTTCTTATTGTGATTTTTGTGTTTTTTCTTCTTATTGTGATTTTTGTGATTGTTTTCCTTGTGTTTTTCTCCGGAAAATTTATCTCTTGGCGCTCGGCCACATTTTTCGCATTTTGGAAACGCCACACGATCAGCACCAACGTCCCCCTCCCCCTTTCCCTTCCACCCGCCCTCGACGAACCCCCCGCTGCGCCAACGTCGACGCCAACGTAAACGTCAACGTGTCTGTCAGACAAACGAATGTCGTTTGAACATTTTTCGCCGAACTTGTTTCGATTTTTAGATTTCGAATGAAACGAGACATGTGAGCGGAAGGAGATTGAGGTGGGTGGAAGGAGGGCGTGGTTGGAGGAAAGAGGAAGGAGGGCGTGGTTTGGGGCGTTGACAGGTGGCAGTTGGGCGGGATCGAGGCAGAGACTCCCGCTGTCTACTCAGTAGGGTGTATTTTTTCCTTCACAACATCAACCGGAACTCGAATCGGGGTAGAGCGAGAACGACAACGGTGTAGATCAAAGGCTATCAAATGGCGATTATATGGTGAACAAATGTTGAGAGGGGTGAAACGATGAGAGAGGGAGATGTGATAACGATGGAGATGGCACGATAATGTAGGGATTGGACGAGGAGGAAGGCAAGCGATCGATTGGATAATCACAAAAATATATATCTGCCAGAGATATCTGTCTGTCCCAAAAACTCTATCAAGACGATTCAAACGCAACTGATGACGATTCATTCTCCTTGAAAAATCTTCTCTTTACTCCCAATGGCTTCTTCCTTCCCTTCATACTCCAAGACATTTCTCTTCCTTTTCCAAAGCTTCTTCTCCTCCTCCCCCACGGCTTGACTTCCGGTGCCGATCGATCGTCACGAATTCGAGTTGTTTATTTGAAAGTTTGGCAAAACGATCGATTGAACGATCGCTCGCTGGCTTGGGCTGGAAATGTTGCAAATGTCTGCTTGTTTGTTTATTTATTTATTGATTCGTGGAAATGTTTGTTGAATGTGTGATGGAGATGATGGTGTTTGTTCTTGGTGTTGTTGTTCTTGTTGGCGTTCATGTTATTCTTGTTGTTATTGATTTTTATTTTTTTATTTTTTTTTTCTTGTTATGGGTTTTCTCTTGTTTTTGTTCTTTTTGTTGTTGTCTTGTTTTTGTTGTTCTTTTATTAATTTTGTAGTTCTCTTGTTGTTCTTTATTTCGTTTGCTGTTTTTGTTAATTCGCAATCGTCCGTTTTTGCCGCCTTCATCGATTGCAGTTGTTTATTCAACATCACTCTCCATGAAATAACGATGGTCAAAGGAGAGGGAAGAGTGAGAGGGAGAAGAGTGAGAGGGAGAAGAGTGAGAGGGAGAAGAGTGAGAGGGAGAAGAGTGAGAGGGAGAAGAGTGAGAGGGAGAAAGAAAACGAAACCGGAATTGAACTCGGGCAAACACAACGAGTTCGACAGTGGACAGACAGACAGACGAAAGGACAGACAGAAAAACAGTCAAATGAACTGAAAGACACAAAAACAAATGTTCAGACAGACACACAGCCAAATATTCAGACAGACACACACGGTCGTCTGGACAGATATCCTCAAATATTAAACTCCCATTGGACGATTTCCGGCGTAATTTTTTCACCCAAACGTCGACGAAAACGCTTTAAACATCGACGTCCTTAAATTCCACAAAATCCTGGAAATCCCAGCGCCTATCGCTGTTTAAATGTCGTCGCGTCCTTTTGTCGTCCTCTCATTGCAGCGTTGCCACCCGCCGAGCTCTGCAGCGTTGCCACTCGCTGCGTTCTACGCTCTGTTGCAGTCGCCTCGTCGCTGCGTAGAAGAATCCTTCAATAAATCCTTTTTCCATGTTTTCGTTTTCGCTCTTTTGTGTGAGTATTTTTTTTTTTCTGTATATATATTTCACTATTGTCGTTGTTCGTGTTGTTGTTGCTTTTGTTGTTTCTGTTGGAATTGTTGTTTTTGCTTTTTTTGTTGTTGTAAATGTTATTGTTGTAATTGTTGTTATTGCTTCTGTTATTGTTCTTGTTGTTGCTTCTGTTATTGTTCTTCTTGTTTTTGTAGGTGCAATGGAATTCGAAAGCACCCGAGTGCATGAAAATTCAATTTCCAACGCACGTTGCCGTTGAGGCAACAGTTTTCACTCTTCTTCTCCCTTCTTCCTTTCGCTCTCTCATTTTCTATCCTTCTCTTTCTCCACCCTCTCCTTCTCTATCCTTTTCTCTCTCCACCCACTCCTTCTGCTTCTCCCTCACTCTCCTTTCTCTGCCATCACTTTCACTCCCACTCGTTTTCATTCGCTTCTTCTCACTTGGTCTCTATGGATTATTTATGGATGGAAGGCGAGAAGAGAAAGCGAGAAAGAGCGAGGCAAGTTAAGGGAATGAAGGGAAAGAAAAGAGAAAAAAGGGAGAAGGAAGAAAAGAGTAAAAAGAGAAAAAGGAAGAAAAGGGATGGAAGAGAGAGGATGGAAAAAGAGAAGAAAATCCTCCATTTGTAATCGTTGGACGGCGGCAGCTGAGCTCTCGACTGTCGAGTCATCCGCATCCTCGAAGGACGAGAAACGATGGAGAATCCTTTCAGAATTCACACAACCGACCGCCATCGATTGGAGGAGCTTCCAACCTCCTTCCACCACCTCTTGCCCCCCTTTTGAAGTCCTTTCGTGAGTCTCCGCCATTGCCATCGCCTTCGACGTCGTCGTCTCTCGGCCATTTTTCATCCGATCAACGCTTCCGGTCGAACGCCTTCGAAGCTGGATGTCGAATGTGAAGCTTGATAGACCCAAGAGGGGGGGGGGGAGAAAGGGATAAAGAGAAAACAGTGGAGAAAAGGGTGGAGAAAGAGGTGGAGAAGAAGATGTAAAGTTGTTGGGGAGAGGTGAAGAGTGGGGCATTGATCGACTCGAAACGTCAGTCAATGAAAAATCGTTCCAACTCTGTCTTCTCATCTCTCTCTTTCCCGCATCTCTCTCTGATCCCTCGATTCCTATCTATCCCTCTCTCTCTCACTCTGTCCCTCTCTACCTCCATCTCTCTCTCACTCTGTCAATTCCTCCTAATCTCTTGTTTGAGAATGAATTGTTGTTCTATTTTTATCGTTGCTGTTGTTTATTTTTATTGCATTTATTATTTTTATTCTATTTATTATTTTTATTCTATTTATTATTTTTATTCCATTTACTATTTTTTTTATTCTATTTATTATTATTTTTTCTTTTTGTTGTTATTATTTTTGCATTCGGTATTATTCTTTTGGTTGTTGTTATTTTTGCATTTATTATTTTTTTTTTCTCGTTATTTGTTATTATTGTTGATATTATTATAGCTTGATTTTTGTTGTTATTATTATAGCTTTTGTAGTTGTTGTTGTTGTCGCTTTGCCATTGTTATATTTTTATAAGGCTTTCTCTATCTCTCTCTGCCTCTCACTCTCTCTATCTCTCTCACTCTATATCTCTCCCTCCCACTCTCTCTATCTCGCTCCCGCTCACTGTCTCTCTATCTCTCTTTGAGTTTCGTAATTCCATAAAATATTGCATTCACATTTATTTTCACATACACACACGTAATCTCCTCGCTTTCTCTCCCTTTCACACCCACCCCAACCCTCTCTTTCTCTCTCTCTCTCTCTCACTTTCTCATTCTTTCCCTCTCTTTCTATCTCTCTCTCACTCTTTCTCCCTCTCGCTCTCAGTCGAAATCATTCATCGTCGACATCGACGTTATCGTCGTTGTTGGCGTCGTTTTTTCGCATCCTTCCGGCCATTTTTCATTTTATTATATTTTCCATTGTGTGTATGAAGTTGTAGTTGTTGTTTTTGTTCTTCTTTTTGTTGTTGTTTTCATTATTCTTTTTCTTGTCGTTTTGGTTGTTCTCGTGATTTTTGTTCTCTTTGTTCTCGTTGTTGTTGTTGTTCCACTCATATTTATTCTTGTAGAATTCATAAAAAGAAGGTGGCTGAAGCTTTGGGAAGCGAAAAAAAAGGACGACAAAAAATCATAAAAATATGGCAACAATTTCATAGCAGGAGCATCGTGGCATCGTGGCGCTCGACATCCGGCGGTCGTGATGTCTGTCTGTCTGTCCGTTTGTCTGACTATCTGTCCGTCCATCCATCCGTCTGTCCGTTTGTCTGCGGTCTGATTTATTTTCGCGTTTCCCTTGAAATTGGCTCTCGAGGCCCACGCCCACGCCACGCCCACCGAGGGGCTAGGAACGGCAAACTTTAATCTCATTAAAATCTCATCGAAAATTAAAACGATAAAAAAAAATTTCAATTTCGAATTATTTTATGGAGTTTCAGAATTTTATGATGGGTTTCACTCGATTTAATAAAGGTCTCAAATTAAAGCGTTTTTAAATTTTAAATTCATCGTGATACAAAATTTAAAATCAGCATGATTCAAATTTAAAATCAGCTGAATTCAAATAAAAAATCAGCTTGTTTCAAATAAAAAATCATCATGATTCAATTTTAAATTCACCCTGATTTAAAATTAAATTCATCGTGATTCAAAGTAGTTGCTGCGTTCTCAAAATTCAATTTACATTAATTCGTTCATTTCATTTGTTTTATTCCTTGTTTTTATGACTTTTTTATTGCCTTTTGTATTCGCTTTTGTGTGTTTCATTCGCAGTGGGCTCGAATTTTTTGAATAATTAATTAATTTCCACTTTTATGCGAATTTTTCAAGTTCATCTGGTTGTTGTTGTTGCCGTGTTTGTTATTGTTGTTCTGTTGTCATATCTGCTCTTGAGCAATTAATGAAATTTTAAATGTTTAAAATTCGATGCGAATTTTCGATATTTTGGTATTTAAATCATTTCACTTTATTTCATTCCCTCGTGGCTTTGTTCGTTGATTTTTTTTTTTTCTGTTTAATTGGAATCAAAACAGTTGCCAGAAATGCGAGACCGAAAATAAAAATAAAAACAAGAAAAAGAACGACAAAAGCCTCGAATAAGACAGCAGCAACAACAATAATGATGACAAACATGTTGTTGGCGCAAAGTTCAAGAACCTTCGTGAATCGTTCGCATCGTCGACGTCGTGGGCGTTGCCACAAAAATGTGCCAACATTTTATTGTCATCCCGCTCATGACAGATCGTCGCCTTCTCCTCGCTCTCTCTCCCTCCCATCTTCCCTCTCCCTCCCTCCCATCTTCCCTCTCCATCCCCCCATCTTCCCTCTCGCTCCATCGTTTCGTAGTCTGCGTCATTTCGAGATCAAATTTGACATTCTTTCATAGTTGAGTAGTAAAATAAAAAGATAAGAAGAACAAAAATGAAGAACAAGAACAACATAAAATTAAAAACAAATAAAAGAAATATCTCAAGACATTTAAATTATGAAAATTGGCAACGCCTGCGGTATCTATCTCTGTCTCATTCCCTCTCACACCCTCCCTCCATCACCCTGTCGTCGTCGTCGTCGTCGACCAACGCATTTCACAAACGCCAACTGAGTCAGGCACAGACCACGATCAAGTGAGTGAGTGAGTGATTTCCCCGATAAGTTGGCAGCACTGGCCATTTTCTAGATCGTTGCCATAAATCGTCGCTTCGTTTGGATGTCAAACGTTGCCAGACATCGTCGTCGTCGTCTTTGGCGTCGTGGTGAACGTGAGCCTTGAGGTGTCGCCTCACGACTCGATCGCGATATTTCAATTTCAAAAATTGCAGCTCATGTTTTTTCCTCCAATTTATTGTGGTTTTTATTGTTTGTTGTTGTTGTTGCTGTTTTTGTTGCCGATGATGATTCTGCTCTTTGTTATTTCTTTCTTTTAATAAATACGTGAAGAATTCACCAGAAGACATGTTGTTATTGTTATTATTATTGTGCATTCTTCCCATCTTCCGTTTTCTTTGAAATTCGAATTTAATTTCTGTCCTCCGATGTCCGTCTGAATTAGAGAGCAGTGAGGAATAATTGCATGCAACAGATGTGGGACAATTGCTTGCTGTCTCTTTCCTTCACTTTGAAGTGGGGATTTTAGTGTGAGATGATATTTTCGGACATGATCGAGGGAGGCGATTCATCCGATGTGAAGATTTAAGTTCAAATTAAGTGTAGATATGAAATCACTTTTCGATTTTCTAAAATTACTTTCGAATTCTAAAATTACTTTCGATGTTCTGAAATAATTTTTAAACTTTTTGAAATAAATGTTTTATATTCTGACATCAATTTTCGTTATCTAAAATTCCTTTTTTGATTTTCTGAAATTGTTTTTAATTTTTTGAAATCAATCTTCGATTTTTCTGAAATCACTTTTCGATTTTCCAAAATCAATTAGATTTTTTGAAATCATTTTTATATTTTTTAAAATAACTTTTCAATTTTCCAAAATTTTTCGATTTTCTGAATTCAATTTTCGACATCCTCTAATTCGATATTCTTGGAAAGCAATACATATTTGCATCCTATATTGATCTGGGTATGAATTTGAGAAAATTATCGTAAATATTCGATATGGGTATGAATTTCAGATAATTATAGTAAATATTCTATTAAACCTATTGTATAGAATACAGAAATTTGACGATAATTATCAAACTAGTCAAATTAGGGGATGAAAGCCTAAATTTCCTTAAGCTCAACCTATACACGGACACCAACCATCGAGTATCGTATACCGAATTCCAGGAAACTCCACGAACGTGATCAGGAAGCCGCATATGATTGATTCGTTTCGCCCCCCCCTTCCCACGTAGCACAAGTGGTAGGGAATTAATCAGCTGTCGCAGTATTGACAGATTGCATAATTATTGTTGTATCCGCAGTTAACAACACCCCACGCCCCCCCCCCATCCCACCGGGTTCCTTTGACCACGGCTACAGCATTTAATATGGAAAAATTCAAGAGCGAAAAATAATTCGTTGAAAATATTTACTTGAAATTTATTTTCCATATAATTTCAATAATTGAGTCCTTTTTCACACTCGCAAACTCCCGTCGCCCCTCGCTCACCTCGGGATCGGATCTGGCAACTGTTGTCGGATCTGGCAACCCGCCAACTCCCGATTCGTCGGACTGCATGCAATTAATTTGTTTCGTCTCTTCCGGTCTCTTTCATACTCTGTCTCTTTCTCTTTCTCTCTCTCTCTCTCTCTTTCAGTCTCACTTTCGTCGTTTTTTTGTTCATATTTATTTTAATATTTTTATTATAATGTGATTGTCGTGGACATTGTTGTTGCTGTTGTTGTTGTTGTTGTTATTATTATTATTATTGTTGTTGTTGACGAGGGTCGTTGCCACCCATGGGTCACGTTTCTGTCGCAAGCGACGAGAAATAAAATTAAATATTTATAAATCCCAATGATAAGTGATTAAAAATAAATAACATGAAATAAAATAAAACGAATACAATTGAAATAAAGAAATAATTTCAGAAAAATATTAATTGTACAATAAAATAAAAATTATATACCATAAATAAATATAATAATATATAATTAATAAATAAAATAATACAACATAAATAAACAAAATAATATATTATACAAAAATAAAATAATTTATTATAAAAAATAAAATAATTTATCATAAACAAATAAAATCATTTATCATAAATAAATAAAATAATTTATCATAAATAAAATAATATGTAATAAATTAAAAAATAAATAATAATATAAAATATAATTAATAAATAAATAAAATAATACATAATAAATTGAATAATAAAGAAAGAAATAAAATAATAATTAAAATAAAAAAAATAATAATAAAACAAATAATTAAAATACTAATTAAATACAATAAAAGAAAAAATATACAAAATTATTAAAATCATTTGCCATTAAATTTTATCGTATTTCTTTTATTAAATTTGATTTTTCCATCAGCACTATTTTTTATTGAATGAATAATTTTGTTGTTGTTGTGACAGCGTTGCCCACGAGTAGGCGGAAGGGGGCGTGTCTGCAGTAACCACGGCATTCGAACCGTGATTCTTATATATATAATTATAATTTTCCGATGCTTCGATTTAATTGCTCGCGAAAAGCTCTCGAGGACCCCTGGCAACCCTTGATGCAGAGAGCCCGCTTAAAGTCTTTATTGTTCGGGACATGTTTCCAAACCAAACCCCAAACCCCATCCCATGCAATTTTCATGCTCGCGCAAACATTCGAAATTCATTAAAACATCAACGATCGGTTGGCGTAGAGAGAGAGAGAGAGAGGATTTTAACATTGTTGTTGCTGTCATTGTCATTGTCCTTGTTTTCGTTGGACGACACAAACATGGCAGAGTTTAAATAGAACAACAAAAATAAATCAACAATAATAACAACAACAGTAGATCAACAACAACAACAGTAGCAATATATAAAAACAACACCCCCATTCAGCGATACAAAATGACAAAAGTAAACACAAAACTCTCGAACCCCAAAAAACGAACGAATGCCAGCAAAAACGAGCGACAGACAGACAAACGATGGACAGAGGACGGACAGACAACGGACAGAGGACGAACAGACAAAGGACAGACAACGGATAGACAGATGAGGGACAGACAACGAACAGCAACCGAACGCACACGACCAGGACTGAAAAGGGGGCGGCGGAGGGGAGGAAGACACGCCTACATCGACTCACAACACTGCACCAAACTCCTCTTTTTACTCTCACCAGTGAATTAAAACCTCTTTCTCCCTCTCCCTCTCCCTCTTTCAAATGTTCCATTGAAAATTTAATCGTTTCAGCCCGCAGCCCCTCACGAAACAACCCTGCCACGCCCACTTCTCCCCACTTTGTTTCACCACGCACACTCCCCACGGCGTCGTCCACTCACCACACCTGCGGCCGGACCATGGTCAACAACGTGATGAAGGAACAGCGAGAGGAGAGAGAGTGTAGAGAGTGTGAGAAAGCGTTTGTCTCCCTCTTTCTCCCTTTATCACTCTCTCTGTGGTTCCCTCTCCCTCCGTCACTCTCTCTCCCTCCGTCACTCTCTCTCCCTTCGTCGCTCTCTCTCTATCTCTCTCTTTGTCACTAGCCTGGTCATTGGGCAAAAATTGCGTTGGTCGGTCCAAGAGTCATTGGGTGGAAGGGTGGAAGGAAGGACGACTGCAGCCCTGTATTGCGTTTATTATTGTTGACATTGTTATTGTTGTTGTTGTTATTGTTATCGTTGACATTGTTGTTATTATTGTTATTTTTGTTTTTTGTTATTGTTACTCTTGCTCCTGTTATTATTGTTATTGTTCCCCTTATTGGTATTGCACCATTGTTAACATTGTTACTGTTGTTACCTTCGTTGTCGTTCTCGTTGCTGTTGTATTTTATGTTTTTATTAAATTATTATTATTTATGTGCATAAATTTGAATCCCCCCAGGTCGGGTCACTCGACTGCAGAGCAATAACAACAACATCCCACCCTTGAACCATCATCGGCCATACCAAAACCCCATTACAATTGGGGATGCAACTGAAAAGTGAATGGGGAAGCGGATGTTGAAGGGATTCAGAAATCAAAGGAGACTCTGGGAGGAAATTTGGCTTGAAACACATCGATGAAACATTGGAAGTAAATGAGGATCATGGGTTGAGACAAATTTTTTAAGAGAACAGCTCATGGGTCGTAGATTGTAGGGATGTTGGATAAAAAGAAAGAAAATATTTAAAGAGATCCCACAAGAAGAGAAACAAGTTTTGAGTCCATCTGAAAGAGCTTCAAACTGCAAGAATCCCAACCAGAATTCGAGGCTTAAGATCGAGCCGAAAAAAAAAAAAAAACAGAATTCGTAAAATAACGATCCATGTACGAAACTTCAATACTTCAGTACTTTATCACAGTAAAAACGATCTGCTCATGATCATAATTTTTTGTAATCATGAGAGATATTAATTTTTCGGTTCAAGAGTAGAAAATTTGATACCAATCATGTATCGAATGAAATACTGAACATGTTCATGAGTGATATCAAATTTTCGACACATGTGCTTTTCGGCACATTATCTCTCATTAGTACGATAAATAGCGAACATGAGTGATTAATATAATTAAGACCAGAGATGTCTACGAATTCGACGACAATATATTGAACTCTCAAATTGAAAAATTAAAACCAAAACTCACCTGATGCTGGTTCCACTGCTGAATGAGGTGATCGTAGCAAAGTCTGCAGGCCTGAATCAATCCACGCGGATCCTTGGGACGCGAGCGGGCCGGCCGCGGATGTTGCTCGTTGAAGATGGGGAAAAAGGGACGATCGCGATCTTTCGGCTCCTTTGGCTTCACGGTGCTGATCTCGATCAGGCTGCCGCGTCGCTGTTCATCACCGCAAACGTAACAAACTTCGGTGGTCGAATTCTTGTCGGGCATCGAGAGATCGAGGATGCCGACCTCGACCGAGTTGGGCGTGGCATTGGCGGACACGGAGGCGGGATGTTGAAGCGTGGGCGTGCGAGAACCCTGCCCACTGGACGCGAGTTGCGGAGATCGAGAACCGCGGGTGGATCGTCATCGACGATGGAGGTTGGAGCAACGGTTGCGGAGAGGGCGTGGCCATGGTGATAGGGCGGAGCCGCATGTTTGGGAGGCGCGTACTCAGGGGGCGAAACGGCGCTGGGTGAGGCCGAGTGTTGGAGCTGCTGCTGCATCTGTTGGCTGCTGCTGCTGTTGTTGTTGATGCTGCTGCTGCTGCTGTTGCTGCTGTTGTTGTTGCTGTTGTTGGTGTTGTTGATGCTGCTGCTGTTGGTGCTGCATCAGATGGTAGGCAGCAGCAGCAGCGGCCGCCTGTTGATGCTGATGCTGTTGATACTGCAAATGTTGCTGCACCGCCACCGCCTGTTGTTGCTGATGGAATTGATGCTGCAACTGTTGCATCTGATGATGCTGCTGTTGCTGCTGCTGATGATGGTGTTGCATCAGCTGTAGCTGTTGTTGTTGATGTTGTTGCTGCTGCTGTTGCTGATGCTGCTGCTGCGCATGCGCCGCTGCCGCAGCCTGAGCCATCTGCTGCTGCGACGGGTAGCCTTGGCCAGGGATCGAATTCATGTAAGAGATTTGACCCAACTTCAGCTTGTGATGGGCAAAGGACGAGGGTTTGATGCTGATGCCATCGTATGAGGGGCCGGCTGAGCTGCCGGCGCCGCTGCCACCGCCACCGCCGCTAGCGCCAGCTCCACTGGGTGGGCGTGAAGAGGGCGACGGCAGTTGGGGGTGTGGCTGGAAGCCGCTCTCACGCGACT
>CM029562.1:5831246-5854328 GCA_017309665.1 Coelopa frigida
TTTCTTTCTTTTTTTTTCGATCTGATTTTTTTCTTCTTTCTTTTTTTTTCGTCTTTTTTTTTCGATCTGATTTTTTTTTCTTTCTTTATTTTATTCTCTATTTATTTATTTATTTCTATATTTCTTTCTATATTTATTTCTTACTTTATTTTTTCTTTCTTAATGAATGACAGAAAATTCGATCGAAATATTCCTACTCCTCGGATAATTTTCCTCAGGTGTAATTAGGTCCATCCATAATTATTCCCTGCAATAGAAAACTGTCAAAACCAGAGCACTAGAGGGCGCTGCTCATCAATATTCCAGAGCGGAAATGCATGAGCGATAGAGATAGAGGGTCATGGGCGAGGATAAAGAGAGAGAGAGAGAAAGGGAGACATCGTTGACAGCGTGTTTCTCGCAGTGTACTTAAATACTGGCCGAAATAATTAAATTTCGTGGCGACTCCGCAGATGTTTGTCATGCGTTCTCCCTCCCTCCTTCCCTCTCTCTCTCTCTCTCTTTGTCTCCCTCTACTGGTGCGAGTCCTGTTCATGAGTTTGCGTTGGCTTCAACTACGCGTGCGCGTGTGTATTTTGCCTATCCATGTGTGTGCGTGTGTATTTTGCCTATTCATGTGTGTGTGTGTGTGTATTTTGGGCATGTGTGCGTTTAATTCATTGGAGCATGCGTTATATTTAATTACAAATATTGTCCATGTTCGCAAATAATTTATTATTTATGCAAATAATACTCGCACAGTCGATAGCTCGCTAGCTCCATCTCACTCTTCCTCATATTCGACCCTTCTCTCTCTCTCTCTATTCCTCTTTCTCGCTCCCGCACGTGACTCTTGTTCGTTCCCATATCGATCGGTCTCCAGGTTGGATGGTGGTCAACTCGTCCAGGCTTCGGGCGTTCATTTGTCCGTCCATCTGTCTGTCCAGCCGTCTGTCCATCCCTCTGTTCAGCCGTCTGACTGTTCGTTAGTCTGTCTGTCCGCCAGTCTGTCTCTCCGTCCATTTGTCTGTCCGTCGTTTTGGCGGCTCGTTCGCCAGCTTGATTAATGAATTATTATGAGTTTTATTAAAAATGTAAACTTGGCGCAAGATTGCTTTTCCATTTCAATTAAAAATGCAAAGACAACAACAATTACAATTACAACAAAATATACTAATAATAACAACAAAAACAACAACACAACCTCACCAAGCACCAACAATAATAACAACAACAACAATAATATTCCAACGAATACATCGAATGTAAATGAGGTTTCGTTGTAATTAGTTCGAACTAGAAAATCGGTTTCCTTCTCCTTTCCTTTCCTCTCCTCTCCTTTTCCCACCGCACCTCAATCCACCACCCTCACCCAATTGTTGTTGTTGTTATGGTAACTGTGACTGCTTCCACTGTTGTTGTTGTTATTGTAATGCTATTGTTTCATCGTCGAAGCTCGATAATTAAATAATTTCTAATGCATTCAATTTGCGATTCCAATGAACATTTTACTGTAATTCTCATGTTGTTTTTTTGTTTTGTGTTCGAAAATGTGTGTGTTTGTTTGGACCCGTGTGTGCGTTTGTTTGTACGTGTGTGTATGTGTTTTTAGTATGTGTGATTGTGTGTTTGAGTTCATTGTGTAACTCTTGGGTTTTCGAGTTATTTTCACACCTTACGAAAATGCGGTCGGTTGATTAGGTTCAAAGATAACTTGGGGTTAACTTCGTATTGACTTCAAATATGGAAAATCATTAATTAATTCTATGAATTTCTAGAGGTTTTTCAGTAGAAATTAAATTCTGCTTAAAATAAGTTGAATTTAAGGGTTTTCTTAGCTAGAGAAATATTAAATTATTGCTCATTATTGAAATATTTAACTATTATTTGTTTGAGAAATATTTAATTATTATTCATTGAACAAATATTTAATGACTAATGATAAAAATATTCTCCATATTTTGTTATCGTGTAGGGTGTCGAAAACTATCGACCATACCGAAAAATTACGTGTTCGTTTTCCATTGCATCATAAGCCATTGCTACACTTTGCACACAAAAACTCTTAAATATTCATGATCCTATTTACATTACATGAGATTTTTATTTATTATTATTTTTCGAACCATGAAATATTTTCAAATTCAAAGAATTATTTTGAATGGAACGTTATTTTCTATTACGTTATTTTTTAAAATTATTTTCTATTACGTTATTTTTTGTTATATTATTTTCTATTACGTTATTTTTTGTTATATTATTTTTCAGTATCTCCTTTTCTATTACATTATTTTTTGTTTTATTATTTTTTATTATATTAATTTTTTTATTATATTATTTTTTTTTATTATATTATTTTTTTTTATTATATTATTTTTTTTTATTATATTATTTTTTGTTACATTATTTTTTGTTATATTATTTTTTGTACATTATTTTTTATTACGTTATTTTTCGTTATATTATTTTTCAGTACCTTCTTTCTTTCTATTACATTATTTTTTGTTATATTATTTTTTATTACATTATTTTTTTTTTTCATTATTTTCTATTACATTATTTTTTAATACATGGGTTTTATCCGTATTTTTAATCGGGTTTTTATCCGCGGTTTTCTGTGGTTTCTCTCCCGGATTTTGTGGGCAAAAATCGTGATTCTAAACGGAATCGAGATCGGAAAAGCCCGTAAGTGATGTATTGAAATTAGTCAGAAATTTCCAGAGATCCAAAGGCTCTCTCTCTCTTTCTCTCTCTTCTCCCCTCCCTCGACCACTTCTCTGCCCTAATTTACTCTGTTTCTGTCCTTGTCTCTCACCTCGAAAATGGGTCTCGTGACTGTTTCTTCGAACTCGAACTTTGTTTCCAAAACGGTTTTTTTTGACTTCATTGCTTTTGGTTTTACTTCATTGTTTTTTTGGTTTACTTCATTGTTTTTTGTTTTGTTCCCTTGTTTTTTTTGTTTTGTTCCATTGTTTTTGGTTTTGTTTTCTTGTTTCGCTTCATTTTGAAATTGTAATTAACACAATCGTTGTTTTGTGTTGTTGGCGTCAATTGTTGTTGTTGGCGTCAATTGTTGTTGTTGTCAAGTCTTGTTGTTGTATAAACTTGTTGTTAATTGTTGTTCTTGTCAATTGTTGCTGCTCGTGTCGTTGACTCGTTTCTAGCACAAGTCGTCGACAGCAATTAATTCCGGAAAAGGCAAAGTTTAAGCACCGACGAAGGACGGAAGCTACGACCGAAACAACGGGTGCGAAAGAGACAAACGACGAGACGGAAGAAGACTTTTTTGTCTCGGAAGGAGAAAGAACACATGAGGGAAAGAGAATAAAAATAGAAAAAAAGGCATTTAAGGGAAATACGAAAAATATAAGAAAAATCTAAGAAAAAAATAAGAAAAACCTAAGAAAAATAGAAAAAAAATGTAAGAAAATTCTATTAAATTAAAAAATTATTATAATAAAAAATCTAAGACAAATATAAGGAAATTATTAGAAGATAAATATAAAATACAATATTAGAAAATAAAATTAAAATAATAGAGAAATAAAAGAAAAATAGATGTAAAATATATGTACGAAAATATACGATTTTTTTTAGAAAATATAACAACTTATAAGAAAAATATATGCAAATTATAACAAAAATCTGGGAAAACTAGAAGAAAAACATTAGAAAATCATAAGAAAATTATACAAAAAATTATAAAAAAAATTATAAGAAAACTATGAGCAAAATAGAAAATGAAATGAAAAGAAGCCGATGAACTAAACTGAGCCTGGTGTTTTCGATTTCTCTGCTCGTGTCAAGGCTCCTCAATATTTAATCGGTCGCATCGACAGGTGTTTTGCCGCCCCTTTGACTTCACTTTGACACTCCTTTGACTCCTTCTGCTTCCCCGTTGACTCTCCACTGCTCGCCTTGACCTGGCTCGAACCTCTGTCTTCTCCTCTCCACCCTCCACTCTTTTAATACTAGGCAGTAATTTTACATTATTGTTGAAACGTCCTCACGTCGTCTTCCTTTAAGTCAGTGCCTCCTGCTGCTCCTCTTTTTCGTTCACCTTTGTTCTCGTGTGCTCCTTCGTTAACTCAACCTTCTGACTCTTCACAATCTTCTCTTTTCATACCTCTCTTTTTCACAAACTTCTCTTTCCCCAACCTTCTCTTTTCAGAACCTCCTCTTTTTCACAACCTCCTCCTTTTCACAACCGTCTTTTTTTCACAACAAAAACAAAAAAACCAAAAACAATGTCCTGCTTCCCGCCACTTGTTCCACTTGACCTTTAATGCGACATCATTTTCTGTCTTCTCTGACACGTTTTGTCCTTTGTCTCCCTCACACTCTACAACTCTCTTCATTGAACTCTCACTCCCCTTTCAACCTCTCTTTATCTGTCTCCTTCTTTCCCTGTCTCCTTCTTTCCCTGTCTTCCTCTCTCTCTCTCTCCCTCTCTTTCTCTCCCTCTATCTCCCCACTTGTTGTCTTCTCTCTAAGCTCCTCGCTGTCTCAAGACTCGAGCTCATTGTCACAGCACGTTGCGTAAATAACGAGTCCTCCTCCTTCGTCCCCCACTCGTTCCCCAATCGTCCTCCCTCTTCCTCCCCTTGCCTACGGCTCTAAACTATCACTCGTCGACAAATCCCCTCCCCTCCCTCTCTCCCTCTCGGCGTTTATTTATTGTGCTTTCCCTCTCTTTCTGTTTGTTTTCATGTCCTTACGGCGGCGACATCATCGTCATTCGTTCGTTCGTTTTTCCGTCCCTCCATCTGTCCGTCCGTCTGTCCTGTCTGTCTGTCTGTCCGTCTCTCCATCCATTCGTCCCTTTCTCCCTCCATTTGTCCGTCCCGGTCGTTGGGTTCGTTTTTGCTCGCTGTGGCAACGCCGTCGTTCCACTTGATTGCTCTTTAATTTCAATATGGCGAGCGTTCGGTCTGAGGACGTCGACGACGTCGGAGGTGATGACGTCGACTGAGGCGGCGTCGGTGGATTCGAGTGTGACGTTGACGTTGAGTTGTTGTTGTTTTTGTTGTTGTGGTTTTCCTTTTCATTCTCCACTTCTTCTTCTTCTTCCTGTTGTTTATATTGTTGGTGCTCCTTTTTTTGTTACTATTATTTTTCTTACTGTTATTTTTCTTTATTTTGTTATTGTTATTTCTCTTTAGTTTGTTTGTTTTTATTTTTCTTTACTTTGATATTGTTATTTTTCTTTAGTTTGTTTTTGTTATTTCTCTTTAGTTTGTTTTTGTTATTTTTCTTTACTTTGAAATTGTTATTTTTCTTTAGTTTGTTATTTTTTTTATTTTTATTACTATTATATTTTCTTATTATCTTATTATTTTTTTTTGTGTGTGTGTTGTAATTGTTTTTGTTGTTATTGTTCGTGACATACTTTAAGGGCAGCGACTCACGGTCCTGTGGCAACGCTAAATGAAATGAAATCTTTTCCATCGCTTGCTTTTTTTGCATCTTCTTTTATCTGATATTGTTGGTCTTGTTGTTGTTGTTATGTTGTTGTTGTGTTAATGTTCTTTTTGTTATTGTATGTGGCATCGTTGTATTTGTTATTGTTGTATTTATTATTGTTGTATTTGGTATTGTTGTCATTCTTGCTGTCGTCTTTGTTTGTCTTTCAATTTAGTTTGATTTTCCTCCATTTCCCCTGACGTTATTCAATTCCGACCTCTTATTCACACTCTCATTCTGCGCCTTTATCTTTTTCTCACTCATGGTCTCTCTATCTCTCTTTGGCCTTCGTAATGGGAGGGCGACTGGTGTCCTTGAGTGTTGCTTCTTGAGTGGGGTTTGGGTGGGAATCGACGAGGACAACGACGAGGATGAATGAAGAAACTCTTCTTTGATGGTTCCCTGACTCCTTGTGGTGGTTAGAGGTGGGTTTCTGAACAAAGACACTTGAAGGAAGAGTGGATTCGATTAATGAAGCAACAATTTGGAATTCTGAGGCGCCTTCAATTTGATCCGACCCTTCCAACCAAACTCAAATCAACCTTCCTTATTCAGTAGATCGGAGGATCTTCAAGAGTTTCCTTCTACATAATTTTCATGAATACTTTGAATCGTTGAATTAATTTATCATACATTTGATATAAATTCATATTTTTATGAAATATTGAATACAAACAAAAATATTCAATACAAACAAAATTATTGAATATTTAAATATATTTATATTTAGAAATAACTCTTCGATTTCTTAAATAAATTTTCGATTTTATGATATCTCTTTTCGATTTTCTGCAATCATTTTTCGATTTTCTGAAATCATTTTATGATATCAATTTTCGATTTTCTGAAATCACTTCGATTTTCAGAAATAACTTTTAAATGTTGGGAAATAACTTTTCAATTTTCTGAAATCAATTTTAAATTTTCGGAATTGTTTTTCAATTTTCTGAAATCTCTTTTTTTATTTTCTAGAATCTTAAAAATGTTGTAGTTAATTGATTTAAGGGAAGAATCCTCAATTCAAAACCATCTGTAGACCTCTTCTTTCATCTTCTTTTCTGTTTGGTCCTCAAATCCATTAACTCCATTCCTCGTTCTCCACCACCTCCCGGTAGACCTTATCCAAAGCTTCAGGATGACCTTATCGAAAGCTCCTTCTTCTACCTGCTCCTTCGGGCCTTCTTTATGTCTTATCTGTTCCGACTCCTTCTCTGTTCAACTCCTGCTCCGACCTCTCCTCTCCCTCCTTCCGATGGTTATCTCGAAACAGAGTTAATTAAATTCACCCAACTCCAATTTCGGGCGCCCATAAAGAAGATCCACGTTCCTTCCTCTTGTTGCCTGCTCCTTTATCAGCACTTTCGTCGCCCCTTTAGTCTACTCTTCCCCTTGTCCCCCGATTGTCCAACGTCTGAAATTTCAACCTTGTCGTGTTTGGATTTTCCCCCACAATTCCTTCGATATCGGATTTCGCTGTGTTGCATCATTTTTGGTTGTTGTGATTGGTGTTAGTGTTTTTTATTTGAATTTTTGGTACCACCTTTGTTGTTGTAGTAATTGTTATTTCAGTTGTAAAAACTCGTTTCAAATTTCGGCAATTTTTTTGGATTTCTTTAGTTTTTTTTTTCGTTTGATTTTTTTCTTTTGATTTTTATGTCTTTGACTTCTTCCCTTTTTTGATTTTGTTTTTGCTAAACATGTAGATGGATTTTTTTTGGGAAAAACGACTTAAAATTTTCAATTCGATTACTTAATTAATTTCAATTCGATTTTTTCAATAATTTCAATTTAAAGTTTCCAATAATTTCATTTTAATTATTTCAATAATTTCCATTTAATTTTTTCAATAATTTTAATTTAATAATTTCAATTCGGATAGGAAGTCATCGTCGAAGTCAATCGTCGTTCGTTGACCTTCAATCGTTCAATCAAGATCCCTTCTTATCCCTCGTTACTCAACACTAAATCGATGTTTCCACCTCTCTACCTCTCTTTGTGTCCACCTCTCTCTTGTGTCACCTCTCTCTTGTGTCCGCCTCTCTCTTGGTTCCACCTGCTCTCGTTTCCATCCCCTCTCTAATTATCACCTTCCCCACTCAAGCGCACTCTCCATCGTCAGCGAAATCGAGCTTCGTCTAGTGCAGCGCCCTCTTTAAAGCGCAGTCAATCAAGCGGAATCAGCTCGAACTCATTGACAAACACTTACACACACACTCAACTATGTACTTACACAGACACCCATGTATTCAGAGACACACACACTCATGTATTCAGAGACACACACACACTCATGTATTCAGAGACACACACACACTCAAAATATTCAGACACACGTTCGGATTTCGACTAATTTCCCTGGCAATCGTTTGACTTGGCAACGCGGCCGATTGTCAAGTGGAGGCCGGGTCGGGTCGTGAGTCGAGTCTGGCGATCGGTGAAATCGAACACGAACTAATCCGAGGGGGGAGGAGAGATCGATGGACGAGGGAAAGGAGAACGATGGACGAGGGGCAGAAGAAGAGCTGGTCTCTATCTAACAGTCCAACAAACGGCAACAAACGAAGACGGATTGACGAACAGACCGACTGTAGATGGACAGACACATGCTGAGACGTGAAGAGGAGAGACAAGAACGAGAAGAGCCCGACGTTGGTGTCGGATTGTAAGGCTTCTGACGACATGTTGTTGCTGTTGGTCTGGTGGTGTTGGGCCAACAACACCGCCGTCCACCGACGCCAACAACAGCAACAACAATACTTAAGCCTCTAAATGGTGTTGCTTTCGCGGCTGCAATTACAACTACTTACAATCGATTCCGCTAAGCTCCCAGCCACCTCTTGACTCTCTTTCTCCTCCACCTCGTTGTTCCATTAACTCATGGTTGTTCCATTAACTTGTGGTTGCTGCCGAGTCGAGTCACTTCAACGATCCTCAAAAGGCATCTGCAACAATGTTGCCTGGGATCCATCCAATTCAGTCTTGTGCTCGGCCTCCTCTTCGAGCCGTGTTTGCTGTAGTTAATTAACGACTCAGTGACTTCGTATGAATCCCGCTGGGATCGATTCCGCCTTATAAGTCGATTGTATCCGCTCTGGTTTTTCACGCTATGGTCTGATTATCTTATGACAATCTCATGGTTATTATCAATTTAATTTTTCTGTCTGTTTTCTGAGTTTTTGGTTTTCTGAAATTTTTTTTTATTTTCTGAATTTAATTTTTAATTTTCTAAATTTCGTTTCTGATTTTCTGAATTCAGTTTTTTTAATTTCTGAAGTCTGTTTTTAAATTCCTTTAGTTTTTGATTTTATGTAATCTGTTTTTAGTAGCTTAACTTAACTTAAATTTTCTGAAAGCACGTTTTGATATTTTATTATCTGAATTCACATTTTGATTTTCTGATTTTTGATTTTCAGATTTCAGTTCTTGAGTTTTTAATATTTGTTTTTTAATTCTGCTTTAAAATTATGTTTTATTTGATTTTTATAATTGAAGCTTTTGTCTGAGAGTTTCTGATGATTTCAGTTCCAATTTCTTTCATTCTTTTCTAGGAATTTATTATCCTCTTTCATATATTTCCATCCTCGATGCTTCTTGATTTTTCCTAAAACGAATTCACATTTCCCCACTATCGATTATTTCTATCTGATGCTTCCGCCCCGAAATCATCATGCTTGACCCAGATCCGTTGAACTTTTGCACCCGTCCCCCACGACACCGCCCCAAACGTCCCCCATCGCATCGAAGGTCGCCGAACCGAATGGAATTCATTGATATTTGACTTTTATGTTCGTCTCGTGATTTGTTTCTGTTTTTGGTTTTCGATTTTGGAAGCGGTTTTCGCGATGATCGTAATTGATTTGCGTTTTCTCATTTCCTTGCCTTGGTGGAAACCAGCTGCTTCGATTCGACCAACCGGAGTCCAATTAACTTGTTGACAATGGTTTTCGTTGTTGCCACTGGCTGTTCTTACCAACGATTGTTGTTGTTGTTGTTGTTGTTGTTGACGTTGCTGCAGCTGGAACTTATTCTTGTCGTTGGCTCATTGAATTCTTGTTGTTGGCTTATTGAATTCTTGTCGTTGGCTTATTGAATTTTTTTTGCTGTCTTTTGGAATTTTTGCCGCTGGTTTATTGAATTCTCTTCGTTGGTTTACTGAATTCTTCTCGCTGTCTCATTGAATTCTTGTCGTTGATCTCAGAAACCGGATTCTCTTCTGGGAATAATTTATATCGCGTTGGTCGATCGTGCGAACCGATCAATGATCATAATATTGAGGGAGAAAAAAAAAAGAGGAAGCCACCTGGTGACCCTGAAACTTCGTCCTCTTTCTCCTTTTTTTTTTATCGTCAAGTGTTTCTTCGCATTGTCTTGAGTTAGTCATTGGATTAATAACGAGATTTCTATTTGATAACGCTATTTATAATTTGATAAATATATTTCTAATTCGATTCTAATTTGATAACTTTATAATAACTTGATTTTTTTACTATATTTCTAATTTGTCAATTGATGAAACCCAAATATCTAAAGATCTTCTCTCTGTCTCTTCTCTTGCAGGCTTCTAGCATGGAAAAAGCGAAGGCCTACATCAAGAACGAGCTGCGTGGCGGATCCTTGGCACAAACGGAGCCGCCTCCTGGGCCGCCAGCGAAATCCACTCTGTCGCCGGTGATGGCGCAGCAGCAACAACAACGAACGTCACCAACGCCAGAACAGCAACAGCAGCAGCAACAGCAACATCAACAGCAGCAACAGCAACAGCAACGTCAACAGCAACAACAACAGCAGCAGCAACAACAGCAACAACAACAACAGCAGCAACAACAACAGCAACAACAACAACAGCAGCAGCAACAGCAACAACAGCAACACTATCAACAACAATACTACCAACAACAGCAGAATGCAGCCAAAGCCAATCACGATGCGATCTCGCCACGCGCTCCCTCAGACCTCGGTCCCGGCCCCGCCCCCACGGCTCGACCGCCCACGCCCGAAACAGTTCCGCCCTGCTTCGTTTGCGGTGCCCGAAGCAGCGGTTACGAACGTGTTCGCGTCCGGCCGAGCATCGATCGCCCACTGGAGCCCTATTTCCCCTTTCTCGAGCGACACGAGGCCCCCGCGAGTGCGGCCCCCGTGGCGCCTGGCCAACAATACGTGACCGCCTGCCTCCTGTGCCATCGCTCGCTCACCGAACAGTGGGAGGCGTATGAGCGAGAGAACAAGCCACCGTTGCAGCGGCTCTATCACATGAAACGCGTCGATGGGAAGAGTTACATCGGTGCCGATGTGGCGACACAGGGCGAATACGCCGCTCAGATGCTTGGCCTTAGCGCGGAACATTTGGCCGCAACAACGGGTCAACCCGCATATGGCGGTGGTAACGCTTATGCCTATCAACCGCCTCCGGGGCAGCAGCAACCTCCGCCCCAGACACAGTCGCAACAGCCACAACCTCAATCTCAACCTCAAACACAACCCCAGCCACGACCTTTGGCGCTGGGACGTGGCGACTATGGTCAGCAGGCGCCGATGCATGGGCCACCGCCGCAATCGCAGCCACCGCCGCCAACGTCGCAGCAGCAGCAGCAGCGGAATGAATCGCCGCATCGTCCGACGTCGCGCAACGAGTCGCCGCAACCGCCGACGCAGCAGCAGCGCGATTACTACGGACGCACGTTGACGCCTTCGGGTCGCAATGGCAACGATAAGCACTCGAGTCGGCCGCAGTCGCGTGAGAGCGGCTTCCAGCCACACCCCCAACTGCCGTCGCCCTCTTCACGCCCACCCAGTGGAGCTGGCGCTAGCGGCGGTGGCGGTGGCAGCGGCGCCGGCAGCTCAGCCGGCCCCTCATACGATGGCATCAGCATCAAACCCTCGTCCTTTGCCCATCACAAGCTGAAGTTGGGTCAAATCTCTTACATGAATTCGATCCCTGGCCAAGGCTACCCGTCGCAGCAGCAGATGGCTCAGGCTGCGGCAGCGGCGCATGCGCAGCAGCAGCATCAGCAACAGCAGCAGCAACAACATCAACAACAACAGCTACAGCTGATGCAACACCATCATCAGCAGCAGCAACAGCAGCATCATCAGATGCAACAGTTGCAGCATCAATTCCATCAGCAACAACAGGCGGTGGCGGTGCAGCAACATTTGCAGTATCAACAGCATCAGCATCAACAGGCGGCCGCTGCTGCTGCTGCCTACCATCTGATGCAGCACCAACAGCAGCAGCATCAACAACACCAACAACAGCAACAACAACAACAGCAGCAACAGCAGCAGCAGCAGCATCAACAACAACAGCAGCAGCAGCAACAACAGATGCAGCAGCAGCTCCAACACTCGGCCTCACCCAGCGCCGTTTCGCCCCCTGAGTACGCGCCTCCCAAACATGCTCCGGCTCCGCCCTATCACCATGGCCACGCCCTCTCCGCAACCGTTGCTCCAACCTCCATCGTCGATGACGATCCACCCGCGGTTCTCGATCTCCGCAACTCCGCGTCCAGTGGGCAGGGTTCTCGCACGCCCACGCTTCAACATCCCGCCTCCGTGTCCGCCAATGCCACGCCCAACTCGGTCGAGGTCGGCATCCTCGATCTCTCGATGCCCGACAAGAATTCGACCACCGAAGTTTGTTACGTTTGCGGTGATGAACAGCGACGCGGCAGCCTGATCGAGATCAGCACCGTGAAGCCAAAGGAGCCGAAAGATCGCGATCGTCCCTTTTTCCCCATCTTCAACGAGCAACATCCGCGGCCGGCCCGCTCGCGTCCCAAGGATCCGCGTGGATTGATTCAGGCCTGCAGACTTTGCTACGATCACCTCATTCAGCAGTGGAACCAGCATCAGGTGAGTTTTGGTTTTAATTTTTCAATTTGAGTTCAATATATTGTCGTCGAATTCGTAGACATCTCTGGTCTTAATTATATTAATCACTCATGTTCGCTATTTATCGTACTAATGAGAGATAATGTGCCGAAAAGCACATGTGTCGAAAATTTGATATCACTCATGAACATGTTCAGTATTTCATTCGATACATGATTGGTATCAAATTTTCTACTCTTGAACCGAAAAATTAATATCTCTCATGATTACAAAAAATTATGATCATGAGCAGATCGTTTTTACTGTGATAAAGTACTGAAGTATTGAAGTTTCGTACATGGATCGTTATTTTACGAATTCTGTTTTTTTTTTTTTTTCGGCTCGATCTTAAGCCTCGAATTCTGGTTGGGATTCTTGCAGTTTGGAATTCTTTCAGATGGACTCAAAACTTGTTTCTCTTCTTGTGGGATCTCTTTAAATATTTTCTTTCTTTTTATCCAACATCCCTACAATCTCCGACCCATGAGCTGTTCTCTTAAAAAATTTGTCTCAACCCATGATCCTCATTTACTTCCAATGTTTCATCGATGTGTTTCAAGCCAAATTTCCTCCCAGAGTCGCTTTTGATTTCTGAATCCCTTCAACATCCGCTTCCCCATTCACTTTCCAGTTGCATCCCCAATTGTAATGGGGTTTTGGTATGGCCGATGATGGTTCCAGGGTGCGATGTTGTTTTTATTGCTCTGCAGTCGAGTGACCCGACCTGGGGGGATTCAAATTTCTGCACATAAATAATGGAATTTAATAAAAACATAAAATACAACAGCAACGAGAACGACAACGAAGGTAACAACAGTAACAATGTTAACAATGGTGCAATACCAATAAGGGGAACAATAACAATAATAACAGGAGCAAGAGTAACAATAACAAAAAACAAAAATAACAATAATAACAACAATGTCAACGATAACAATAACAACAACAATAACAATGTCAACAATAATAAACGCAATACAGGGCTGCAGTCGTCCTTCCTTCCACCCTTCCACCCAATGACTCTTGGACCGACCAACGCAATTTTTGCCCGATGACCAGGCTAGTGACAAAGAGAGAGATAGAGAGAGAGCGACGAAGGGAGAGAGAGTGACGGAGGGAGAGAGAGCGACGGAGGGAGAGAGAAACACAGAGAGAGTGATAAAGGGAGAAAGAGGGAGACAAACGCTTTCTCACACTCTCTACACTCTCTCTCCTCTCGCTGTTCCTTCATCACGTTGTTGACCATGGTCCGGCCGCAGGTGTGGTGAGTGGACGACGCCGTGGGGAGTGTGCGTGGTGAAACAAAGTGGGGAGAAGTGGGCGTGGCAGGGTTGTTTCGTGAGGGGCTGCGGGCTGAAACGATTAAATTTTCAATGGAACATTTGAAAGAGGGAGAGGGAGAGGGAAAGAGGTTTTAATTCACTGGTGAGAGTAAAAAGAGGAGTTTGGTGCAGTGTTGTGAGTCGATGTAGGCGTGGCTTCCTCCCCTCCGCCGCCCCCTTTTCAGTCCTGGTCGTGTGCGTTCGGTTGCTGTTCGTTGTCTGTCCCTCATCTGTCTGTCCGTTGTCTGTCCTTTGTCTGTTCGTCCTCTGTCCGTTGTCTGTCCGTCCTCTGTCCATCGTTTGTCTGTCTGTCGCTCGTTTTTGCTGGCATTCGTTCGTTTTTTGGGGTTCGAGAGTTTTGTGTTTACTTTTGTCATTTTCCTGTTGCTGAATGGGGGTTGGAGACTGTGTTGTTGTTATTATTGTTGATTTATTTTTGTTGTTCTATTTAAACTCTGCCATGTTTGTGTCGTCCAACGAAAACAAGGACAATGACAATGACAGCAACAACAGCAACAACAATGTTAAAATCCTCTCTCTCTCTCTCTACCCCAACCGATCGTTGATGTTTTAATGAATTTCGAATGTTTGCGCGAGCATGAAAATTGCATGGGATGGGGTTTGGGGTTTGGTTTGGAAACATGTCCCGAACAATAAAGACTTTAAGCGGGCTCTCTGCATCAAGGGTTGCCAGGGGTCCTCGAGAGCTTTTCGCGAGCAATTAAATCGAAGCATCGGAAAATTATAATTATATATATAAGAATCACGGTTCGAATGCCGTGGTTACTGCAGACACGCCCCCTTCCGCCTACTCGTGGGCAACGCTGTCACAACAATAACAAAATTATTCATTCAATAAAAAATAGTGCTGATGGAAAAAATCAAATTTAATAAAAGAAATACGATAAAATTTAATGGCAAATGATTTTAATAATTTTGTATATTTTTTCTTTTATTGTATTTAATTAGTATTTTAATTATTTGCCATTGCATCATTTTATTTCCTTCTTTACTATTCAATTTATTATGTATTATTTTATTTATTTATTAATTATATTTTATATTATTATTTATTTTTTAATTTATTACATATTATTTTATTTATGATAAATTATTTTATTTATTTATGATAAATGATTTTATTTGTTTATGATAAATTATTTTATTTTTTATAATAAATTATTTTATTTTTGTATAATATATTATTTTGTTTATTTATGTTGTATTATTTTATTTATTAATTATATATTATTATATTTATTTATGGTATATAATTTTTAATTTATTGTATAATTCATATTTTTCTGAAATTATTTCTTTATTTCAATTTTATTCGTTTTGTTTTATTTCATGTTATTTATTTTTAATCACTTATCATTGGGATTTATAAATATTTAATTTTATTTCTCGTCGCTTGCGACAGAAACGTGACCCATGGGTGGCAACGACCCTCGTCAACAACAACAATAATAATAATAATAACAACAACAACAACAACAACAGCAACAACAATGAGTGCAATTATAACAAAATTGTCAGCAACAATTATAACAACCGTAGAACATCAACAGCAACAACAATGTCCACGACAATCACATTATAATAAAAATAATAAAATAAATATGAACAAATAACGACGAAAGTGAGACTGAAAGAGAAAGAGAAAGAGACAGAGAGAGAGAGAGTCAGAGTATGAAAGAGACCGGAAGAGACGAAACAAATTAATTGCATGCAGTCCGACGAATCGGGAGTTGGCGGGTTGCCAGATCCGACAACAGTTGCCAGATCCGATCCCGAGGAGAGCGAGGGGCGACGGGAGTTGCGAGTGTGAAAAAGGACTCAATTATTGAAATTATATGGAAAATAAATTTCAAGTAAATATTTTCAACGAATTATTTTTCGCTCTTGAATTTTTCCATATTAAATGCTGTAGCCGTGGTCAAAGGAACCCGGTGGGATGGGGGCTGTTGGGTGTTGTTAACTGCGGATACAACAATAATTATGCAATCTGTCAATACTGCGACAGCTGATTAATTCCCTACCACTTGTGCTACGGGGGAAGGGGGGGGGCGAAACGAATCAATCATATGCGGCTTCCTGATCACGTTCGTGGAGTTTCCTGGAATTCGGTATACGATAGTCGATGGTTGGTGTCCGTGAATAGGTTGAGCTTAAGGAAATTTAGGCTTTCATCCCCTAATTTGACTAGTTTGATAATTATCGTCAAATTTCTGTATTCTATACAATAGGTTTAATAGAATATTTACTATAATTATCTGAAATTCATACCCATATCGAATATTTACGAGAATTTTCTCAAATTCATACCCAGATCAATATAGGATGCAAATATGTATTGCTTTCCAAGAATATCGAATTAGAGGATGTCGAAAATTGAATTCAGAAATCGAAAATTTGAAATTGAAAGTTATTTTAAAAAATATAAAAATGATTTCAAAAATCTAATTGATTTTGGAAAATCGAAAAGTGATTTCAGAAAAATCGAAGATTGATTTCAAAAAATTAAAAACAATTTCAGAAAATCAAAAAAGGAATTTTAGATAACGAAAATTGATGTCAGAATATCAAACATTTATTTCAAAAATTTTAAAAATGATTTCAGAAAATCGAAAGTAATTTTAGATAATCGAAAAGTAATTTTAGAAAATCGAAAAGTGATTTCAAATCTACACTTAATTTGAACTTAAATCTTCACATCGGATGAATCGCCTCCCTCGATCATGTCCGAAAATCATCTCACACTAAAATCCCCACTTCAAAGTGAAGGAAAGAGACAGCAAGCAATTGTCCCACATCTGTTGCATGCAATTATTCCTCACTGCTCTCTAATTCAGACGGACATCGGAGGACAGAAATTAAATTCGAATTTCAAAGAAAACGGAAGATGGGAAGAATGCACAATAATAATAACAATAACAACATGTCTTCTGGTGAATTCTTCACGTATTTATTAAAAGAAAGAAATAACAAAGAGCAGAATCATCATCGGCAACAAAAACAGCAACAACAACAACAAACAATAAAAACCACAATAAATTGGAGGAAAAAACATGAGCTGCAATTTTTGAAATTGAAATATCGCGATCGAGTCGTGAGGCGACACCTCAAGGCTCACGTTCACCACGACGCCAAAGACGACGACGACGATGTCTGGCAACGTTTGACATCCAAACGAAGCGACGATTTATGGCAACGATCTAGAAAATGGCCAGTGCTGCCAACTTATCGGGGAAATCACTCACTCACTCACTCACTTGATCGCGGCCTGACTCAGTCGGCGTTTGTGAAATGCGTTGGTCGACGACGACGACGACAGGGTGATGGAGCGAGGGTGTGAGAGGGAATGAGACAGAGATAGATACCGCAGGCGTTGCCAATTTTCATAATTTAAATGTCTTGCGATATTTCTTTTATTTGTTTTTCATTTTATATTGTTCTTGTTCTCCATTTTTGTTCTTTTTATCTTTTTATTTTACTACTCAACTATGAAAGAATGTCAAATTTGATCTCGAAATGACGCAGACTACGAGACGATAGAGCGAGAGGGAAGATGGGGGGATGGAGAGGGAAGATGAGAGGGAGGGAGAGGGAAGATGGGGGGGGGGAAAAGAAGAGAAGGCGACGATCTGTCATGAGCGGGATGACAATAAAATGTTGGCACATTTTTGTGGCAACGCCCACGACGTCGACGATGCGAACGATTCACGAAGGTTCTTGAACTTTGCGCCAACAACATGTTTGTCATCATTATTGTTGTTGCTGCTGTCTTATTCGAGGCTTTTGTCGTTCTTTTTCTTGTTTTTATTTTTATTTTCGGTCTCGCATTTCTGGCAACTGTTTTGATTCCAATTAAACAGAAAAAAAAAATCAACAAACAAAGCCACGAGGGAATGAAATAAAGTGAAATGATTTAAATACCAAAATATCGAAAATTCGCATCGAATTTTAAACATTTAAAATTTCATTAATTGCTCAAGAGCAGATATGACAACAGAACAACAATAACAAACACGGCAACAACAACAACCAGATGAACTTGAAAAATTCGCATAAAAGTGGAAATTAATTAATTATTCAAAAAATTCGAGCCCACTGCGAATGAAACACACAAAAGCGAATACAAAAGGCAATAAAAAAGTCATAAAAACAAGGAATAAAACAAATGAAATGAACGAATTAATGTAAATTGAATTTTGCGAACGCAGCAACTACTTTGAATCACGATGAATTTAATTTTAAATCAGGGTGAATTTAAAATTGAATCATGCTGAAGTTAAATTTAAATCAAGCTGATTTTGTATTTGAATTCAGCTGATTTTAAATTTGAATCATGCTGATTTTAAATTTTGTATCACGATGAATTTAAAATTTAGACCTTCATTAATTCGAGTGAAACCCATCATAAAATTCTGAAACTCCATAAAATAATTCGAAATTGAAATTTTTTTTGATTGTTTTAATTTTCGAGGCTTCGGATGGATTTTTTTTCGTTTCCACGAGATTAAAGTTTGCCGTTCCTAGCCCCTCGGTGGGCGTGGCGTGGGCGTGGGACTCGAGAGCCAATTTCAAGGGAAACGCGAAAATAAATCAGACCGCAGACAAACGGATGGACAGACAAACAGACGGATGGACAGACATACAGACGGATGGACGGACAGACAAACGGACAGACAGACAGACAGACATCACGACCGCCGGATGTCGAGCGCCACGATGCGACGATGCTCCTGCTATGAAAATGTTGCCATATTTTTATGATTTTTTGTCGTCCTTTTTTTTCGCTTCCCCAAAGCTCCAGCCTCCTTCTTTTTATGAATTCTACAAGAATAAATATGAGTGGAACAACAACAACAACGAGAACAAAGCGAACAAAAATCACGAGAACAACCAAAACGACAAGAAAAAGAATAATGAAAACAACAACAAAAAGAAGAACAAAAACAACAACTACAACTTCATACACACAATGGAAAATATAATAAAATGAAAAATGGCCGGAAGGATGCGAAAAAACGACGCCAACAACGACGACAACGTCGATGTCGACGATGAATGATTTCGACTGAGAGCGAGAGGGAGAAAGAGTGAGAGAGAGATAGAAAGAGAGGGAAAGAATGAGAAAGAGAGAGAGAGAGAGAGAAAGAGAGGGTTGGGGTGGGTGTGAAAGGGAGAGAACGCGAGGAGATTACGTGTGTGTATGTGAAAATAAATGTGAATGCAATATTTTATGGAATTACGAAACTCAAAGAGAGATAGAGAGGCAGTGAGCGGGAGCGAGGTAGAGGGAGGGAGCGAGATAGAGAGAGCGAGAGAGATAGAGAGAGGAGAGGCAGAGAGATAGAGAAAGCCTTATAAAAATATAACAATGGCAAAGCGACAACAACAACAACTACAAAAGCTACAATAATAACAACAAAAATCAAGCTATAATAATATCAACAATAATAACAAATAACGAGAAAAAAATAATAATAAATGCAAAAATAACAACAACCAAAAGAATAATACCGAATGCAAAAATAATAACAACAAAAAGAAAAAATAATAATAAATAGAATAAAAAAAATAGTAAATGGAATAACAATAATAAATAAAATAAAAATAATAAATAGAATAAAAATAATAAATGCAATAAAAATAAACAACAGCAACGATAAAAATAGAACAACAATTCATTCTCATACGAGAGATGAGCAGGGATCGACAGAGTGAGAGAGAGATGGAGGTAGAGAGGGACAGAGTGAGAGAGAGAGGGATAGATAGGAATCGAGGGATCAGAGAGAGATGCGGGAAAGAGAGAGATGAGAAGACAGAGTTGGAACGATTTTTCATTGACTCACGTTTGAGTTGATCAATGCCCCACTCTTCACCTCTCCCCAACAACTTTACATCTTCTTCTCCACCTCTTTCTCCACCCTTTTCTCCACTGTTTTCTCTTTATCCCTTTCAGCCCCCCCCTCCCCCTCTTGGGTCTATCAAGCTTCACATTCGACGTCCAGCTTCGAAGGCGTTCGACCGGAAGCGTTGATCGGATGAAAAATGGCCGAGAGACGACGACGTCGAAGGCGATGGAGATGGTTGAGACCACGAAAGGACTTCAAAAGGGGTGGAGAAGGAGGAGGTGAAGGAGCCTCCCCAATCGACGTCGGTGGGTTGTGCGAATCCTGAAAGGATTCTCCATCGTTTCTCGTCCTTCGAGGATGCGGATGACTCGACAGTCGAAAGCTCAGCTGCCGCCGTCCAACGATTACAAATGGAGGATTTTCTTCTCTTCTTCCATCCTCTCTCTTCCATCATTTTTCTTCCTTTTTTCTCTTTTTACTCTTTTCTTCCTTCTCCCTTTTTTCTCTTTTCTTTCCCTTCATTCCCTTAACTTGCCTCGCTCTTTCTCGCTTTCTCTTCTCGCCTTCCATCCATAAATAATCCATAGAGACCAAGCGAGAGGGAGCGAATGAAAACGAGTGGGAGTGAAAGTGATGGCAGAGAAAGGAGAGTGAGGGAGAAGCAGAAGGAGTGGGTGGAGAGAGAGAGAAGGATAGAGAAGGAGAGGGTGGAGAAAGAGAAGGATAGAAAATGAGAGAGCGAAAGGAAGAAGGGAGAAGAAGAGTGAAAACTGTTGCCTCAACGGCAACGTGCGTTGGAAATTGAATTTTCATGCACTCGGGTGCTTTCGAATTCCATTGCAGCTACAAAAACAAGAAGAACAATAACAGAAGCAACAACAAGAACAATAACAGAAGCAATAACAACAATTACAACAATAACATTTACAACAACAAAAAAAAGCAAAAACAACAATTCCAACAGAAACAACAAAAGCAACAACAACACGAACAACGACAATAGTGAAATATATATACAGAAAAAAAAAAATACTCACACAAAAGAGCGAAAACGAAAACATGGAAAAAGGATTTATTGAAGGATTCTTCTACGCAGCGACGAGGCGACTGCAACAGAGCGTAGAACGCAGCGAGTGGCAACGCTGCAGAGCTCGGCGGGTGGCAACGCTGCAATGAGAGGACGACAAAAAGACGCGACGACATTTAAACAGCGATAGGCGCTGGGATTTCCAGGATTTTGTGGAATTTAAGGACGTCGATGTTTAAAGCGTTTTCGTCGACGTTTGGGTGAAAAAATTACGCCGGAAATTTTCGAATTCGAATTTTCAATTCATCGTCCGATGGGAGTTTAATATTTGAGGATATCTGTCCAGACGACTGTGTGTGTCTGTCTGAACATTTGTATATGTGTCTGTCTGAAAATTTTTTTTTTTGTGTTTCTTTTAGTTCATTTGGCTGTTTTTCTGTCTGTCCTTTCGTCGGTCTGTCTGTCCACTGTCGATTTCGGTCCGGTTTCGTTTTCCTTCTCCCTCTCACTCTTCTCCCTCTCACTCTTCTCCCTCTCACTCTTCCCTCTCCTTTGACCATCGTTATTTCATGGAGAGTGATGTTGAATAAACAACTGCAATCGATGAAGGCGGCAAAAACGATTGCGAATTAACAAAAACAGCAAACGAAATAAAGAACAACAAGAGAACTACAAAATTAATAAAAGAACAACAAAAACAAGACAACAACAAAAAGAACAAAAACAAGAGAAAACCCATAACAAGAAAAAAAAAAAATAAAAAATTAAAAATCAATAACAACAAGAAAAAAAAAAATAAAAATCAATAACAACAAGAAAAAAAAAATAAAAAAATAAAAATCAATAACAACAAGAATAACAAGAACGCCAACAAGAACAACAACACCAAGAACAAACACCATCATCTCCATCACACATTCAACAAACATTTCCACGAATCAATAAATAAATAAACAAACAAACAAGCAGACATTTGCAACATTTTCAACCCAAGCAAGCGAGTGATCGTTCAATCGATCGTTTTGCCAAACTTTCAAATAAACAACTCGAATTCGTGACGATCGATCGGCACCGGAAGTCAAGCCGTGGGGGAGGAGGAGAAGAAGCTTTGGAAAAGGAAGAGAAAGGTATTGGAGTATGAAGGAATGGAAGAAGCCATTGGGAGTAAAGAGAAGATTTTTCAAGGAGAATGAATCGTCATCAGTTGCGTTTGAATCGTCTTGATAGAGTTTTTGGGACAGACAGATATCTCTGGCAGATATATATTTTTGTGATTATCCAATCGATCGCTTGCCTTCCTCCTCGTCCAATCCCTACATTATCGTGCCATCTCCATCGTTATCACATCTCCCTCTCTCATCGCTCCACCCCTCTCAACATTTGTTCACCATATAATCGACATTTGATAGCCTTTGATCTACACCGTTGTCGTTCTCGCTCTACCCCGATTCGAGTTCCGGTTGATGTTGTGAAGGAAAAAATGCACCCTACTGAGTAGACAGCGGGAGTCTCTGTCTCGATCCCGCCCAACTGCCACCTGTCAACGCCCCAAACCACGCCCTCCTTCCATCCACCTCAATCTCCTTCCGCTCACCTGTCTCGTTTCATTCGAAATCTAAAAATCGAAACAAGTTCGGCGAAAAATGTTCAAACGACATTCGTTTGTCTGACAGACACGTTGACGTTTCGGTTGGCGTCGACGTTGGCGCAGCGAGGGGTGGCCGACAAGGGGGGAGGGGGTCAGAAGAGAAGGGGAGGGGGGCGTTGGTGCTGATCGTGTGGCGTTTCCAAAATGCGAAAAATGTGGCCGAGCGCCAAGAGATAAATTTTCCGAGGAAAAACACAAGGAAAACAATCACAAAAATCACAATAAGAAATAAAACACAAAAATCACAATAAGAAAAAAATCAAAAAAATAGCATCACAATACTCAAATCACAACAACCAAAATTCACATAACAAAAATTCACAATAACAAAATTAAAATGAAAAAAAAAATCACTAACAAAAAAAAAATCACAATTCAAAAACCACAAACAAAAATCAACAATAAAAAAAATCTCAAGAAAAATAGTACACAATAACAAATAACGGCAAAAAAAATAAAAATATTCATGCAAAAATAGAACAAGGAATCCGAAAATAAAACAACATTGAAATGGCCAACAACAATCAAAACAACAGCAACAAAACAACAATCAAAACAATAACACAATCAAAACACAGCAACAACACAACGACGAGATCGAGAGCCAAAAGACAACTTGAAAACAAATTATTAAAATGGCAAAAAGTGACCCGAAGTGTGTCTAGTTTTGCCCGAGATTGTCATGAATGCCAACAAAACAATAAAAAAATAAGAAAAATAGACAACAACAAAACACAATACAACAACAAAAATAATAACAAAAACAATACAACAGTAATCGCAAATCCAACAACGGAAATTCTTTGAAAACAAATTCGCAGGCTAGTGGCGAAAAATAAAACCGAGATGAGAAAAAAGGAAACAAATTCTCGCAAATAGAAAAAAATCGAGAGAGAGATAAAATGAAAG
>CM029562.1:5854428-5881589 GCA_017309665.1 Coelopa frigida
TTTTTGTAATTTTCTTATATTTTTAAAGTTTACATATATCTATCTTCATATTTTTTATACCAAAAGTAAAAACTCATGAACTTCTCATGACTCACACACGAAATTTAAGGCGAGTTCCAATAGAAATAGGCAAAAAAAACCACGAAGGAAAGAATTTCACTTTCTCCGCATCGAAAACAAGTGAGAGGGAGGGAGGGATGCAATCGACCAACCCATCTGCTGTCTCAACTATATGCGGACTATATGTCGCACAGACGATCGGTGTCGTGGGCCAACGCAGCACTCAATCGATCTTCGTTCACGAGACTCACGAGAGAGGGACGAAGGGAAGGAATGAGGGGAAGGAATTAAACAACAAAAAAAAAAAGAGAAAAAACTCAAAACACATTGAAAAAATGAAGCGGAAAAAATCGGAAGGAGGAAAAAGAAGAAGATGCACCTCGCACACACATGTGCAGACGGTTGGCATCATTAACAGCAACAACAAGAAGGAGAAGAATAAAAAACAAAAAAACAAGAAGAACAACAAGAACAAAAAAAAAACAACAACAGAGTTCTTCGAGATCACCTCCGATGCCTCATTCCTTCCACCCTCCACATCAGAGCCTGAGGCAATCATTCTTTGGTCCAGAAGTCTCTCTCGCTCTCTCTCTCTCTCTCTCTCTCATCTCTCCCCATCTCCATCTCTATGTAAATCGCTCGCGTGCCGATCGAGCCAGAGGCGGCACACACAAAAAAGAAGACGATAAAAAACGCAGCCGTCTCACCTCAGTCCCCTCGATCCCCTCGTTCCCCTCGCCATCATCCTCATCATCCTCATCATCAACATCTTCGTCTTGGTCTGGCTTCATCTCGCCTCAACGTCGACTGTTGATCCTGAACGCGTGCTCGGCAACCTCATCCTTGATCGATCGGGAGCAAAAGATTCCGGGGGAGAAGATTCTCGATGATGCAACAATAGCAATAATAACAACAACAAAGCTGATGACACACAACAACAACAAAGCTGATGACACACAACAACAACAACAAAGCTGATGACACAACAACAACAACAATTTTGTGGACGACAACCATGATGTGGTCCACGTGTGTGTGAGCGTAAAAAATGAGATCACACCGAGGGATGTTTTTTTCGAAATGTGTTTTTTATATAAAAATTATAGGAAAATGGAAGTTAGAACGTGGACGAAGACACGCGCCGGATCGGTCCCTTGGATCGAGGGATCGAGGGATCGGAACGGGGCGGGGAGTCTGAGACGAGGGATTCGAGTCGAGTCGCATGTGGAGTGGATCGAATGAAGAGGAGGAGGAGAATGAGGGAAGGAACGGGATCCTCGAGGCCTTCTTGTTGCATTTGAGGTTTTTTGTTGTTGTTGTTACCACTGTTGTTGTTGATGTCCTTGTTACCGTTGTCGTTGGCTCCTGTTGTTGTGCATGTTGTTATTGTTCTCATCGACGGCGGCTGCTGCTGCGCACGTCAAACGCATGCTGTGCGCGCTCGCGGCTGGAAGCGATCGGAAAACGCGTCAAAATGAAGGCCAGAGACCGAGACTGAGGCGATTCAGGACACGCTCGATTCAGTAGTAGAAAATGAGAGTTAGGAGAAGACATCGTGGTGAAAGGGAGAGAGAAATAAAGAAAGACAGAAATAAATAAAGGAAGAAAGAAGGGAGAAAGAAGAAAGAAAGAAGAAAGAAGAAGAAGAAAGAAGAGAAAAAAAAGAAAGAAAGAAAGAAGAAAGAAAGAAGAAAGAAGAGAGAAAAAAAAAAAAGAAAGAAAGAAAGAAAGAAAGAAAGAAAGAAAAGAAAGAAAGAAAGAAAGAAAGAAAGAAAGAAAGAAAAAAAAGAGAAGAACGATTGAAGGAGCTTCATTTAGTTTCGTAGAATTTGAAATCTTCGCTTTCGTTAACCCGCTCTCGGATTCTCCACGTCCTGCGGGAATCCTTTCGAATGAAACCAACTCCTCGAAATCCTTTCGAAACCGAATCAATGGAATCCTTTCGAAAACCAACTCCTCGGAATCCTTTCGAAAATCAACTCCTCTCCTCTCATCTCTCTCTAACTCTCTCTCTTTCAGCCGAACGCGATCAACCTAAGCTCCAAAATTTCCCTCTTCACCCTTCCATCCCTCTCTTACTTTCTCGCTCTCTCCTCTCTCTCTCTCTCTCTCTCTCTCCCCCCTCTCGCCCGGCCCTGGCCCTGGCCCAAGCTCTCTCATGGCCAAATCCCAACCAACGATTGAGCAGGAGTATTTAAAACTCATTAGCGAACCGAAAGGACTCCGAGACTTGAAGAAGAAGAAGAAGACGAAAAAAAGGGTGATGCGAAGATGGACAAAAGGACGACGGCAGGCTTACGAGACAAGATGGACCGCAAGAAACCGCAAGGATTTCCGCCGTTCACTCGTCGATCGTCTCTTAAGCGAGCGTCTTGATCCGATCCTTGCGGTTACCAATCGCCTCGAACCGAATCCTTTGCGGTTTCCAATCGCCTCGAACCGAATCCTTTGCGGTTGTCAATCGCCTCGAATCCTTTTGGCCGCGCGGCGATTGCGCGACTCGCTCGACAACTCGATCCCCGTTCTTAATCGTCCTTAAGCCCGTCTTAAGCCTTGGGCTTAGACGAAATCCTGGCGACGTGGAATCGCGGGGAAATGATCATTAACCGCGGAGAATCCGCGCAGTCGGGACGCGTTGCATTCGTCGACATGTGGCCGACAGGAGCGACTTAAGGTCGGGGAGTTCTGCTTTCTCAATCGCGCGGGAGAGAGCGAACATCTTGATTGATCAGGATCAGGAGGAGTTCCTTAGGAGAATTCCTTAGGAACAAAAAGGTGTCTTCGGTAGAGAAATTTTTTTTGGAGTAGAAATTCCATCGCAGAGAAATCTTTTCGGCAGAGAAATCTTTTCGTCAGAGAAATCTTTTCTTCAGAGAAATCTTTTCGGCAGAGAAATCTTTTCGTCAGAGAAATCTTTTCGTTAGAGAAATCTTTTCGTCAGAGAAAACTTTTCATCAGAGAAATCTTCCGTCAGAGAAATCGTTTCTTCAGAGAAATCTTTTCGTCAGAGAAATTTTCCGTCAGAGAAATCTTTTTGTCAGAGAAATTCCTTCAAAAGAGAAGTTCCTTCGGTAGAGAAACAAATTCTTTCGGCAGAGAAACTTCTCCAGATGAGAAATTCGTTCGACTTCGAAATTCCTTCCATCGTAAGTTTTTTTTCTTTCCATTCTCAATCATTCGCCAATCAATTGAAAGTTTCTCTAATTGTCATTATTTCATTATTTCATATTTCATTATATTACTTCAGTTCATTATTTTCCGCTTCATCTCTCTTAAGCTTAATGGCTCTCTCTCTCGCTCCCTTTCTCTCTCCTCACAATGTCGATCAGGACCTCCCTCGTCCTTCGCCCTGGTCGACCACGATATGAACCCATCACCAACGACGACCAGAGCGACAACGACATCATCATCATCCTCATCATTCTCATCATCCTCATCATCCTCATCATTCTCATCATTCTCATCATCCTCATCATTCTCATCATCCTCATGATCATTGATCGGCAACTCTTTGTTGTCATTTCTTGTTGTTGTCATCGTTTTATCTCTAGCCTAGAATCGAACTCTAACTCTATCTACTGTTGTCCTTCTGTCCCATTCTTCTCGTCCCACTCTCTCTCTCTCTTCATCCTCGTCCCACTCTAACCCTCTCTAACCCTCTCCTCTTCCTCGTCCCCTCTCTCTTCTCACCCCCTTCCGTCCCTCTCTCTCACCCCCTTCGGCCCTCGGTGCTCGATTGACTATAAATCATGATCGAGCCCCGATCCACAGCTCGCGTTACAAATGGTTAAAAAATTTGTGGGCAGCGATCAAATGACTCTGAGTCGCACCCTTTTTTTTTTCTTAATCCCTTCTCCCTTCTCATCCTCCCTTTTCGTCCTGTCGATTTCTCTCCCTCCTCTTCTCTTCAATTCACCCCCTCCCCTTCTCGTCGATCACCCCCTTCTCCTCGCCCCTCATGTGGTGCAAATTGTCGATTGTTTTCGGGTTTTTTCTCCCGTTTTTTCGCTCTCTTTTTTTCTCTTTCCTCTCACAACCCTCTCTCTATTTTATTGGAGGATCCCTCGGTTATATTTTTTTCTGTTTTCCCTCCCCGTTGACAGGGTGGAGTGTGTGTTTTTGTTGTTGTTGTTGTTGTTGTTATCCTAGCTCAATTTTTTTTGTTCGTTATCCTTTCGCTTTTTTGTTGTTGACGCTTGTTTTTTGTTGTTGGTTGTGTTGTCCTTATTTCTATTGTTGTTGTCGTCGACGTTGTGGAAACCCCCTTTTCTATTGACATTGAATTTGGTGGAAATTTGTAGTTTTTTATCGGGGGAAAAAAAAGTTGCGTCATCGACACACGAGCCAAGGATTCGCTCGTCTCGTCCTGCGGGCAGTGATCGGACGCTAATAGAGCTGTTGGAGGGAAATTCGATGCCGCGGCAGATGGACGATGGGAGGAGGGGGAGGTGGAAAAGGAGGAGGAGGTGGAGAACAAGGAGGTGGAAAAGAAGGAGGTGGAAAAGAAGAGAGGTGGAGAAGGAGGAGGTGGAAAAGAAGGAGGTGGAAAAGAAGGAGGTGGAGAAGGAGGAGGTGGAAAGGAGGAGGTGGAGAGAAGGAGGTGGAGAAGAAGGAGGTGGAGAAGAAGGAGGTGGAGAAGAAGGAGGTGGAGAAGAAGGAGGTGAAAGAGAATGAAGTGGATGACTGCGAATTTGGAAGCATAATAAAATAACTAAATTTCTCTTCTCCATCCAACTGCAGCGAACTTTTCTCCTCTGTTCGAAGTCAACGAAGGCTTCAAAGAATCTGCTTGAAATAAACGAAGGCTTCGAAGAATCTGCTCGAAGAATCTCTCCTCGACAAAGGCTTGCAAATCTCCTCTCGAAGGACACTCAAAATCTCACGAGATAAGAAGAATAAAAGTGGAAGAAAAATCTCGTTATCGTCGTCATGTGAAAGTCCGAGCAGAAAGAAGCCTTCATAATCTAAAGCGGGAGGATCGACGATGGATTATCCACGAGAAAAATTCAATTCCCGTCGATTCATGTCAATCAGCAACGATGGAAAGAGGACAAACGGCGTCGATCGAAGGAAGACAAACGGTATCGATCGAAGGAAGACAAACGGCGTCGATCGAAAGAGAACAAGATCGAATGAGGACAGAATCGAATGAGGACAAGATCGAATGAGGACAGAATCGAAAGAGAACAGAATCGAACGAGGACAATAGATCGCTTATCTTCGCCACCCGATCGAGCCGAACCCGCGATCGACGACATCGAAAACAAGGAGGAAGGAACGAAGAATCGCAGAATGATTTGCATGCCGAGAAGATGAAGAAGGATCGGGTCGTGGAAGAGGTCGGCATCGGAGCCGAATTCAATTATCGGTGGCCGGAGGATGGAGGAATTCCATGAATCATGCGGCGGACGCGAGTGTCCTTCGTCTCAACGTTTCATATCCTTCGCTTCGTTTTCCTCCATCCCTCGCTTCGTTTTCCTCCTTCCCTCGCTTCGTTTTCCTCCTTCCATCGTTTTGTTTTCCTCCTTCCATCGCTTCGTTTTTCTCCTTCCCTCGCTTTGTTTTCCTCCATCCTATCGCAAATTCACCAACAACAACGTCCTGCGATGACCAGAATTCAGGATTCGCATTTGCGTTTTTCTCAAAACTCCGGTTTTAATCCATTTTTACGTAATATTATGCATAAGGAGCGAAGGATGCGCTCACGCTCTGCAGCACGCAGAACGCGAGACGAGACGAGACGAGACGAAACGAACAAAGGGCGAGACAAAGGAGTCGAAAATTAGAAATTCACGGTAATCCTTTGTTCGCCATTAGGATGCGGCACAAGGACGATCGGGCCTTCGAATCCTTCGGCGCGAGACATCGAGACTTCGTTTGCCTCGAGACATTCCTTCGGCGCGAGACTTCGTTTGCCTCGAGACTTCCTTCGGCTCGAGAGACTTTCCTTCGTCTACCTAACATCGACTTCATAATCATTCGCTCTCCTTATCACTCGTTCTCTCTCTCTCTCTCACTTCCATCACTATGATTGCTTCTCAACGAAAACCGAAGACCATGCCGAATGTCCTTCGTCTTGTCCTCGTTCTATTGCCCAAAACGGCGTCGTCGTCATCGTCGTCATCGTCGTGCGCTCGAAAGGCAAATAAAATATAAAATCATCAAAAAGTCAATCCGCATTTTTTATGGCGAACCAACAGAGGACCCGAACGTCATCGTCCTCGTCCTCGTCCTTGTTCGGTGCATGGGCATCCTTGGGAATCCACGACAGCTTGTTGCATGTTTTTTAAGGACAACGAGGACGATGAGAACGATGAGGACGATGAGAACGATGACGATGAGGACGATAAGGGTGAAAGGGTTGGCGTCTCTCGTACCTGGGTCGGGATTTTTTTACGGAGATTTTTCTCGCTCGAGTGCCTCGGAAACCGCACGCCGGGTGGGCCGAGAGGGGTGGAGAGGAGAGGGCCGTGTCCTGGTCCTCGTCCCGGTCCTCGTTCTCGTCCTCGTTCTCGTCCTCATCCTGACCGAGGGAAGGAGTTGGAAGCGTGGCGGCCGCAAGCGAACGATTATCGACTCGTTAAAGGAGTTAATTTGCTGCGACGACGGGGGAAAGAGAAAACGGTCCCGGCCTCGATTTTCCGCAGGACGACCACGAAAAGGATTCGCTTTTGCACTAGCGAAGCGAATGCGCGTAGATGATGATGTCCTTTTGATGTCCTTAATGTTGTTTTTTTTAAACTCTGTTTCTTTGACTTTGTCTCTTTGACTTTGTTTCTTTGAATTTGTTTCGTTGACTTTGTCTCTTCGACTTTGTTTCTTTAACTTTGTTTTTTGGACTTTGTCTCTTTGATTTTGTTTCTTTGACTTTGTTTCTTCGACTTTGTTTCTTTAACTTTGTTTTTTGGACTTTGTCTCTTTGATTTTGTTTCTTTGACTTTGTTTTTTGGACTTTGTTTCTTTGACTTCGTTTCTTCGATTTTTTTTCTTTGGCTTTGTCTCTTTGACTTTATTTCTTTGGCTTTGTTTCTTTGACTTTGTTTCTATGACTTCGTTTCTTCGATTTTGTTTCTTTGACTTTGTTTTTTGGACTTTGTTTCTTTTACTTTGTTTCTTTGACTTTGTCTCTTTGACTTTATTTCTTTGACTTTGTTTCTTTGACTTTGTTTCTTCGATTTTGTTTCTTTGACTTTGTTTCTTTAACTTTGTTTCTTTGACTTTGTTTCTTTGACTTTGTTTCTTTTATTTTGTTTCTTTGACTTTGTTTCTATGACTTCGTTTCTTCGATTTTGTTTCTTTGACTTTGTTTTTTGGACTTTGTTTCTTTTACTTTGTTTCTTTGACTTTGTCTCTTTGACTTTATTTCTTTGACTTTGTTTCTTTGACTTTGTTTCTTCGATTTTGTTTCTTTGACTTTGTTTCTTTAACTTTGTTTCTTTGACTTTGTTTCTTTGACTTTGTTTCTTTTATTTTGTTTCTTTAACTTTGTTTCTATGACTTTGTTTCTTTGATTTTGTTTCTTTTACTTTGTTTCTTTGGCTTTGTTTCTTTGACTTTGTTTCTTTTACTTTATTTCTTTGACTTTATTTCTTTAACTTTGTTTCTTTGAATTTGTCTCTTTAACTTTGTTTCTTTAACTTTGTTTCTTTAACTCTGTTTTTCTCTCTATCCCTCTCTCTGTCTCCCTTTATCTGTCTCTCTTTCTCCCTCGGCGCCTTCCCTCCTCCTTCCCCTACCTGAGCCCGTTTTTTAATGAATGCTCGTGGGCGGTTGTAAAAAAACAAAAAAAAACTAAAAACAATGCGAGCACGAGTCCTTCGTCCTTCGTACCTAAAAAACGGACGCTCATAAAATCATAACAACAACAAAAAAATCACTGTTGGCCGAGCGGAAGCGGAAGCGCGGCAAGTTTTTTACTATCAATGGGTGGACAGACAGACGGACGGACAGATGGACGAACGGACAGACAGAGGGACGAAGACAATTGGTCAAATCGTAAAAAAACAAACAGATTTTTATGACCCGCTTTTTTTTTTAACGATGTCCTTGGGCCACGATCCACAACGGGTTGAGGTGGGACCATCAGTGATCATCTTTTTCTTTAGGTTGAGTTCTGTTGGTTTTCGTTTTGGAGCTCCATGAGACGCACTCGCGTGATTCTCACTCACTCGAGTCGTCGACTCATTCGCTCACTCTTTCGCACCCCGACCCTTCAACGAAACTCCACTCATTTCCCCAACGAACGTTTGTACATAGATAGCCGAAGACGATGGTGAAGAGTGGAGAAGACGATGGTGAAGAGTGGAGAAAACGATGGTGAAGAGTGAAGAAAACGATGACGAGGAAGGAGTCGAAAGCGACGAAGGCGAAGAGTGAATGAAGAGTGGAAAGTGATGACGAGTAAGAGTCGAAAATAACAACGACGGAAGGGCGAACGTTGTACATAAGGGCTGAAATGGGGTGGGGAATTGTCGAGTGAGTGAGAGAGAGAGAGCGAGAGGGGAACGAGTGAAGCGACAACGACGACGACGACGACGACAACGACGACGATGACGATGACGATGACGACGAATGAGAGCTGCGTGTGCGCCAAGCGGACAATGGAGGAGCAACAACAAAAGCAACAATCACAAGAACAACGACGACGACGAAGACATTGTGGCAGCAGAAGAAAGAAGAGAAAAACGAAAGTGAGAGGCAAAAGTAGGAAATCGAGGAGCAGAGGAAGCAACAAAAATATTGAAAAGAAGCAACAACAACAAAATTGAGCAGAGGAAGCAACAAAAAAAATTGAGAAGAGGCAGGAACAAGAAAATTGAGCAGAGGAAGCAAGAAAAAAAATTGAGAAGAGGAGCAACAACAACAAAATTGAGCAGAGGAAGCAACAAAAAAAAAATTGAGAAGAGACACCAACAACAACAACAACAATCAGGAAGTGAGCACTCGACGTAAAAGAAGAAGCTGAAGAATCATGAAAGACAGAAAGAAAGAAACGAATTCTTTTTCTTCCCTTATTTCGGGTTGGCGTTTGGTTGTTGTTGTCGTTGTTATGAATGTTGTTGATAATGTTATTGTTGTTGTCGATGTTGTTGTCGTTGTTATTCTCTCGAGTATTTCACCCAAGAGTTGAACGAAGACGACGTCCACGATGACGACGACGTCGACCGAGAGCGAATCGCAAGGATTCGAGGAGAAACGAATCGAGTGAGTTTCGAGCGAAGGGGAAACGAGCGAAAGAGTGACTTGTGAAAGAAACGGAGAAAGTGACGAAGGGTGGGTGGAGGAAGGGGCTGAGAAAAGGAACTTCCGCCACTGGAGCTCGATTAAAGCTTGATTTGAATGACCACTTGAATGGAAGGCAGGAGGTCAGTGGAGGAAGGTGAGGGAGAAGGGTTTTTGGAGGGGTTTTGGAGGAGTTTCGGAGGGGTTTTGCAGGGATTGTTGAAGGTGTTTGAAGAGAATCAAGAATTATAAATACCACGATCAACAGAAATTCAAATCGAAATCGAGATCGAGGAATCGGAAACCTCATCAAATAATGAAGAAGGTTTCTCAAAATCAACGAGAGATTTTCCTACCTCGCTGTTCTTTCTGCCATCGATTTGAATATCGAGCATCGAGTCGATTGCCTCCGACCGCGTCTTCGTCTGTCCACCCATCCATCCATCCATCCGTCCATCCATCCGTCCGTCTGTCTGTCTGTCGCCGAGTCGCCTTGACTTTGGACGGATTCTTAATTTTTATGGCACGCAATTAAAAATGTTTTAAAATAAAATCCTACTCCAGTTTTTTTTGGCCGCCCCGCTTTCGTGAGCGACAACCAAAAACAAAAAACACAACAACGCAGGCCACTCGGGGGTAGGTAAAGAAATAGCAACAACAACAACAACACCATTGTCTCTCTCTCTCTCGCTTTCGGTCGCACACTCGATTCACTCGGCGAGTGAGTTGTGTGTGAATCGTTGTTGTTGTTGTTGCTGCTGCTTCTGTCGCTGCTCTGTCGTTGGCCGTCGTTGCTACCTGTTCCTCATGCGCGTTCTCTTTCGCTCTCTCTCTCTCGCTCGTTCGTTCGTTCGTTCGCTCACCGATAGCTCTGCGCGAGTGCTGCTGCTGCTGTGTATGTGCGTGTTGTTGTTGTTATTGTTACCGACGCAACCCTCGCTCGGCGCTCGGCGCTCGGTTCGTTCGGTTCGGTTCGCTCGCTCGCCGAATACTTATACCGAGGACGAGGGCACGAAAGGCATCAGTCGTGATTTGACTCTTGCAGTGAGAGCAACGAACAGTGAGAACTTTTCGTTTTATTTCAACACACAACACACAAAAAAAACATCAAGACCAAGCCAAGAGCTGAAGAAACCGAACAGCAAGAGACAACGAAACGAATCGAAGTCGAATTTTGTTAAAAAGGATATTTACATGAAATCGCACACAAACACACGCCAACAACAACAACAACTTAAAGGATATTTAACCGAGTTGTGATAGTCGAGAGAGAGAAAAAAAGATATATTAGTGCTCGCATCGTTGTCAACCATCGTCAGTCGCCGCCAGACACGCGTCCTGGCAACACATCCTGCGATCGAATCGAAAAGCGAATAGTGTTTTTTTTGTTTTCTAAACCGAATACCTCGAATTTATCAAAACAAACCAAAAAACGAAAACCTAATCAAAACAAAGCAACAATTAATTGCAACATTAACTACCTCATTTACGAGTTATTTTGTTCCAAAAAAAGAGAAATCAAATAACCAAATCAACTAAATTAAAGCAAAGCTAAATTAAAGCAAAGCTAAATTAAAGCAAAGCTAAATTAAAGCAAAGCTAAATTAAAGCAAAGCTAACTAAAGCAAATTAAAGTAACAACAACTTAGTAAGAAAAAAGTGTTCAACTACCTCAAGTACAACCAAACAAAACACAACCAGGATATCAACTCCAACTTCCGGATTACGATTTACACCGATGTTCTGCGACTGATTGCAAATAGCAAACAGCAAACGAGCAACATCAGCAACTGCAACAACATCAACAGCAATCATCACCGGCAACAAAATTCTACCACACACAGATATGGCCATCTCGCTGCTGCAGGACGCACAAACACGAAGTAAGTACCGAATACTGAACAAACCGCCTCCCAAAGATCCTTGTGAACATGAAAAAAATATTCCACAAGATCCTTTCGATCATAACAAAAATATTCTTCAAGATCCTTTCGATCATGACTAAATATTCTTCAAGATCCTTGTGATCATGACAAAGTTCAAAAATTCGGATCCTTCCATCTGAACATTCATCCTTCCATCTGAACATTCATCCTTCCGTCTGAACATTCATCCTTCCATCTCATTATTCGTCCTTCCGTCTGTCTGTCTGTCTGTCTATCATTCCCCCATTCGAGCCTCCGCCTCCGCCCACCATCGCGGCCATGGCCGCCGTCTCAATGGCCGTCGCCACCATTTTGGCCCGTTTGTTTACAACTTTCATCACAAAAAAAAAAACAACAAACAAAAAAAGTTCGCAACCGGCGTCGACTCGAAGTCCGCCCCCTTCATCAAAGCTTCATCAACCTTAGCGCAAACATACACACGTTCTCACACACGCTCTCACACACGCTCTCACACTCTCGAAGTCTCGCACTCACGCTCTCTCCCTCCATAGTTTCACTCATGTGCTCATTTCCCCTCCAAAGAGCGAACTCGCTTCGTTCTCTTCGAACGATTCTCTTGTGCACGATTCTCTTCCCACGATTCTCTTCACCGACGATCGTTCTCTTCCGCTCATGTGTTTCGCCTCGTTTCCTAAGGTCGAGGTCCTGCAACTCAAACACACACACACACACACACATACGAACTCACATGTGCTGCCGGCACGTGTCGCCTGCGGGGGAAAAAAAAAGGACTTTGGTCCTTTTCGTCCACTCGACGTCGGACGCTGTTTCTGTCAGTTCTACGCAATTTGGCAAATTTTCAATTTTCCCTTCTACGATTTTCCCGCTTCTCCCTCTCTCCCTCTCTCTCTCCCCCTCTCTCTCCCTCCCTCTCTCTCTCTCCCTCTCCCTCTCTCTCTCGACCGACATCCTGAAAACCCTGAAATTTTCCCAGCTTGACATCGAAACTAATTTCGCCCTTCTCTGTTTTTTTCTTCCAGGCCTTGCCGCCGCACTCGCCGGCATCAAACGTGAGGAGGTCGACCGCTCGCTCTCGATGTCGCCCCCCATGTCCGCCAACACCTCCAGCTCGAGCTCCTCCGCCTCCGCCTCTGCCGCCGCTGCTGCCGCCATGTATCCGGGTCTCCAGCAGGCCGCTGCCGCCTCCGCTTTCGGCATGTTGTCGCCGACACAACTCTTGGCGGCCAATCGTCAAGCGGCCGCCGCATTCATGGCCGCCCAACTGCCGATGTCGACGCTGGCGAGCACGCTCTTTCCCCACCATCCGGCGCTGTTCGGCACGTGGGCGGGCCACGGCTCACCGCACATGCCGCTCTCGTCGGGCCCCCACTCGCCCCCGGCCAGCCCTCACTCCCCCCTCTCGGCCGCCACAACGCCCGCCTCGGGCAAACACAGCCGCCTGAGCATGATTTCGCCAACCGCCTCGAATCATGGTGAACTCCCAGCGAAGAAAGCGCGCAAATCAATTGCCGTCAAGAAGGATCTGATCTCGCCAACGATGTCCGATCACGCGATGGTTGAACTCTATCATACACCCGGCGGTCCCATCTCCCCCCCATCGAGCGGTTCCTCACCGAACTCCAACCACGAAGGACAAGCACCAATCACGAGCGCCACAACAACGATCACCGCAGCAGCAGCAGCAGCGACCAAGGATCCATCACGCGACAAGAGTTTCACCTGTAAGATCTGCTCACGATCGTTCGGCTACAAGCACGTCCTGCAGAATCACGAACGCACACACACCGGCGAGAAACCGTTCGAATGCCCCGAATGTCACAAACGTTTCACACGCGATCATCACCTCAAGACCCATATGCGTTTGCATACCGGCGAGAAACCCTATCATTGCTCCCACTGTGATCGTCAATTCGTCCAAGTGGCCAACTTGCGGCGTCATCTGCGCGTTCACACCGGCGAACGGCCGTACACTTGTGAGATTTGCGAGGGTAAATTCAGCGATTCCAATCAGCTCAAATCGCACATGCTCGTCCACAACGGGGAGAAACCGTTCGAATGCGATCGTTGCCACATGAAATTCCGTCGTCGTCACCATCTGATGAATCACAAGTGTGGCCACCAATCGCCACCGACACCCGCCATCAGCCCAGCGATGAGCGGTGATTTCCCGTTGTGCGATCAAAAGTCCGCCATCGGCTCAAGCTATGGCTCAGAGGAATCAATGGATTTGGGTGCACCAGTTAAGGCCCAGTTTGAAGTCGCCGCAGCCGCCGCAGCCGCCGATGTCGATGTCGATACTCCCCTCGATCTCTCCGAGGATGGAGCGAGCAGCGTGGAGGGCGGACGATCACGTAAACCGCACGACATTCGTCGCGTCTTCCGCCTGCCGCCCCAGATCATGCATGTGCCCAGCGATATGCCCGTCCAGACGGAACCCGAGGATCTCAGCATGCATTCGCCGCGTTCGTGTGCCTCCTCGGCAGCGGCGGCGGCAGCGGCAGCGGCAGCGGCGCAACTCGGCTCACCCGAGGCGATGCATCACGATGACATCGATCTGGATGAGTTGGACGATGCGGCATCGTTGTATATGCGTCAACAACAATTGGCCGCGATGAAGCGTAGCATGAAGATGGAATAAAGAAAATCAATCAATTCATCCATCTATCAATCGATCAATCAATCAATCGATCAATCAATCAATCGATCGATAGATTCAAGTAGTCCAAGGAGTTACGGCCAGCGGTCCAAGATCGTGATGTCGTCGTCGTCGTCTCTTCCATCAGATGGAAGGTGCAAACAGCGAGAGTTCAGGATGGAAGGAAGGAAGGATGGTGTGTCGAAAGGAGCGGGAGCGAAAATTCAAAATTTTATGCTGCTGAGAAACACAACAATTTAAGCGAAACAGGAATTTATCTCAACAAAAAAAACAAAAAACTTAAGTACAACAAACAAATCTAGGTTAAGGCTCAATGAAAACAAAAACAAAAACAACAAACCAAAAAATCACCCCCCCCCCCCCCCCCCCAAAACATTTTCAACAATTGCACATATATATAACATGAAAATTGTACAAACAACAATTAAACTTAATATTAGCATTAGGGAGAATGAGAGAAAGAGAGAAAGGGAGAGAGAGAGAGATGGAGAGAGAGAGAGGGAGAACTCACAATGCTGAGGTGTTTCCTTTGAGACATCGTCCTCGAAAATTGGTGCCATTTAAATATTATCCCTAGTTATTTTTTGATTTAGTTTTTAAGTTTAACAACATCCCTAGCCTTTAAGTTAACGAGCCCGAATTGTATAAATCGAGCCCAATTTCAATTTGTAAATACCACAAAAAACAATTGTACATTTTTTTTTTCTCGAAATCTCGAAAGATTTCATCAATTGCAAATAGATCTTATTTTAATGCCATAATATGTTATACGCCCATCTATTCTTAGTTCTTCGTAGTGATCGATTATGTTTGTAGTTTTTAGACAAAAAAAAATTATTTTTGTTCTCTGAGAAAAGCCCGGCTCAACCCGGCATCGAATCAAAATTAACTTTAAGTTGCATGAGAATCGTAAGAGAATCTTCTATTCTATTGTTTTGTTATTTTCGCTTTTAGTTTTGTAAGTTTTTTTGTCGCATTAGTTCGAAATTTATTATTTAAATCAAAACAAAACAAAACAAAACAAATCAAATTTAAACAAATAAAAATTTACACATTTAATACAAAATTCATATTTTTCTTCTTATTTCTTCTATTGATTTTTTTTTTCATTTTTCAGATTTTTACTTGATATTAGAAAAAAAAATATATATTTTTCAAAGAAATTTATTTTTATTTTTTCTAGGAAATTTATTTCTCTTTTTTCTATGAAATTTACTTTTCTTTTTTCAAAGAAATTATTTCTTTTTCTTTTTTCAAAGAAATTTATTTTTCTTTTTTCAAAGAAATTATTTCTTTTTTGGTATACTTAGAAATATTTATTTATTTCTTCTTGATTTAATTTTCAAGAATTTTGGAATGTTTTTTGCATGTTTGAAAATAATTTGAGAAAAATTGAATTGTTTTTCTTTTGGAATGAATTCGTTTCTAAATTATTGGGTTTTAAAGGAAAAGTTTGTTATTTAATTTTCTAAAATTATCAATTTAATTTTAAATCATCCCAATGTTATTTATTCAAATTCCCCTAAAATCCCACATCTCAGCGAGAAAACGAAAGTTGAAAGAAGGACGAAAAGAAGTTAGTGAATGATTTTTTTGACTTCCCGCGACCGCAGAAGGGTCTCGGGGAGGGAAACATGCTATTAACCAAATACCTCTGATACCTCCAAGTAACCGATGGACACTCCACACCCGGAGCCATCGGTGCCGCAATTTAATGAATTTACAAAAGGAAAAAAAACAACCTCAAAGTTTTGATATAGTAAAACCCAGATTTTCTACACGTATAGAAATACAGTTTATATTGTAAATATAAAATCTAATCAGAATCGAATCGAGTTTAGAGAGAGAGAGAGAGAACGAACGTATTTGAATATTATTTGTATAAAGTCTTTAGTCTAGTGAACTTTAAATATTTCTTTAAATTATAAAACACAACAAATCTAAAAACACAAATCTAAAAAAAACTCACAAAAAAAATATGAAAAAAATCTAAAAAAAAAAAAAAAAATTTAATAATATTGTATAATATTTAGTTTCTTATATCTAAACACATTATTTATGTTTGTAACGATAAAATTGTAATTTCGTTGTTCATTCAAAAGGTATAAAATGTTCCTCAGTCAATGTATAAAAAAAACAAAAACAAAATACTAAACAAAAACTCAAAAATCAATACAAATTACAGATGTCAAGGGCAACCGCACACACACACACAACACACAAACACACGACACACACACACACACACGGAGCTCCTGTTGACATTGTATTTATTATTGTAGTGAATCCAATCTAGTTTGTAGTCTCTTGTAAATTAGTATATGTAGAAATTAAATTAGTATTAAATTATTATAGTAATTAAATTATTATAGAAATTTAATTTTTATATAGAAATTAAATTATTATAGTAATTAAATTATTATATAGAAATTAAATTATTATAGTAATTAAATTATTATATAGAAATTTAATTATTATAGTAATTAAATTATTATATAGAAATTAAATTATTATAGTAATTAAATTATTACATAGAAATTTAATTATTATAGTAATTAAATTATTATATAGAAATTTAATTATTATAGAAATTAATTTAGTATAGAAATTAAATTAATATAGAAATTAAATTATTATAGAAATTAAATTATTATAGAAATTAAATTATTATATAGGCCATTATGTATGTATATCGTCAGCCCCCACTCACCTGTATATAGAACTCAAAGTAACCTGTATATAGAACTCAAAAAGTAACCGGTACTCGGCCATGTGTAAATAATCGGTAATCATGCGGCAGCAGAGAATTCTGTGCAATATTAGGAGAATAAGAATCCTCTATAAACCATGTGTGGATCGTGTGATTGAAATCTTTTCCCCTTAGCTAATTATTTAGTTCATAACTTAAATCTCAAACCCAAAGTCCACGATACACACACACACATATATATATATATAAATATATATCTCTCTATATATACATTCAAATACATTAAGATATATATATATATATTATATATATATCTAATATTTAAGATATTTGAAAGGTATTTAGAAGCAATTCGCTACTAAGTTAGTCACTAAGTTTTATTCAGATATACGTTGTCATTGTTGTTGTTTTACGTTTCCTGTTTTCCCCATCCCCCCACATCCCCCAAAAATTGTGAACCCTATGTTTAGTGATTTATTATTGATCCATAGCTCGATCTGATCGATTGTTCTGATCGATTGAGCCCATTGGACGAGAGAATATATAATAGCGAAAATTAATTAATTAATTCATGTACGCGATGAGTGCGACACAAACGAGAGAAAAAGAAATAAATATATTACAAGATTAAATGAGTTGAAATTAAAAAAAGGAAATAAATGGAAGTGTTTGTTATTTCGATTTTCGAGTGGGGGATGAGAAGGGATCCATAGGAGATTGTGGATTATGGATCACATTGGAAAGTGATTCCTCAAGGATTCTAAGATGAATTTTTATTTAATTTAATGTCCTTAAATTATGGCAAGTAAATTGGTAAGAAAGACAAATGATGATTGTAAAAATTATAAAAGGAAAACCAAATTAAAAATAAATATGAAGAATTATGACCCATTCTCCTTCGATATAAATTGTATTATTTATTTTTATGTCTTCATTTTATGTTTTGGTTTTTTCATTTATTTCGGTTTATTTTGGTTTTTTCTTTTAATTTTGTTTATTTTTAATTTTGTTTATTTATTTCATTTATTTCGGTTTATTTTGGTTTTTTTTTATTTTAATTTTGTTTATTTTTAATTTTGTTTATTTTTAATTTTGATCAGTTATTTCATTTATTTCGATTTATTTTGGTTTTTCTTTTAATTTTGTTTATTTTTAATTTTGTTTATTTTTAATTTTGTTTATTTTTAATTTTGATCATTTATTTAATTTTCTTATTTATTTATTATATTTCATAAATATATTTTCTTGATAATCATTTCTTTTGAATTTCTTTGAATTGTGCTTAACTTTAATTTCAATAATTTTAAAAATTAATTAATTTTGTTCCTTTTAAAATAATGTAAATATGAAAAATTAATTAATTTTCTCCCTTTTAAAACAATTAAAAATAGATTTTATTCTTCTTCAATTATTCTTCAGTTATTTGAGTCTCATCAAGGACTCGCGGACCACCTCCCAGGACCACTCGAAATGGACTCCATTTCGGCAACGTGTCCTTCCGCCTCCTGGATCATTAATCAACCAACAAAAACAACAATCTTACCGTTTCGCAGGATTTGATTAAAAACGCGAAACACACAGAGAGAGTGAGAGAGAGTCGAAGGACCTCCCCATCGAAGGACAATCGCCGTCGCAGGACAATAAATTCTCAAGAACTTTCTACTCAGATGCCGCTGGACTCGTTTTCGTTTCGTTTCGTTCGTCGCCGCCGCCGAAAATCTTAATATTTAATAAATTCTCCATCTTCTCCAACAGAAGAAGTCTGAGTGGGAGAAAGAGATAGAGAAGGGGGAAAGAGACAGAGAAGAGGGACGAGAGATAGAGTAAGGGACGAGAGACAGAGAAGAGGGAAAGAGATAGAGAAGGGGGAAAGAGACAGAGAAGAGGGACGAGAGATAGAGTAAGGGACGAGAGACAAGAGAAGATTCTGGGCTCTGGTGGACGACCCCAAGGACCCCAAAAACAGCGACATTGAGAAGATGATGAGAGGGAGAGAGAGAGATGAAGAGTGAGACATAGAGAGAGAGAGAGAGTGAGAGAGAAAGAGTGAGATGGAGAGAGTGAGAGAATGTTGCCACATTTTGCCAACTTTGCGCTTTTAACTGCTTCATTAAAAATTAAATTTTTCGCCTTTGATTACGTTGGTGTTTTACTTCTTCTTTTTGTTCTTCTTCTTCTTGTTGTTGTTCTTCTTCTTCTTCTTGTTTTTGTTCTATGTATCTGCAACAACAACAATAACAACGTTGTCACAAGGTACCGAAAAAAATCCTCCAAAGGAGATGAGAAAGGAGAAGAAGGCTAAGAAGAAGATGGAGAAACAAGTTCAACTTCAAAGGATACCTTCGAACGAGCTCTGCAACGAGTTGAAAATCTTTTTAAATGAATTTTCTCCCACTTCTTCTTTTCGTCGTCTTCTACTTCTCATCATCCACCTTCCTCTCATCAACCTTCTCTCAACCTTCTCTCAAACTTCTTCTCATCATCCAAATTCTTCTTTGTTATTCGTCCTGCGTCGAGAACGAACGAAGAAGAGGAAGATGAGAAGAAGAAGTGGTGAAGAAGAGAAGAAGAAGAAGAGTTTCAGAAGAAGAGGGTGACGGAAGGATGCGAAGACGACGCAGAGGACGACGACGATGGAGGAGCAAATGAGTAATGGCGAGGATGAGGGGGCGGGGCAAAAGCCTGGCGAAAGGATATGCAGCTAATACTTATTTATGTAAGGAGAAAAAGAACAAGAAGGAAGAGGGGGCAGAAGGAGATGGTTGAGAAAGGGGGAAGGAGAGAGAGAGGGAGAGAGAGAGGGGGGGAGAGAGGGAGAGAGAGAGGGAGAGAGAGAGGGGGAGAGAGAGGGAGAGAGAGAGAGGGAGAGAGAGGGAGAGAGAGGGGGAGAGGGTTTTTGGAGAAAATTGCGCCGCTGCGAAACGGGGTTCGACGACGAAAAATAATAATAAAAAAACACGCTGCTGGGGGTGGCTGTTGTTGTTGTTGTTGTAATTGTTGTTGTTATTGTTTTAGTTGTTGTTGTTCACATTGTTGTTATTGTTGTTCATGTCACAGAGACATTTTCCCCGAGCGCCATGATGCTATCTCACTCTCTCGCTCTCACTCTCACTCTCTCGCTCTCTCGCTCTCTCTCTTGCTCTTTTGCTTACGTGACATTATGTCGCGAGCAAAGAATTTTAAATGAAAATGAAAACGAAACAAAGCGGCGAAGAAGGAGGAGAGATAGAGAGAGAGAGAAAGAGTAAGAGAGAGAGAGATAGAAAGGGAGATAAAGAGTAAGAGAGAAAGGGAGATAAAGAGTAAGAGAGAAAGGGAGATAAAGAGTGAGATGGAGATCGCGAGAGAGCGAAAGAGCGAGATAGAGGGTGAGAGAGAGAGAGATAGAGGGTGAGAGAGAGAGAGAGAGAGCGAGAAAGATGAAGAGAGGGTGGCCGTGGTTGCTGAGCTAAGGACGAAAGGGCTGCTGCTGCTGCTGCTTTGCATAAATTAAATGTTTAAAAATTTATAATACGGGCCAGCGTTGCCAGATGGCGACGATAAGAGCGAGTGATGGAAAGAGAGAGAGAGAGAGAGATAGAGTGATGAAGTGAGAGTGTGAGAGAGGAAGAGGGAGTGATGGAATGTGAGAGAGTGAGAGAGAGGGAGAGTGAAAATTTTATATAGAAAAATATATTGAAAAATATATTGAGAAAGATATTGAGAAAGATATTGAAAAAGATATTTAAAAATATATTGAAAAAGATATTGAAAAAGATATTGAAAAATATGTTGAAAAATCTATTGAGAAAGATATTTAAAAATATATTGAGAAAGATTTTGAAAAATATATTGAAAAAGATATTTAAAAATATAATGACAAAGATATTGAAAAAGATATTGAAAAAATATTGAAAAATATGTTGAAAGAGATATTGAGAAAGATATTGAAAAATATATTGAGAAATATATTTAAAAATAAATTGAGAAAGATATTGAAAAATATATTGAAAGAGATATTGAAAAAGATATTGAAAACTCTATTGAGAAAGATATTGAAAAAGATATTGAAAAAGATATTGAAAAATAAATTGAGAAAGATATTGAAAAATATATTGAAAAAGATATTTAAAAATATAATGACAAAGATATTGAAAAAGATATTGAAAAAATATTGAAAAATATGTTGAAAGAGATATTGAGAAAGATATTGAAAAATATATTGAGAAATATATTTAAAAATAAATTGAGAAAGATATTGAAAAAGATATTGAAAAATATGTTGAAAAATCTATTGAAAAAGATATTGAAAAAATATTGAAAAATATGTTGAAAGAGATATTGAGAAAGATATTGAAAAATATATTGAGAAATATATTTAAAAATAAATTGAGAAAGATATTGAAAAATATATTGAAAGAGATATTGAAAAAGATATTGAAAACTCTATTGAGAAATATATTTCAAAATATATTGAGAAAGATATTGAAAAAGATATTGAAAAAGATATTGAGAAATATATTGAGAAAGATATTGAACAAGATATTGAAAAAGATATTGAGAAAGATATTGAAAAATCTATTGAAAAAGATATTTAAAAATAAATTGAGAAAGATATTGAAAAATATATTGAAAAAGATATTGAGAAAGATATTGAAAAATCTATTGAAAAAGATATTTAAAAATAAATTGAGAAAGATATTGAAAAATATATTGAAAAAGATATTTAAAAATATATTGAAAAATGAATTGAGAAAGATATTGAAAGAGATCTGGAGAACAAAATTGAGAAAAATGAAACTGAGAAGTCTGAGAAATTTCAACCAAAAAAATCCTCCCGATTGTGGCGAAAGTTCTGCCGCAGGACCTTCCAAGGAGCCTGTGGTCGGTCCATCGCTCAAGGACCACCAGCGTCCTGCTGCACGACGAATCGACGACGGATCCTGCGGCTCGAACGACAGGAGGACATGCAAAATACGCGGCATGCATTGAAAGGATGCAAATGTCCTGCGAGTGAATGGGAAGAAGAAAAAGAAGAAGCGCAATTCGCACGCCATGCGAAAATTAGAAAGCGAATCCGAATCCGTCGAAGAAGAAGAATCCAAAAACCTCGACCTCCTCCGCTCACGCAATTGCAGCGTTCTTTGTATTGTTTTTTGTTTATCCTCGTTTTCCTTTCCGCATAAATTTGCAAGGACTCGGCTCAAGGACACGCAGGCAGGCAGACAGGAGCGCGGCAGGGACGAAGGCGAAATTAGAGCAAACTGTGCGAATCGCTTTTGGCTGCAATCGGACATCGAGGCACCCGCAGAGACAAAGAGAGAGAGGGAGCGAGAGGAAGGGAGAGAGACAAGAGAGCGACCACGACAGAGCGAGAGAGGAAGGGAGAAAGAGGAAGAGAGAGGGAGCGAGAGAGAAAGGGACAGAGTGAAGGAATGGACAATAGTGTGCGAAAATCTATCCCGAAACTCTCTCTCTCTCCAGGACGCCTCCAGAAGAGTTTCCTTCGACCGGTGCCCCGCTGTAATTGCTGCAAAAACAACCTTGCGAAAGGTCGTCGTGGCCTGGATTCGATTTTCTTTTAACGCCTCCTCCTTCGCTTTGGGTTGAGAAAAAAAAACACGCTGAATATAAAAGAAAGAATTAAATCGATTTAGAAAAAATCAATAATTAATTTAAATCAAAGATAATATACAGTAAAAAATGCAATGCAAAAGTATTTGTTAATAGTTAAAAAGAGCAATAATTAAAATCATTTCACAAAAATGTTTAAAAAATCAATTGAGAAATTGCAAAAAAATATATGAGAAAAAAAATCATAATTGTGAAAAATTAAAAAAAGAAATTAATAGAAGAAAAACTATGATTCAATGAAATTCCATGCAAAAAAAAAAATGCAAAAAAAAAAAATTTAAAAAGAAAACAAGAATTTGAAAGGAGACCATAAAAGAAATAATAATAAAATTGATTTAGAAAAAATTAATAATTAAAATAAATTAAAACAGTAAAAAATATGCAAAGCAAAAGTACTTGATAAAAGTTAAAAAGAAATGAGAAAAAATATTGAAGAAAAAAAATATTGAGTAAATAAAAAAATAAAAATATAAAAATATATTAAAAAAATAAGGCGTAAATGATGAAATAAAAATAAAAAACAAATAAAAATATTTATCAGATAAAAAACCAATCCCCGTCGATTCGATTCCTTAAAGTCGATCCTTCCCCTCACGTCCCTCTCACAAGAGCCCCCCTCATCCCCTTCCCCCTTGCTCACCGTCCGCGAATCGATTCTCTAAACGAATTTCGCCGAGCCTCGTGCATCCTTTCTTTCTTTGTTCGTTCGTTTCGTGGTTCGTCCTTCGAGATGTCGCGGTTCTCCTCCCGGTCTGAGTCTGGGTCGGATCCGGGTCTTTTTTTTTCAGTCTCCTTTTTTTCGGTCTCCTTCTTTCAGTCTCCGGGGAGGGAAGAAGTGGCAAGGGCGGGGGCGTGGCCGGGCGAAAGTATCGCTTAGCGCGCCCTCTTGAGACATCGTCCCCCACCCCCTCTCAGCATTTGTTTTGTTTTCGCCCCAAGATCAGGTGCAGGAAGAAGCTGCGAAGAGTGAGGAAAGGAAAAGTTCGTCGTCGTCGTCTTCGTTGGTTTTTAATTCTTCGCGGTGCTCGAGTTGCAACATTTTGCGAAAAAGGGCGCCGGGCCTCGCTTCGGCCCCCTCCGACCTCGACCACGCCCCCCGCCTCTGTCCCACCTCCTTCGGGTCTGATGAGTTATTCCCGAGAGATGAAAACGAGACGCGTTCGCCATCGTCTTCGGCATCGTCTCCATCGTAGTTGTCTCCATCGTCTCCGTCGTCATCGTCTTCGTCTCCATCGCCTTCGTCTCCATCGTCTTCGTCTCCATCGTCTTCGTCTCCATCGTCTTCGTCTCCATCGTCTTCGTCTCCATCGTCTTCGTTTCCATCGTCTTCGTCTCCGTCGTCTTCGTCTCCATCGCCTTCGTCTCCATCGCCTTCGTCTCCATCGCCTTCGTCTCCATCGTCTTCGTCTCCATCGTCATCGTCTTCGTCTCCATCGTCTTCGTGTCCATCGTCTTCGTCTCCATCGTCTTCGTCTCCATCGTCTTCGTCTCCATCGTCTTCGTCTCCGTCGTCTTCGTCTCCATCGTCTTCGTCTCCATCGTCTTCGTCTCCATCGTCTTCGTCTCCATCGTCTTCGTTGTCGCTTGCCCGAGAAGCCGCGATTTTTGCTCCACTTGTTCGTCTCGGCTCGTCTTCCGTCTCGCTCTCTCCCGCCTCATCTTCCGTCTCGCTCTCTCCCGCCTCGTCTTCCATCTCGCTCTCTCCCACCTCGTCGTCATCCTGTCGGCGGTTGGCGCTTCGTCGTTGGAATTAATGCTGAAAAATATACATACACACAGGGAAAATCACTTTAAGCTTCAGTACAAAACACTTTAAAATTAAAAGTGTTCAAATATGAAAGGGCGCCAAAGAGAAAAATAGTAAAATTAAAACAGAACACTTTTAAATTTGTATTGAAATTTTTCACTTTGAAATTTAAAGTGAACACTTTTGAATTTGAATTGAAATTTTTCACTTTGAAATTTAAAGTGAACACGTTTAAATTTGAATCGAGTTTTTTCACTTTGAAATCTAAAGTGAACACGTTTAAATTTGAATTGAATTTTTCATTTTGAAATTTAAAGTGAATACTTTTGATCACAATTCAAAAGTGATCACTTTCAATATAAAATGGCTTAAATTAAAATACAATTGAATGTATTATTTGTTATTTTATTACGTGTTTATGTATGTATTTGTTACATTTTTATATTTCTACATTACGTTTAATAGTTTTAGGTGATATTGATAAGTTTTACATTAAGTTGTGTAAAATGCTGTCTTTCGGGATGGCGCTTCTATATACAAGAGAGGTGGTCCGATGTTGATGCTTCTGGGGGTACGCCGATGACAACCAATTGAGTTTCTGCACATATTTCTAGAATGAGGGAGAAAACAAGGTTTAATTTATTTAATACAAAAGCAAAATTCCAACTCATCTGGTCACCGATTCTTTGTTTGTTTGCATAGTTTAAAGTTTTTGAACAACTGAAGGCACGATTGCTATGATTTTTGAAGAATTTACTTTGAAATTATATATTTTACATTGTTTTATGTTCTTTTAAAAGTGTTCACTTTTAATTTCAAAGTGAAAAATCTCAAAATTCAAAGTGAAAAACTTAAAGTGTTCACTTTTAATTTCAAAGTGAAAAATCTCCAAATTCAAAGTGAAAAATTTCAAAATTCAAAGTGTTCATTTTTATTTCCAAAGTGAACACTATTGAAATTCAAAGTGAGAAAATCGAATATTAAAAGTGTACACTTTTAATTTCAAAGTGAATATCTCCTCAGATATAATGATAAATTCAAAGCGAACACTTTGAAAATAAAATTGAACACTTTTAATTTGTATACGTTTTTATTCACATTTACAATTTTGTGGAGAAACGCTTTAAATTCCATCACTTTGAATTCAAACGTGATCACTTTTAAATTTAAATTAAGATTTTTCCCTTAGTGTAGATATATATATTTTTCAGAAAGGGGTTGTTTGTGGGCCTCTGCTTCATATTGTTGTTATTGTTGTTATTTTTCTTGTATTTGTTGTTTCAGTTGTTGTCCTTGTTGTTGCTGTCCTTGTTGTTTATAATAATGTCATTGTTGTTATTATTATTGTTGTTGTCATTGTTATTATTGTTGTTGCCATTGTAACTCTCGAAAGTAATTTTTTCGCTTTCGAGTTTTCTTTTTAATTTTTCTCCTCGGTTTTTCTCATTTTTTCCGCCGGTCCCCCTCCAGCTCATTGTGTGGAAAACAAAACCCTAACGAACGCAAAGGAGAGAGTGGGGGGGGGGGGGGAGAGAAGAGTGAAAGAGAAGACGAAGCGCTGAAGAATCGGTTGACGAAGCAGGCAGCGGAGGCGGAGGGGTTGGCCAGGAGTCTCAAGGATTCTAATGAGAACGAGTGGCGGAGGATTTCGTTAAGATTCGTCCGAGTGCGGCGGCTTCAATTGGGACGAGACACTGGAAAAAATTGTGTGAAAGAAATGAATTGGATGGAACAAGGGAGAGAAGGAGAGATTTTGTTTTATTTTTAATTTATTTTATTTTATTATTTCATTTCATAATAATTATTTTAAATTATTAAATTTTTCGTTTTAATTTTTAATTTGTATTTACAAATTTTTGGCTTTATAGTTTTATTTATAGTTTAATTTTTCTCTTTTAATTAAATTTATATTTATTATTATATATTAAATTGTTGAAATTTTTACTTTTTCATTTTTCATTCGTAATTAAATTAATTAAATATATTAGAATAAATAATTAAAAAATTTAAATAAACAATTTTTATTTATTTTTTTGTTTTTATTTTTGATCTATAATTGTTTTACTTTATTAACTAAAGAATGATATGAAATGGAAATTTAATTGAAAATGTTTGAAATCCTAAACAGTTGAAACGAAAGTTTAATGCCCCGAATTTTCTCTCAGTGTCTGCACCGTGGGCGCCAGCGGTTGGTGGTCGTCGGAGGCCGTCCAGGGGCTCTCGATTTGAATTATGTTTTTTATTCGCCGAATTTCGGCCTCCTTCAAATTTGATGCTTATTTTTCCTTTTTTTAATTTTTGCCTTTTCTTCATTTTCTCGCTTTTTTTAATTTTTGCCTTTTCTTCATTTTTCGCTTCTTCATCTTAATTTCCTTTTTATTTTTTTCCTATTTTTAATTTTCTCATTTTTGTATACTTCTATTTATTTATTTTTTATTCATTTTCTTGTTTTTTGTTTTTTTTTCTTGTTTTTTGTTTTGTTTTCTTGTTTTTAATTTCTGTTTACTTCATCTTCTTGTTTTTTTTTTTTTTTCTTCATCTTCTTTTCTTCTTCTTCTTTTTATTGTCTTCTTCTTCTTCTTCTTTTTGTTGTCTTCTTCTTCTTCTTCTTCTTCTTTTTGTTGTCTTCTTCTTCTTCTTCTTCTTTTTGTTGTCTTCTTCTTCTACTATTTCTTGCTCTTTCTTTTCTCCATCCTCACCTTCTCGGCTTCTTCAGGTTTCGATTCTTCGTTCCTCGATTGAGGCCTACGTTGACCCTTCAGAGAATGTTGCCATCCCTTTTATTCTTGCTCTATCTCACTTTTGAAATATTCTCTCAATCTCGTTCTGACGTCCATTCTCTCCCACTCAATCTGATATCAACAAAAAATTAGAATGAAAGGCTTGCGAAGGGCGCTCGGCACCAATACAAACTCACTCACACACACACACACAAATGTACAGTGGAAAGAATTCTCCTTAAGGAACGACAACGACAGAGAAAGAAAAAAGAAAGAGAAAGAAAAAAGAAAGAGAAAGAGAAAGAGAAAGAAAAAAGAAAGAGAAAGAAAGAGATAGAAATAGCAAGATAGAGGGAGAGTGATTGATAGAAAGAAGAAGAGAGATAGAGCGAGATAGCTTCTCTCAGGAATGAGGACATTCGGGAAATTTATTTAAATTAGGACGATGATTACGCGATCTCCCTCCCAACAACAATCCATCCATCCATCGTATCAGAGATGATGGAGAAGGGAGAGCAGAGAGCGA
>CM029562.1:5881689-5946835 GCA_017309665.1 Coelopa frigida
ATGAAAAAAACTCCATCTATATGAAAAAACTCCATCTATTTGAACAAAATTCCATCTATATGAAAAAAAAAACTCCATCTATATGAAAAAAAATCTCTCTATAAAAACCATTTGTTATCTCATGAAATCATGGTAAAAGTTTCCTCCCGCTGACAACTTCCTACGTGATACCGGATCAGGTTGCGACAAGTTACCGCAACGTATCGATCGTGACAATCGTCATCGATGATAATGTCGTCGGCGACTGCTCTAATTTATAACACGATGCATTTGAAAAAACGGTCACATGAACTCAACTCGCTCGATATACATACGATATGGCCTCGAATTCTGATTCCGATTCAAATTCGGAGCAATGGACTTTTGCGACAATCTCGGATCGGAATCTTCAATAGATTAAGATTGAGTTTTAATTGTTGTTTATTTTAATATTTTAATTGTTGTTTATTTTAATATTTTAATTGTTGTTTAATTTGATAATTTAATTTAATTGAGTATAATTTAATTGAGTTTAATTTAATTGAGTTTAATTATAATTGAGTTTAATTTAATTGAGTTTAATTTAATTGTAACTTCTTCTCTATTCTCTTCTTCTCTCACCTCATGAAGATCTTCAAGACTTTTCTTCTATCTCTCAGCGATTATTATCAGGTGCAAGAAGAGATTTAAAAATTTAATTCTCCGGTAGTCGGTTTGGGCCTCAGTCAGCACGAACTTAAATAAATCGTAAACTTCGTACGAGATCAGGGCAAAGCGAACGTTGTACGGAATTTTGAAACGAATGTTGGGTTTTCTTTTAACTGTTTTTTTGGCGATGGTTTATTCGTGGTCTTCACGCGTTCAGAATTTCAAATGGGATCGCGTTAGCGAAAACGAGAAATTGGTGCAAATCCCCGCCCGCCCAGAGTTTGTCCGTCCAGATCACGACGTTTGCCAATCGTCGCGACTGTCGCTCGTGGGTTGCAATCAAATGATGGATTGATTGATAGATAGATAGATAGTTCGATAGATAGGTAGGTAGATGGATGAAATTGGATGGGATGGAGGAAGAGCGAGAGGATGAAGTGGGAGTGAAAGAGTGGATGGAGTGGGAGCACGAAAGAGAGAGACGGTGGATTGTGTGGGCTTCTGCTGGTGGATGGAAACTCATTCCGATCACGTTCCGTGAATCCGACGTCGCGACAGACGCGCTGTCGTCGTGCGTCGTATCCTAAACAGTCTCTGGGGTTGGAAACGGCATCGAAATTCATTCAGATAAAAATCATCGCAAAACATTGTCTCATTCACATTGTCGTGCTTTCAACCTGAATTGCAATTAGTTGGATCGTTCTATATATTGGGGATAATTTTTTGTCTGTTAACGAGTCGAGTTTTTACCGTTTGTAATTATTTATTTTATTTTATTTCAAATTGTTTATTTTCACATTTTACTTCTTTAACATTTTTTCGAATTTTGTATTTTTCCTTTTTAATTTTTTTTAAATTTATAATTTTTTTTGTATTTAAAATATTTATAATTTAAAATTTTGCGTATTAAAAATTTTTCTTTTTATAAATTTTCTAATTTCAAATTTTATAAATTTTCTAATTTCAAATTTTATAAATTTTCTAATTGCAAATTTTATAAATTTTCTAATTGCAAATTTTTAAATTTTCTAATTTCAAATTTTATAAATTTTCTAATTTCAAATTTTATAAATTTTCTAATTTCAAATTTTATATATTAATTCTTTTTATATGAAATTCAAACAAATTTTTCAAATTTAAATTTCCTAATTTAATAATTTAAAAAAAAAAATGTTGAGTTAAACTTTTTTTTAATTTTAATGGTTTTCTAATTTTTATAAAATCACATTTCTTTAGTTTTTTCAAATTGAAGTTTAAATTAAATATTAAACACATGTTTAAATTAAACATTAAATACAAGTTTAAATTAATTATTGAATTTAAGTTTAAATTACATTTTAAATTAAATTATATTTTGATCTAAAACCTTTTAAATTTATTATTCAATATTTTTTAAATTCATTCCAAGTTCCATGTATGCATTTTATTCCCTTTAATAATTCTCTTTGCTTGCATTTTATTCTGTGTCAATTAAATCCATGAGATGGAGAAAAGAAAACAAGACGACAATTCTGCAATCGAAAGCAAAAGCACAAGTGGACAAGAGCTCCAAGAACAACAACGATATGAAAGGCCAACGAAATGTTTAACCTTAACCCTGTTTTCATTCTCCGATGACCGCCTGATGTTTCTTCCACTCGTTCTATTTCTCTGTCTCTGTTTCTCTACTTCTCTGTCTCTACTTCTCTGTCTCTACTTCTCTGTCTCTACTTCTCTGTCTCTCCGTCTCTGTCTCTCCTTCTCTTACTATCCTTACTCTTGTCTCTTCGTCTCTCTCTCTCTCTCTCTCTCTCTCTCACTTCACTTGTCTCTATCAAACACATCAGCTCCAGCTCCAGGAGGAGTCGCCGTCGTCTCACGTCACAGACAAATGACCAAAGTTTTCGTTCCTCTTTGTCCGACTCGTTCTCCTTCCTTCCTTCGTGTTTTGCCTCGACGTGTGTGTGTTTTTTTCTTATGTGGAAGACACAGAATTCTTCCCAGAGGCGGCTGCTGCAATTTGTACATCCCGCCCCTCCGTCTCTCTCTCCATCCTTCCCACTGCCCCCCGGGGCCGATTGTAGGTCAGGCGATGTCGACTCCTCCGATGGAGACCGAGACCGGACTGTGGTTGGCTTTCGTTTTCCAACTAGAATTCAATCAACAACCGGGCGGGAAGGAGACATGGGATGAGAAGAGAAGACAACAGCAGGGAGGACTGTCTGCAATCTTCATCGTCTCCTCATCTCCTGCTATTCGAGGAAATATTGGATGATGCTGATGCTAGTGTCGTTGATTGCAGGAGGTCGGTGTCGAGTCGAAGGTCAGCGATTTTTCATGGACCATGAGATCATCGGGTCTCGCCTTTGGGCCAATAGGGATCGACGAGAGTCGTCTGGAGGAGTTTTTCGAATTTCTTCGAGCTCCAGAAGGAGATATTGTAATGTTAGAGAAAGGAATATTAAAGTAGGAAACTCGTATGGAATTATTATATAGAAATTATATGAAATTATTATACTCATTGTATTTCCATTCATTGATCGAGAACGGAAATGGATTGTCAGCTGTGAGTGGAAAAAACACACCGAGGAATATTTTCTATAATCTTCACTTGGCGATAAAGCGAACAAAGAGTCGCTTCTGAAATGAAGGCTAACAAACCCATCGATCAATTAACTACTGTTGTCTATATCTCTTTGATTGCATGTCTCTGTGTCTGTCTCTTTTTTTGCACTTGTTTCTCTCCTTTGGTATTGTTTCTCTCTATCACTCCTTTATCCGGGAATATCGGGGTGGCGACAAGGTGTGGAATTTCAGCGTGAAATCGATTCGGATCAAGTAATCAGAACTGTAACAATAGCAATAATTGCAGCAGAAAGAAAAGTAAAAAAAGCAGAAAGGAAAATAACAAGTAGAAATAAAAAATAAAAAGAATGAATAAAAATATAAACCAATAAATAATATAAATATAAATATAAAAAATAAAAATTAGAAATAAAATTAAAAAGAAGAAATAAAAATAACAAGTAGAAATAAAAATAAGAAGCAGAAATAAAAAGCAAAAAGAACAAAAAAATAAAAAAATACACCAACAACAAAATAGCAATTACTATACAATAATAAACATGGAAAAATCAATTACCACAACTCATATAACAACTGGGCGATGAAAGAGAGAGATGGAAAGAGCAAGTGAATGAGTAAAAAAGAGGGAGAGAGTGAAGTGAACGAGAGGGAGAAAGAGAGTAAGTGAGTGAAGTGAACGAGAGGGAGAAAGAGAGTAAGTGAGTGAAGTGAACGAGAGGTAGAGAGAGTGAGTGAACGAGAAGGGATGAAGGGATTGCAATTAAGTGAATTTATTGAGTGCTGCATGAAAATCGTGACTCGTGACAAGTTGTTCAACGCCCCAGACCCGCCTCCTCCTTCTCTTTATCCTCCTTCTTCTCGTCCTCCTTCTCTCTATCCTCCTTCTTCTCCTCATCCTCATGACTTCCCGTTCCCCGAGGCTTTTGCTTGTCCATGAATCACCTTCTTCTTGATCCCTCTGCCTCTGTCCCTCTCTGTCTGACTCCACGACGGCCCCTTCAGTGACCCATCTCGGACCGTGATTGCGTCGAAGCACGCAAATTTTCCATTTCAAGTAGGAGAGCAATATAGAGAGAGAGAGAGACAGAGAGAGAACCAGAGTGTGTGTGGGAAGAGAGGAAGGAGGAGATTTGCGCATTTTCATTGTTTTATTCTTATTATTATTTTCATTCTTTGCGGCTCCGATCGCGATTATCACCGCTCATTGCCGACAGCTGGCTGCACAACGAGAATCGAGATCGGTTCCCAGACGAATGGCGAAATTTTCCACAGAACAAAAAGAGCGATTTCTTCCTCTCATTGTGATCGTGTGTTCAATTTGCTCACAACAACAACACCAACTCCAGCTCAATCTTCATCGCGAGACCCTTCGGCAATGGGTCCTCCTCACGCAATGTCGACCCCTCACAACTCACGCCCCTCGTCGAAACTCTCGCCACCTCGTCGAAACTCTCGCCCCTCGTCGAAACTCTCGCCCCCTTCTAAGATGGAAAATATTTTCCCGAGAACTCGACACGTTGACTGCTTCGAACACCATTTGTTTTTAATTAATTTCTCTCCCTCTGCCATCCGCCTTCATTTAATTGATTCATTCGTCGGTTGGTGTCGTAAATTATGCCATTCGAGTCTAGGATTTGATCCGCTCTTGGGTCTCTTGGCCTAATGAAGATTCTCCTGGGTCCCTTGGCCTATTGGGCATCCTCCTGGACTCCTTGGCCTACTGAGGATCCCTCCGTGGATTCGATCGGATTCTCTTTGATGTTCTCTCCTCGAACAGGAAGCCCAAAACCCCCAAGTAATCAAGCGAAATCCCTCTTGAGGATTCTCAAAGTTTCAAAGTCAGTTGCGAAGGCCCATCACTCGTCCTGTCTCTGTCCCTCACTCACTCTTACTCTCTCCTTCACTCTTCCTGTCTCCCTCTCTTCCTTCCTCGCTCACTCAGTCTCCCTTCCTCCCTTCCTTTATTTTCTTCTTCTCGCTCCGCTCTACATGGCTTTTCGAACGAGCCCGAGGAATAAATCAAAAATTTAATAGTTTCCGTTCGTGTGAAGTCTGGGAGGGAAAAACCCAAAAGTTCAACACTTTAAGTCGATGCGGGGGGTGGGACGGAATTATTCAATGGGTGCGGACGAACGGGGGGAGGGGGGGGAAGGAGGAAAACCGAATGGAAGTCGTGCAAACAAATTTCACTCGCAACTTGGCGTGCGACCAAACTGGGTCAAAGTAGAACAGGCAACAAGAAAAACAAAAAAAAAAAAACAACAGAAACAAAAATGACAAAAACTATATTCAACAATAACAACAAGTGCATGGGAAAAATGTGGGGCCACAATAACAACAACAACAACTCCATTGAATCATTGAATCTGAAATAATTATTTGTTCTCCAATCTATTCGAAATACAAATTTATCTTCATCTTAGAGGTTCTATCATTTGTCTTTAAGAGATTTATCATTGAATCCATAATAATTAATTTTTCTCCTTTATTTCTTTACAGACCGCACGAAGTCCCGAAAATGAGCGCTTCTACACGTTGCGCAAGCGCCCCGCTCCCGTCACCGAGCGCACGACCTTCGTCTGCTACACCTGTGGCGGTGATACGCCCTCGTCACAATTGCGCCTCGTCTACTGTTGCCCGAATGCGGAGCGTGAACCCTATTTCCCCTTCATCAAAACGATGAAGCCCTACAAGAACGCTAGTCCAATCAGTCCGCAGGGTGAGTACAACGATTCCTTCCATCTTATTTCTCTCTTCATCAATCTGTTGACTTGTCTCCTTCCATCTCATTCTTCTCTCCAACAATCCACTGACCTATCTTCCTCTGTCTCCATCATTCCAGGCATGGTGCAAATATGTTCCTCGTGCAATGAAAAGCACTCCCACCTGGCCGAGGGCGGCACGCCGGTCGTGCCCGTGTCCACTGCCGGCTCTGCCGCGGGTCCCCTCGGACCCTCGCCCGACAATGGCTTGACGGCTGGCAACGGCGCCGGACCCGGTTCGGGCCTAATGTACAATGCCAGTGGCGCCGTCGGTGGACCCCTCGCCGGCAATAGCATCCCGATGGCAGCCGCCGGAGTCGTGGCTGGGGGGATTCCAACGGGTGGTGGGCGATACACGCCCTCCGAGAAGTCGCTGGCCAACTCGGATACAGCGAGCAATGTACGCTTTAAGGTGAGTACTCATATAATGATCCCTTGATTTTGATTTCCTATTCCTTTTCTGATCCCATTTCTCTCCGCGAAACACAATTCCAATGCAAGTCAGCGTCTGAGATCTGAATAAAACATCGTTTCGGAATAATTTACAAGATCATTTCGGAATAATTTACAAGATCATTTTGGAATAATTTACAAAATCATTTCGGAATAATTTACAAATCATTTCGGAATAATTTACAAATCATTTCGGAATAAATTATAGGTCATTGTGTAATAATTTACAAACCACAAATCGAGGGAAATCGCATATAAAAGTCGAATGAGAGAATTTGCATAAAAAATACACGATGCGGAGCGATCATTTTTTTTTTTGTCGGGAGCAGATTATATCAATAGATAGGGACAAAAAAGGTTTTCTAAACATAGATACGGTTTTGTTTACTACCACGACTCTAGCGCCGCATAAATTGACTTTCGATCGATCGATATTGGCATAGAAAGGGTATTATTTAGGTATTAACCGATTATGTCTATATTTAGTTTTCTCTTGGTGATAATGGTTACGCGTGAACAGATTAATCAAATTAACATGATGATATTCTCGGGTTTGTTGAGGTTCATCAGATGGTTATTCTCTGGGGAATGTGGATCTGAGTGAACGTGATTTATTTATTTGATAAAGAGAAAAACTTAAATTTTAATTTTTGTTCTCTGTTTTTGATTTTTTTTTTTTGATTTTCGGAATTTGTTTTTGATTTTCTGATTTTTTTTTTGATGTTTTATTTTTTTTTGATTTTCGGAATTTTTTTTTTTTGATTTTCGGATTTTTTTTTTTTGAAATTTTGAATTTTTTATTTTTTTTTTTGATTCATTTAAATTTTATGAAGTCTGTGTTCTATTTTCTGCAGTTTATTTTCGATTTTATGAATTCACTTTTCGATGTTTCAAATCTATTTTTTGATTTTTGAGAAACTTTTAAAGTAGCTTTTAAAGTTTCTGTGATCATACTCACTTCAAGTCATAATTTCTCCATACATGGGACTACCATTAGTTCATTCCTATTCCCATGAAAACCATTCAATGCCTAAGAACTCACTTCTGAACGATCGATCACGAAAATGGCGATCCTCAAAAATGGAGTGTGGGATTCGAGTTCTCTCCACGAGTACTTGTTCTGAATCCAATCGAAAGATAAAAATATCTGAACCAGAGCTTGTCCATAGACATTCTTGAGGATAATTGACATATTTTCGGTGTCGGAGTCTCGTAAACCTCCACCGCCGAAGTCTCTCGAGTGTCGTCAAGTGCCTCGCGGGACAAGCGGGGCGTTTTCGAGTTGACTCAAAGTCGGTCACGGGTGCTCAAGACCTCAAGACTGTGGAGGGTGCTCCAGTTGCGTGGCCAAGTGACTGCGGTTGAAGCTCTGATTGATTGACTCCCTGCCTCCACTTGCGATCGCCTCCCCTTCCTGCCCATTTACGATCGCCTCCCCTCTCCGCCCAAACCGATCGACCATTGAGTTCTTGAGATGGAACCAAAGTGCTCTTCAAGTCGCATTTGAGTTTTCAAGTATCGCCTCGACAGCTTTGTTTTGCTTTCGTAGAAGTGTTTTCGGTCGTAATAACACGACGATTTTATGGACGATGACTTGATGTCTTGGGTCTCGATCACTCACCATCGACCGCCCTCCCCCTTCATGGTTTGTTATTCTGGTCGATCATTGAAGCCGATCGATTTCGCGATCAATTCAAAGCGCAATCGGCGCGATTCGACCCTGGGTTCGTGGCACGATAATTGATTGCCAGGCATCCGCAAGATCTGTTGATTTTTCTGACACGATCGCAGCAATCGATGACAAGAGAAATAAGCAACAAATAAAACAAGCAACAAGAAGCTTCAAGCAACAACAAGCTTCAAGCGACAACAACATTTATGAACCGCTGTGCAAATGTTTGACTCGCGTGAAATTCCATCGAGCGAAACGGCGTCTTCTAAACTCAAGACTGCCCGGAGACTCAGACCCGGTCGATCTACAGACTTCGACCAACCGCTATTGACTCAATTGGCTCTCTATCTATCTGACTATCTATCGATCTATCTATCTATCTCTATCGCCGATCGTACGGCAATTGTCGCCGGAGCAAGTTGTCTGCCAACAATGCAATTGACCCGCTGACATCAACCCAAACCCGATGCTCGTCCCGCTCAATTGGTTCTAATCAATTGACTCAATTTCACCAATTGTCTGAACGGCCGGCGTGGCCTCGGAAACGATCGCCGAGGCTCTCGATCTGTTCGATCGGCCCCCTCCAACTCTCATCGAATTGCGTTCCACTTGCGATCGTCCCTTCGAACTGGGTTCGATCTCGATGAAGGCGACTTGATGAAGGTTCGATCTCGACGACGATCCCATGAAGGTTCGATCTTGACGACGACGATCTCCCTGTCGATCTCCTCCTCTCGATGCCCTCCCGTCCTACTGGCCGGCGATAACCCGACGCTGACCTTCGACGTGGTCGGAGGGCCTCCGAAGGGCTTCTTCTGGCCCTGGATCTCAATCTAAATCTGCTGATGTCGCTTTCCATTCGCCCTGCCCCGCCCTTCGTCCACCTCCCTTCGTCTACCGTCATTCGTTATCAACACGATTCCTCCTCTCGTTCTTATCGTTCACGTGGTCGTGAGCTTTTGAACTCTCACTCTGTGGCTCTCTCGCCACCAGAGGCCATCGGAGAGCGTACAAATCGGTCGTGGCCGGCAGCTTCTCGCGATTGGGTCCCTTTTACTTGGCTACGGCCACTGAAGCAGTCCGGAAGCTCAGGCTCAGGTGAGTTTTAGCTATAGATCGGGGTTGTGGACGAGGGGGTGGGGAGGAGGGTTCGATTGAGGGTGTGGACAGTGAAAGGGAAAGTGGAAGATGTTGTCAATTCTATACAACTGAAATTATCAACAAATTTTCAAGAACACATAGGTGTCAAATGTTATCTAAAGTCTTTTTCATTAAAAGAATTTATGAAATTTTGTAAATGTCCAAAGTTGTCCTAAGTTGATGCAAGTTGCCGAAGTATTTGAGGTTTAACCGATTCTTAATTATCAATATCAGTTATCTGATTTTCTTCCGTCAAAATTTTTATTTTAAGCTAACAAAAGTATTTGGAGTTTTTCCTACATAAAGCACTCATTCTTTGGAATCTTTTGATTCCATTTTGTTATCCAAGTATATCCTTACTATTCAAACCATTCGATGATACTTCAGTTCAATTAGGTTAATCAAAATTTGTTCAGATTATTTTTCATCTTTATCTGTTGTTATCTCATCTTTAATTTGTTCAGATTATTTTTACTTATCTCATCTTTCTCCGGGAGTCATTCTCTTCATTCCGTTTGTACCATACCCACATCTCGTAAAACTCTACGCCGCATCTCGTTTCGCAACATGCAGATCATTTGCCGAACTACGCAGAACCCAAAGCGATACGATGCGATGAGATGAGATTACACGAGGCTGATAAGCAGAAGGCCCATGTGTCGTTCAAGATCTGGTTCCCCATGATCTCCGGAGCGCGTAATCGGGGATTTCATTGGGCTTTAATTCAATCAGCAAACGGTTGCGGAGAAGCGGGCCGGAAAGTGATCGGATCGCGTTCGGGTCGATCGGATCCATTGGCGACTATTTTTTCGATTCCTTCGATTTCGTCGATTTCTTGCTTCGATTTCTTCGATTTCTTGCTTCGATTTCTTCGATTGCTTCGTTGGTTCCTTCAATGGATTCCTTCCTTCGATCGCCGTTTCCTTACGTTGTCATCTCTGTCTCTGTTTTCTTACGTTGTCAGTCTCTGTCTCATTTTGTTCACGATGTTGTCTCTGTCCTCCGTTTTGTTCACGTTGTCTCAGTCGCAGTCTCCGATAAGCGACCGCGGCTACAGCCGACACAGCTGTCCGTCCGCCTGTCCGTCCGCCTGTCCATCCATCTGTCTGTCCGTCCACCGGCCGATAGCGTCAGCGGGGTCATCGTCGTTGGCCCGTAGCGTCAGAGGCTATCGCCGGTTCAAGTGACCTCCTCCACCCGCCCCGGCCTCAGCCTCAGCCTCGGCGTCGGCGTCGGCGGCTGTTTTGTAATTACAACAAATTCCGCGATTATCGCTCAGCTCGCGGCTTCCTCGACGTTGTCGCGAACGTTATCTCCGTTAGCGGGCGGTGAGGCGTGACGTCGTCGATGGTTCGTTCCAATTATCATTTTCTTTTTTTTTTTTTTAATTTTTGATATTGTTTTTTTTTTCTATTATTTTTTGAGAGAATTCGCAACTGGGGTCGTTTTGCCATCGATTGGGAGGAAGGTCGTTTGAGGGACTTCCTGGCTAGTCGGCCAAATCCAATGCCATCGGTGAAGCGATAAGATAACGTCCTTCCTCCTGCTCTCTCTCTCTCTCTTTCCCTTTCTCTCCTTTCTCTCTTTCCCTTTCTCTCTCTCCATCCTCTCTCTCCTTCTCTCTCCCACCCTCTCTCTATCATCATCTTTTGTGCTCCACTTTGTTGCTGTTGTGCTCCGTTCCGTGGGATCCGTTTCTGGGAATTCAACGAGGTTCACGATCCATAAATAATCGGATCTTATACCTAATCTTCTTTCGTTTTCTTTACCTTCCTTCCCTCTTTCTCTCTCGGTCTGTCTCCATCTACGTCTCTCTGTCTGTCTCCTCCAACAACAGTTGCTTCTGTTGTTCAAATAACAATCACAACAAAAACAACAACAAGAGCACGCATTTTGCACGTCAGCCAAAAAACCGCTCGATTCGATTCATTTCCAGTTGCGACCGGTTCGCGATTTTTATTTTTAGCTCGAACACCAAACTCTACCTCTCTTTCTCCCTACCTCCCTCCTGCCATCTTCTTCCTCACTCCGCCTCCCCCTCGTCACCTTGACTCCGGGTCTGGGGAGCCTTTTTTTTTTGTGGCCCTCATACGCAATCTTCCAGATAAGCGGCTCAATTGTTGTTCGTTCTCCTGTTTCCGATGAAGTTTTTATTATCTCGTCTGTTGTTGGCTTTCGCTGGTTCACTTTCGTTGTTGTTGTTGTTTGGTTCATTGTTGCTGTTTTGTTGTTTTTCTTCTTGCTGTCGTCTTCTTTTGTCGCTTCCCCCTTTGTCGTCCCCCTTTGTCGTCCTCCCCTCTCTTTGTCTCTCCCCTCTTGCCATCCTTCAGTGATTCGCATGTGGCTTGATTTTTACGATCGCCTCGTTTATTGCATTCCCGATAAGTGTTTGCATTGTATTTGTTGTTGTTGCTGATGTTGCTGTTGTTCTGGTTGTTTTTTTTGTCATTGTGATAGTTGTAGATTTTGTTGTTGTTGTAGGTCTTGTCGTTGTTGTTATCAGTGGTTTTGTTGGCATTCTTTTTATTCTTAATATTTTTTCTCTCATTGTTTTTTTTTTCTTATTGCTTTTTCTTCATTATTGTTCAACAATTATTTATTGTATTTGTGGCAGCTTTTCTGCTTGTTCTCTTAATGAATTATTATGATCGTGCAAATAACAACAACAACAAACAACAATAATCGCCAAACCCTCACCAAATCTAATCGTTATCTTTCTCTCTCATATTTGTGTATTCGGTAGTCGGTTCACGAACCGGTTGGCAATGATTACGTATTAATGAACAATTACTTTGTTCACATTGCTGTTGTTGTTGTTGTTGTTGTTGTTATTATTGTTGTAAATATTTGCCCACCTCATTAGGTTGATTAGTTGATAATTTCTAATTTTAGTCTCACAGTGAATTTAAACTTTAGATTCTAAAGTATTGTTATTCTTGAGAGAGGTAGATTGAATTATATATCATAAATCAATATATATATATATTGAGAGTAGTGTTGTGAGTTCTAGGAAATATGTCGTGGAATTTCGAGACTCTCGATAGTGTTTACCACAATTCCGATCGATGATTGAGGTAGGGCTAGAATCGGGAAGGAAGCTCTCGAAGGTTCTCAGTCGTGACTTCTACATAATGATGGTTATGATGATGATGACTTAATGATGGTTATGATGATGATGACTTAATGATGGTTATGATGATGATGATAATTAACTTTGTGATAGGAATGATCGGAATGATCGTGTTATAAATATAAAAGCAAATCATATTATGATCTCTTTCTGATCGATGATCTATATTATGTTCTCTATTCTATTCTCTATTTTATTCTTCATATACACTTTTTCACATCCTCGTAGATAGAAGAGTTCTTCAATTCTATATGAAGTACTTTTAAACTCCCACTCCTACCCTTGAATGAAGATCCTTCTGATGATTCTTCTCCACTCTTTGAACCCATTTATTTCTCATAAAATCAAGATGTTTCCCCCCACCTTTCTTCGCCCACCTCTGATCGTCTCTGCCCAAAACCCACGAGTCTTGAATCATCCGACGTTTGTTACCAATCGTTCGCGTTGAGTCAACAATATATTGTTGTTGTTGTAGTGATTGTTGTTGTTGTTGCCTGCTCCATCAACAATTGCAACAAAGTTTTCGGTTTCTTAGTTCGACTCGAAGTTTCAACTAAACAAAGTCTGGTGTTTTTTTTTTTTTGTTGTAGTATCCATTGTAGGAGTCATTGTAGTTTTTGTTGTTGTAAACCTCCATTCTTTCGTTCCATGTGGATTCACTTGGTGGACCACGGGGGAAGGAATCCGGGGGGTGGGGGGAGAGTTCTGGGCGGCATTCAAGCCAAGTGCAAACAATTGGCCAAGAATGTACGTTATCTTTGAACAGGTGCCTTTGGAAACTTTTGCACAAGCTTTAAACAAAAAAACCAACAAAAAGAGAAAAAAAAATACTCCATTATACAGCTGCTATTGTTGTTGTTGTTGTTGTTGTTGCTGTCCCCAAATTGTAGTACAGAAGGAGATCGTTGTTGTTATTGTTGTTGTGCTGTGTTTGTGTGTGTTTGTTAGTTTTAGTACGATAGATTGGTGAAATAAAAGCAAAAGGTGGAAAATTCAACTAATATTTGTTTGAATTCGTTGGTGATGAATGCGCGTTGCTCTACGTTGTTGTTGTTGTTTGTTGAACAACAACTTGGATAAATATTGAACTAAGGAAAACAGCAATAAAAATAACAGCAAAAGTAACAACAACTATAGCAACAAAAGTAACAACAACTATAACAACAACACTAACAACAAGGCGACGACATCATCATCGCCATCGCCATCGCCATCCGCACTTCACGATAGCGCGATAATCGAGCGAGCCAACAACTCGAGGGCCGAGATACTACGAGATACGCCCCAGGAGCAGGAGGAGGAGGCGAACCGCCGACGACCGGGCCGCGCAGTCAGTCATTCAACTTGTTCAAATATTGACCGAAAGTATCAGAAAAAAATAAAAGACACATAAAACACGAAGAACAAACACGAGCAAATAAATAAAACAAACAGTAATATAAATACTTGTTAAATATTGAAAAAGTTAAGGTATAAAAAACCCACACGAAACATGTGAAAAGAGAAAAGAATTCGAAAAAAATGAAACGATTCGACAATTAATGAAAAAAAAAATAGTCGAAAAAGAAAACAAGTCATGAAGTAAAAATAGTCGAAATCGAAATGAAAACAATTAATGAAAAAAAAAATAGTCGAATGAGAAATGAATACAATTTCTGAAATAAAAATAGTCGAATGTGAAATAAAATTCAACAAAGTCAAGCAGAAATAAAATCCAAAAATAACATGAAATTTAAAAAAATATCACAACGAAAAACAAACAAAGCACTGACAAATATTGGTTAACAAAAAGATCTCAAAAAAGAAAAAACTCACAAAATGAAAGCGCAAAATAAACAAAGTATTAAAAACGAGCCATGACGGCGATGACGACGAATGCTGGGGGGGCGAGACGGAGGGGGGCGTGGTGTCGAAGGGGGCGGCGACGGCGAAACGGGAGCGATAAAAATGGTATCGCGTTAATTGTTCGTTAACTGATTCGATGTTTCAATTGAATTTCAACAGCGCGACGGACGACGGACGATTCGACAGCAACAAAGATAACAACAAAAACAACAATAACCACAGAGAATAATTGATGATCATGACGATGACAAAAGCAACAACAACAAAACAACAATAACTTCAACTCATTCGCTACTCATGTCAATTACAGTTGTCTCTCTTATTATTATTATTCTTGTTTTTTTTTGGTTTTTTATTATATATGATGATTATTTTTGTTGTTTTTTTTTTTGGTTGTTGTTTTGGTTTAGATAGTCGTTTTTCTTGTTGTATTAAATTGTTGGATTTGTTGTAGTAAGTTTTTGTTGTTATAGTAAATTGTTGTTGTTGTAGTACATTGTTGTTTTTGTAGTAAGTTGTTGTTGTTGTTATTGTTGTTGAAGTTGTGACACACTTTATCTGATGGATGTCGACAGTGCCGACAGTTTCGTTGTCGTTCAAGTGTTTTCCCCCCAACAACAACAACAACAATGGCAACACTGTTCACAGCAATATCAGCAGCAATCACAACAATAAACATTATAACAAAAACAACACCAACCACAAAAACCAGCTTTAATAATAGTCATAAAAAAAGCACCACAACAACATCAACTTGAAAATAAATAAAACTAAAAATAACAGAAAGAACAATAAATTAAGAAAAAAATGAAAAAACACACACAAAAAAAAACCATAAAAAAAATTATAAAAAAAAACACAAAAATACGACAAAAAACAACATTCACAGCAGAATCAACAACAAGAACAACAAAAACCAAGATAAACATCAATAACAATAAAAACCATAAATATTTAACCGCCTCGAGGTTTCTCAACTCCATTTGGCCAAGTGTTATTAACTTTTTTTTTCCGTTGCGACAATTTTTTATTATTGCTGTTGTTGTTGGCATCGACGATATTGTTGTTGTTGTCATATCGTTATTGTTGTTGTTGTCGTTTCATTTACTTTACGATTAAATGTTATTTATGAGCAAATAATTATTGCACTTTTTGCTGCATTCCCCAACCTTCGAATTGTAATTATTATTTGTTTTTTTTTTTTGTTTTGTTTCTTAATTTAATTTTTATTTTGTTTCTTAATTTAATTTTTTTATTCACTTATTTTAAATTTTTTTTTGTTCTCTTAGTTTATTTTCTTTTGTTCTCTTAGTTTATTTGCTTTTGTTTTCTTAATTTATTTGTTTTTTGTTCTCTTGATTTATTTCGTTTTTTATTCTCTTAATTTAATTGCAAGTAGTTTTTTTTTCTATGAATGAAACAAAAAGATTTTGAATTAATTCTTACGGAATATTTAATTCGAACTTTTTGTTTTATTCTCTGGCAAGGACGAGTTCATGGTCTAAGAATTAAAATATATAGACTTTATATAGAGAAGATTTCTCCTAATTACAATCATAACTTTTTTCACTTTGATGCTTTTTACTAGATTTACTTTTTACTAGATCAGCCTCCAATTTAATTATTTCATTGTGAGATTCTTCACACACTATTTTAAAATAACGGATCTTCAAAATTATCTCCATCATTCAATTATCGGCTTTCATTCAATTATCGCCTTTTATTCCTCACAGTTTACGATTCAAAAGAAATATATAAAAAAGTATAAAAAATTATGGAAGATCATTTGATATGACTAAAAAAATATATATTGAATTCTATTCCCATAGGTCTAAGTTCTATTTTAGTCCACATAGACACATCATTGTCAATATCACCCAGAAGTCGTCTCTCCTCCACGATAGATGGTAACCCACATACCATGGGTGCGACCAACAGACCCCAGAGATAACCCTCATCTAATTGGGTCACAACTTCGCGTCGCGGACTCGTTCTCATTCTTCCAACAGTCGATCTGCAGAGTGATCGAGTCGTGTTGAGCTCGAATGGACTTCGAGCCGAGCACGTGCCGAAATCGTCTGCTTCCGCTGATAAGCCAAAAAGGCGGGGGCAACAAGTTGTCGTTTGAGAAGACCCAACGAACTCTAGACCAATTTGTGGCAAATCAGTGTTTTTGGGATTGGGTTCCGGTTGATGGGGGGGCGGGGGGAGATTGGGTAAAGGTGGGCGGGGGGAAGAGATTAGATAAAGTGTGTGAGATAACGCTCAATAGACCACGATGAGAACCAGGTCAAGAGACATGCGTCAGCTCATGTCTCATTTTGATAATTTTCACCCATTATTAATCGAAATTTTTTCCTCTTTTTTTTTCTAGCCCTACGAGTCCAACTCGAACAACTCCTCATCAGCGCAACGTGATCTGAAACCCTTCCGGCGCGGCGATTCGCGCCCCAACACGCCGCCCTCCTCGCAAGGCCCAGTCGAGAATGGGCATGGCCAATACCCGTGAGTTACCTTTGCCTTTTTCTTCCTCCTTTAGAATATATCACTAATGAATCTTTCTCTCACTTTAGTTGCTACATTTGTAAAACTCTCTGCGCCACCAATAAAATGGAATGGCTGTCGACTAGTGCCGAGCACATGAACTCTCACGCCATGCACTTTCCCTGCCTCAAGGGCAACAACAGCAACAGCAACCACAGCGGTGGAGGTGGAGGCGGTGGCATCAACAACCGCGACATCAACTCGAACAGCAACAGCAGCGGTGGCGGCATCGGTGTTGGCAACGCCGCTGGCAACAACAATGACCCGAACAGCAATCGCGTCCTGGCCTGCAAAGACTGCGTCAACTATTTGGCACGCCAGTGGGAGACCATGGATGCGGAACGTGTGCCACTCGAGCACAGAAGGTTTCACAAACTCTTCTTCAAACTCATCATTCATCCCTCAGAGTACTAATGTTGTTGTCTTCTCTTGCAGATATAACATTCCCTCACCGATGATGACGTCCAGCTCACCGAATGGTTCGCGGCATGGCGGCATGAGCAGCATCAATACACCGCCCTCGACGCCCTCGATCTCGTCGTCTACGCCCGCCAGCACCTCAATCTATTGCTTCCTGTGCGGCCTACACTCGGACCTCACGCTGGCGCGAGTCCTGTACGCGCGGAAAGAGGTGAGAATTAATTATCGACACCATCATCACCACGACGACGACGACATCATCCGATTGCGGTCACCATTGATCCGATCCGATGGGTGTTCGTCATGTGTTGTGATTCGATGATGCGTTGTTCGTATAGGATTTAAATCGATTTAAGATGTTCGAACTATGTCAAGTGGAATTTATGTAAATCTATGTTGATTGTGATAGTTTAAGTCTTACATTATTGGATTGTAATTTATGTAAATATTTCTATATTCATTCATTGTTGTATTTGAATGAAATTGGACAGTGTTTGTTATATAAGAGTTTAAAAAATACTAATTTTGTTCAACTAGATAACTTAACATATAAATATAAGAACATTTTAAATATTAAGTTAATATATAATTAAGATTTCATTATACTATGTAAATAAATTATGTCTTCAAGGCTTTTAAATTATAATACTGTTGTACTGGAAAATTGCGAGATCCTCATCATATTAATTTTTTAACTAATGTAATAATTTTATCTGATGTTTTATTGAATAATTTAATACCACAAAAATAGTGTTAATGAAATATTCATAAAAGCTTTTATTGAATTTCGATTATTTCGTTTATAAAGTTTTATATTTAATAATGTTACGTTCCATAGAAATGATTGTGTGATGAAATATTCTTTGAATTAATATCAATTATTATTTTTTAATATCAATTATATTCAGATTAAATTAACCCAAACGACAGTGGAAAAAATGTTTTATAAATATGCTTTAATTACATTAGACGCAATTAATATTCAAGTTATTAATTTTTAATATTCTTCAGGAATGTCGACGACTCATTTCAATCTAATTTAATGAAACCTTTAGTGATTTAATTAATATTCAATGAATTATTGATTATACACAATTTTCGAAAACATTTGTCTGATAATAATTTACACGATTGTTTGTATTGATATATTTATAACAATATGAGCTTAGCTGGAAGGCTGAATATTGAGAATAATAATATCGAAATAATTCGAGATAATGAACCGATTGTGTTTCGAAAATTCGATTGAAAATTAAAGTACGGAATGAATAAAAAGAATCGATTTCTGAAAAAAAGATGTATTCGATTGAAAAATGAAGTAAAGAAAAAATATACACAATCGATTCAAGAGAAACAGTATTTTAAAAACATATGTAAATTCGTTGAATATTTTATTTTGTATACACTATGGTACTGAGAATTATATTTTGTATTAATTGAAGTTTAAATACGACTAAAATTAATGTGAAATGAACATGAAAATAAAATTATTAACACATGTTGTTGAAAGATCACAAGTTCATGAGACCTAAGTAAAAAAAGCAATGTTATTAAAATGTTCATTAAATTCTAATCAGTGCATTTCCACAAAACTTCCTCTTCCGTGAAGCTTCTGTTGATAACGTTTGTTTGTTGATCTATTTTTGATATAGTCGCGGAAAACGAAAAACAGTTGATTGCACTCCATTGTTAAATATAATGAAGTGACATTCATTTAAAAAAAAACGACATTTATTCAGAGCGAACGTAAGGAATAAATGAGTAAAAAGTAATTGAGTAAAAAAGTAAATGGAATAAAAAGTAAATGGAGTAAAAAGTAAATGGAGTAAAAAAGTAAATGAGTCGTTCTATATTTGTCTTGTCTGCAATGAATTAAGTAGAATTAAACTACAATTAAATGAAGATAAGAAAGACAATGATTTAAGATCATCATCATTGTCATTTGTTTAGGGAATTAATGGCCTTTAAGAGTTTACGTTTGTGTTAATTTATTTTATAGCTATGGTTTATAATGTAAGGTATATTTAAATAGGTCTTTAAATTATGTTGATAATAGAGTTTTGTATTTAAGTCTATATTAAGAAATTCGTTATATTCCATTCAGTATTGAATTATGAAGTGTTGAACTCTATTCAATATGGAATTGTGATTTGAATTCCATTCAATATTGAATTGTGAATCGATGAACTCAACTCTTTTATTGAAATGTTAATCGTTGTACTCTATTCAATATCGAACCGTGTTTCATTGTACTCCATTCAATATTGAATTGTGAAAGATTCAGTCAACTAATTCCTGATTTCTCTTTCAGGGCTCTCGTCCTTATTTCCCCCACCTGTTGGAGCACAATTCGCTGCCCAATGCCGAGCAACTGCGAAAGGACTACTCGGCTCTCGTTTGCACCTTTTGCTATCACTCCCTCCTGAACCAGTGGCGCAAGTGAGTCCTTAACCTTGAAAATGTAGAGAACCTTTCTAAAACTATATTCTTCCCTTAGGTATGAAGCTCAAAATCCCAGCCTGAATCCGATGGAACGCAAGTACAATTGGCATGATTATATTTGTCATTTGTGTGGCATCACAACGTATCGGAAACGTGTTCGCGCTTTGCCTGTGAATGAATTTCCATTTGTGAAGAATCGAAAGAACGACGATGGGCTGCTGCTGGAGAACGGCGAGTATGCCGTCGTTTGTCTCGATTGCTACGAGAGTTTACGGTGAGTTGGAGATCGATTCATTCATCTGCCATCGATTCATTCATCTACCATTGATCCATCCTTTCATCTGCCATTGTTCCATTCATCTGCCATTGATCCATCCTTTCATCTGTCGATCCATTTATCCATCCTTCCATCTCTCGACCCCCAGTTCTAATGAGTGTTTCTCTCTCTTTTTTCCAGACAACAAGCTTCCCAACACGATCGCTTCGGGGTCCCGATCTCGCGGCGCGCCTACAACTGGGTTCCGCAGCCGCCTCCACCCGAGGATAGTCCAGACGCCGCCGTGGCTCGTTTGCCTTGCGGCGAACGCTCCGACCGCATCGTAAGTTGATCTCAATTCTCCCAACCCAATGGGTCAAACTAACTTCACGATTTTCTTTATTTTAGCCCATCAACTCGACGCTTAGGCCGGTGCCCAATAAGAAGAATAGTTCGCCGAAACAGTACGACAAGTCCAGAGAAGGTAAGTCGTAGCCAAAGTGGCTTAGTTTAGTTTTAGTCAATCATGTGGAACAACTGGTAGTAATTTGAGATTGATTGTTGTCCACGCCCTCCTTTTGGCCGTGGTCAGGTTAACCAGGCCGCAATAGACGGAGGTCTAAACGTCTCCGTCGTAACCGGAGACGACGACGATTTCCTTCACATTCCACTTAATGACCAATCGACGTTGGTGTCTTCAGTGTTTTTTCTTACTGCTCTTTGGATAGGTTTCGTTCTCTTTGCCTTAGTTTCCTACTCTTTGCCTTGGTTTCTTCCTCTTTGTCTTAGTTTTCTCCTCTTTGCCTCGGTTACTTCCACTTTGCCTTGGTTTCCTCCTCCACTTTGTCTTGGTTTCTTCGTTTTTGCCTTGGTTTCCTCCTCGTTGCCTATGTTTCTTCTCCTTTGTCTTGGTTTCCTCCTCCCTCTATCGATGGACAGTGGCTTGTGATCCTCTTGTCGTCTCCTCTGTCTCTCTCTCTGCCCGATTACAAATTGGATTTGGTTTCGTAGAAGCCACGCGTTCTCCAACATGGAGGAAGAAGACCGATGAGAAAGAAGACCGAGGAGAAAGAAGACCCAATGTGAAGTCAGATCAAGTAGGAGGCAGACCAAGTGAAGACCCAAGACCAACTAAGGTTAAGTCCCAATGCTGCCCCTGAGTTGAGGAGGGATTGAGTGCAAAACACACTCTTCAAGCGGATTACATGGAAACGGAATCACTACTGATTCTCAGAATATGTTGAAGAATTATGATGATTCGAGGAAATGGGACGACAAGTTGGGATGTGGGGTGAATTCTTTAAGTGAAAAAGTTTGTTCTTTTTCGTCGTAGTCCTCGAAGAGAGGATGCTGTGGAAAATCATTAATTTTTTTTTTGATTGATCAGTGAACCTATCGAGAAATATCCAACATCAACTTTGTACTGTAGTTGAAATGGTTCGAATGTGAAATTTTTCATTAAAATCCCTAGAGAGGAGATGATCATGGCAAGAAGGAGTTAAAATCTCTCTTTCCACGTCATCCTCATTTCTTTGCAATCTTGTCTCAAACTCAAACAGCTTTTATTAATGTCCCAAAATATCCTTCATTCAATGTGGCAAAATATCCTTTTGTAAATGTCCCAAAATATCCTTCTTTCAATGTCCCAAAATATCCTTCTTTCAATGTCCCAAAATATCCTTCTTTCAATGTCCCAAAATATCCGAATTCGATGGAATCCATGTCCTATAGAATTTATTTTCTGTAGAATTTCTGTCCTATGAAATTTATTTTCTGTGGAATCAAAGTGGAATCTAATTCCTGTCCCCCCCTTGAAATTCCTTCGAACTACGCTCCTGGTGTCCCCAAAAAAAACGCACTCCTTCCTCGAGACTCTTGTGGAAACTTCAATAAAATACCTAAAGGAAACATCATAAAAATAAATGGAAATAAATAAAGACAAAGACGTCTGGGTAACTTTTTACCTCAGTTGAGTAAAAATAACAAGTAATGAAATAAGAAAAACAACAAAAAATAACTGTAATAAAAAAAAAAACAACTGAAATAAAAACAACAACAAAAAAGAAAGAACATAAGAAACATGAAATAAGAAAAACAACATGAACTGAAATAAGAACAACAATAATAATAACTGAAATAAGAAGAGCAAAAACTCCAACAAAAACAAACCCAATCGCAATAACATAAAATACCTCCAGCCATGAGGAGAACAAGAGGAAGCGAAGGAGGGGGTGGGGCCAAAGAAGCGAAGAAGGAGAAGAAGTCGGAGGAAGTGAGAGGGAAGAGGAAGTGAGATGGAGTAGGAGGAAGTGAAGGAGAAGGAGAACGCATACAAAACAACATAAAGTATTTGGAATTGAATTACTTCGTGTTATCCTGTCAAGCATGCCGAGCACTCGCATGCAACCACACTCCGGTTGGGTCCCCCCCCCAACATCAACCACCCCAAAATACCTCAATTCACCTCATTCAACCAACCAACCAACCACCCACCAGACCTCACTCTCTCGTTCACCATAACACACTTCTCCTCACCTCTCCTCACCTCAGCACTACTACCTCACCTCTCCCCACCTTGCCTCATCCCAACTCATCACTCTGGGAGTCACTTCTCTCCACTCCACTCTACTTTACTTCACTCTACTTCTCTCCACTCTACTTCTCTTCTCCCAACTCAACTCCACTTCACTCCGATTGCAAAGCATTTGCCAAAAAAATATATAAAATATGTTCTGACGAAGGACGAGCGACAGGACCGAGAGCGACGAGAGCGAGGGGTGTGGGTGTGGCATGTGGGCGTTGAAATCCGGGGGGAGAGAGCAGAAGGCGGGGACGTTGAATGAACAAACAAGAACGAACACATGAAACCACTGAATTTACGCTTATTGCACCCGCAAACATTTTATTTACTACAACAATGAGACAAATGGTAATAACAACAACAACAACAAAAAACAACAAGGACACGATACGATACGAAACGATACGAAACGATACGAAACGATACGAAACGACAACAACCACCTCTTTGGGGTGGAGAGGAAGTCGCAATCATCGTCGCCTTCTCCCCCAAAACTCTTCACCAACAGCCAGCTCCACCAGAGACGACCGCCTCCGACGCCACCGTCATCGTCGACGTCGACACGAACAAGTCTTCGATGTGGTTTCCTTTTGCCTGCGGCGTGGGGGAGGAAGAGGTTGACGAGGACATGAAGGAGGAGGTGAGGAGGAGGAGGAGGAGGAGTAGTTGACGAAGAGAAGAAGGAAAAACCGACGAGGACGATGAAGAAGAGGATGACGAGGATGACGAGGACAAGAACGACTCTGAAGAGAAGGAGAAGAAGCCGTGGGACGATGGTTTCAATTTCCTTCCTGCCATTTCCGGCCTCGATTTCAAAAGACTTCCAGCTAAAGGGGGAAGAAAAAGCCACAGCACACAACACTCACGAACACACGCTTGCACAAACCACTCAGAATACAGACACACAAACTCTCAGAATACAACACACACACAAACACTCACTCACACACACACAAAGGGTGGTCGTCGCAAAGACGCACAAACAATTTCCAACTCACACCCTTCACCCCCCCACCCTCCATCCCCCTTGAGCTCGTTGGCGGCAAAATTTGTTGCTTGTCTCCGTCAGTCTGTGCAAAACGATTCCATGTTTCGCACTCATTCAGTCACTTACTCACTTTTCAACCTCTCACCGTCACCCCCGTCCCTCGCCTTCGTCTCAGGCTGGTTTTTTTGCTGCCAGTTGCCACCTTTGCCACAAACATATTTCAAATCCTTCGTCCGCCCCCTTTTTGCCCTTTATTCTCTTCATCATTCGTTCGCCCCCTTTTCGTCTTCCGCCTCTTCATCATTCTGGCCCTCCATCTCCAGTCTCTTTCGCTCTTTCTTCTAGTAAATTTCCGTCTCTCTCTCTCTCTCTTCCCGCTGGTGTTTCTCAGATTTGCTTTCCTTGTTGCTACACGCCGAATAACGGTTTTATTATCCTTCTTATTGCCACACTTTTGCCACATGCCGCATGCCACGCCAACATATCAACCTCCAAACGCCCCTCGACCCCGCCCCGCCCTCCATTCACTCTGTTGACCCTCCATCGTCGTCGTTGGCGTCGACGTCGTTCGGGTGTCCGGAAATGTGGCAAAAATGTTGCAACATTTATTTTGTATTTTATTGTAGTTGTTGCTGGGTTGTTATGGCCTTTGTTGTAGTTGTTGCTGGCCTTTGTTGTTGCTATTATTACTTTACTCTCAGTTGTTGCTGTTTGCTTTCTTCTTCTTCTCCTCGTCGTTGTTGTCGAAGTTGTTGTTATTGTTATTGTTGTTGGCGCTGTCGTTGTTGTTGGCTCTGTTGTCTCGGTTGTCGACTGGGTGAGTCAAGTGTCGGCCACACTGTGGAAGGATATGGTGGGAGAGAAAGCCATCCAAGGCAGCGCACAGTGGGACAAGATTAGGAAATTTCAATGATTTAAAAATAATTAAAATAAAAAATTCAGAAAAAATATCCTAATGAGAATTCTATCGGTTTTTTGGAGAACAAAAATTCTTTATAAATTCTTCTTTTCGAACTTTTCTTGAATTTCTTACAATATTTTCACTTTGTCCCTAGGACACAGTTCCTCTATATATATAGTTCTCTATATTCTCCCATTGTACTTTCTCCTCCATCTCACTCTCCCTCTCTCTCTATCTCACACCCTTTACTTTCGTGCCCCCCCCCCTCTGAGCGACTTCCTTTGCATCTGGTCGACTCGACTCTCGACTCGATGCCAGTGCGCATCGGAGCGCTTCCTTCCGCCACAGCGTCAATTCATTTCCACCATCTCCAACCGACTTCCGTTTCACTCCCACTTCTTCTCTCTTTCTCACTTTTTCCCTCCCTCTCACTTCTTCTCTCTCTCTCTTTCACATCCTTCCCTTTCTATAGTCATTCCCTCGGTCTCTGCCCCTCGCCAAATGCTGAGGTGGCATAAAAAATGGTAACAATTTCCAAATCGATGAAGATAAAATACATTTTGTAATACCTTCCCTTGGTCTCCACCTCGTCCGCCCCCCCCCACCTTTTCCGCTTTGGCCTCGACGCCCACAATTTTGCTCTCCTCCTGCTTCAGATCCGCCCTCCTCCCGGTCCCAGATCCGCCCCGCCTCCCACGGTCTCGACGTCTGATGGGTTCATTTAAGTGAAATTCCGAACATGCTCCCAGAGGGTCGACGTGGTCGTGGCGTGGGAGGTGGGGTGAGACGTGGGTCGAGGGCCGGGAGGTGGAGTGAGACGAGGGTCGAGGGCCGGGAGGTGGAGTGAGACGAGCGCCGAGGGCCGGAGGTGGCTGGGGGTTTCCGATCGGGTGGCTGTCGGTCGGGGGACGTGGGAGGTTTAACAAGCAAATAAATATGAAATTTTGAAAGCTGTTGCCACAGACAAACACCACCGACGAGTGAGAGAACGATAAGCCTTCACTTCCGCCTCTCTCTTGCTCTCCAACCCACTCCGATGTTTGGTCGTCAAGACGAAGGGTAAGACCGAGACCGAGTCGTTGCCACGCCCCCCCCCGCCTCCCGACCGACCACAAATGTAAATAAATATGTTACGTTCGGAGCTTTTCGGCAGCAATTTGGTTAAACATATTTATTGCTCGGCTTCGTCTGCGTGTGGTTTGAGACTGAGGTTGTGGTTGACGCTTGGCTGTGCGTGTGTGTGTGGCCGTCTGAACCCTCGTCTATGTGTTGGTTTATGTCAGAGTGTGTAGGTTTGTGTGTGTGTGTGGTTGTTTCTGGGGTTGCCGCCTCGACTTTAATGCTCATCCTTGGGTTGTGTTCATCCGGGTTTTTGCCAGCTCTGGGCGATTAAAGTGGTTGAAGGGCGTCCTCGTCGACGTCGACGTCGGTGGCGTGGGGTCGATTGAAGTGTTGGGGTTGTTGGAAATCTTTTGTTGCATTTGAGGTTAATTCGTTTTGCAAACTTTTTCTTCCCTTCCCTCCCCTCATCCCACGCTCGCTCCCCTTGAACAAAGTTTCTCAATATTTCCTCCGCTTCACTGGGTTTTTATTCCTTTGCCTTCTCATCTCATTTCTCATCTCTTTTGGTTTCGTTTTGTTTGTGTGGGTGCGCTTTGTTGACTTGTTTGCTTCACTGTAGCATTTGTGAGTTGCCACACGCCCTCCCCCCTTCATCCCGCCCACTCACGCAGCACTTTTAAGTGGATCGAAATCGAGTTTCTGACGATTAGACTCGATGTTGTCGGCCTCCTTTTTTTTTGGGGGGTTGTCCGTGGGTTGTCAACGAGTTGTCGAGATTTCTCACTCGACTTGTGAATAATAATGGACCCGGTGCTTGACCCCACGCCCACCCGCTGTGGGGCGGGGTGGAGCCCGGATGTCACGGTTCCATGATTCGATCGAATCGGATACTGAGAGAGTCCTTCAGAGCTGAAAGGAGATTGTCTTCGTTGTCGAGTTTTGGGCTTGGAGATTGGGCTGTGAATCATATACCGATCTCTAGAAAATTTATTATATGTATTTTTCATATATATCCTTCCATATATCTTCCTATAAATCTTCTTATATATTCTCTATATCTCTCTTTATATATCTTTCCTATATATCCTTCATAGATATCTTTTGTTATATCTCAACATGATCGCGATATGGAACTGAGAATACCAGACCTTCATGTGTCGAGATTGTCTCATCCATCATCATACACCCATCCATCTCATCAATCCTTCCATCTATCAATCCTTCCATTTATCAATCCTTCAATATTCCCATTGATTTCACTCCTCCAACGTTGCCACAGTACTCTCAATGTCGATGCGAATGTTTTCGTCCCACTGTTTGCTCGCCTGAAAGTATGCTTTGAAATTTGTTTTCTTTGCTTGCTTGCGTTCGTCTGTTCGCTCGTTCACTCGTTCCGTCGTTCGTACACACCGCCATGTTGTTTGGGTTATGTGGATATGTTTATATATGAGTGGGATGGAGAGAGTATGTGTGTGTGTGTGTGTGAGTGGGGAGAATATATGTATGTGTGTGTGTTTGTGTGAGTGAACGCACTGCACGTTTGTTTGCTTGTGTTTGTTTGTGTTTTCATTGTGTTGTGTGTGTTTGCTACGCGCAAATTTAAATATTCGTTTATTATGCAAGCCGTAGCGTGAAGTCGCCTTTCTCTTTCACTTCCTCGGTGTTTCCTTCTATCATTCTCTCGCTCTCTTCTCTCTCTCTCTCTCTCTCTCTCTTCCTATGTCTACTTCTCATCCTCTCACTCTTTCTCTTTCTCACTCTGACTTGAGTCCTCCATCCATTCGTTCGTCCGTCGACGATTGTCGCGAACTCTCGCCGTCGTCGTCGTCGTCGTCGTCTCGCTCTCAAAGTCGCGGAGTTGAGTGGAAAATGATTTAAAGCTACAAATATTTGTTCTCATCCTCATCCTCTTTCTCTCTTACTCACTCTTTCTCACTCACTCATCCCGACTCGTTCTCTCTCTCACTCCCTATTTCTCATTCACCCTCTCACTCTTTCTCTCTCACCCTCGCCGTCGTCGTCGTCTGTTTACTTTGTGCTGCATACTTTCCGGCGCAATTTTATTGAAATTTGTATGTTTACGCTACCTCGCGTTTCGCTCCCTCTCCCCTCCACCCACCTCGTCGACGCTGTTGTTGTTGTTGGTGCGGTGGAGCGGACGATGAAATTTTAGGAATTATTGCCCTGAGGAATTACTCTGCATTAACTGTGCAAACAGCCGAGACGAAGCGCGTGGAGCCCGATGTTGGTGGTGATGGTGATTGTGGGTCTGAGGCTGAGGTTGGGGTCGTGGACTCCGATTTATAATTCTCTCTCTCGGCCCAGTTGTTGTTGCTCTTGTTGGTAGTTGTTTTTGTTGTTGTTCTTCTTCTTGTTGTTGCGTCTGACTGACGATTGCGTTCTGTGGGTGTCGTTTTTATTGCTCTTTTTGTCTGTCTTTCTCGCACTTCGCTATTTTTTTCATTCTTTATCACTCTCAACGTCGTTCTTTCTCTCGAATCCTTCTCCTTTTTTCTTTCTATATCTCACTCCCTCTTTCTTTCTCTGTCTCTCTTCTTCATCTCTTCTCTCTCTCTCTCTCCCTCATTCTTTCTCTTTTGTGTTCTTCTCCATCCTTTAAATAAGAATTGAATGCTCAATTGAGCTCTTAATTAGTGGAAAAAGTTTTTAATGACGACACGAAAGCTGTTCGTGCCTTCTCTCTTCTCTCTTCTTTTTCTTTCTCCCTCCTTTTCTCTCTTTCTCTCTCCTTCTCTCTCTCTCTCTCGAGGGCGAGCGCCCTCTTGCGCACTCTGGGAGAAATGTCATTAATTGTAATCGTGCTTGCTTTACCACTCATTGTTGTTGTTGCTGTTATTGTTGTTGTTATTGTTGGTGTTCTTTTCTTGTTGTTGTTGGTGGTGTTATAACAGTTCATGTTATTATTATTGTTGTTGTTGTTTTTGCTGGCGTTGTGATTAATGGCTTTTTAAATGTGTTGCTTAGAGGGAATTTAGTACCCTTCTAATGGGGGTTAATTTTTCGCTTCTGTTCCTTTCACTCTCTCTCGCTATCCTCTCTCCCCTCTCTTCTCTCTCTCCCTCGGCTCAATTCTTGGTTCGTCTTTTTGTCCCTTCGTCCTTCTGTTCTCCTTTCCTATTGCTTTGCCGTTCGCTCTCCCCCCCCATGGCCTTTTATTTGTTGCTTTTTGGTATTTTAATTGAATTGTTGCCGCTCGTTTTGTTGTTGCTGCCAATTGTTGATGTTGTCCCAGTTGTTGTAGTGATTCGAGATTGTTGTTGTTATTGTAATTCGAGATTGTTGTTGTTGAGACTCGAGATTTTTGTTATTGTGATTCGAGTACGATTTTGTTGCTGTTGTGATTCGAGATTGTTGCTGTTCTGATTCGAGGTTGTTGCTGTTGTTGTTCTCGCCTTGAAGTGTTGCGAAGCGTGTTCGTCGGCACGATTTTAATTAATGCCATTTCAAAAGTGTTGAAATCAGCCCCCAGGCCTCAACTTTTGCGCCCCCATCGAGCCGTGTTGTAAACGACTCCGAATCATGGCGCCATCTGGAGCCATTCGTGTGTGTTGTTGACGATTGGCGATTGTGAGTTGTTCGGCGTGTGGGGAAGGAAACGAAACTCCTGTGGCCTCTGACCTCTTAAATTAACCCTATTTTCAGATGGAATCGAGAATGAGGTGGTGGAGGTGGTTCGGAGTCAAATGGTGTAGATTTTAATTTAGAACTATACAAATGTGTTACAGACGAGATTAGTTTATTAAATATTTTCCTCCTTCTACAGGATCTGTAAATATTTTGCCTACCATTAGTTTTATATACCCAAAAATTACAGAAGGAGTGAAAAACTTATGAAAAGTAATAAAAATGAGATTAAAATGGAATAAAAAATACTTTAAAATATGGAAAAAATTACTTATAAAGTAGCTTTAAATGTCTCAATATATCAGCATATACCACAGAGACTTCTTTAATTTTCAAAAAACCTCATAAAATATAGCATAATGACTAATAAAAAACACATAACTCTCTCCTATCCCTCTCTTCCTCTCACTTTGGGTGTTTTTTTTTTACCACTTCAAGTGTTTTTTCCCCTTTAAGTGGTTGATTTCTCTCGGTGTAGATTTCAACTTAACCTCTCTCCCCGGACCAAAGTGATTGTGACTTCTTCAACCTCGTCCCCTTCCGGCTGATGATATTCCAAAATAGAAACTCGTAAAATGTTTTTTTTTTTTCGTCTCTCTTTTTTCTGCTCTCATTTTATTTTTTATTTTTTTTTTCTGTTTGCTCCTTGTACGCCACTAAAAAACTCGTTAAATGTTTCCCTTTTTCATTATTTATGCAGTTGACTACACTGAACACGAACGCCATACACAAACACACACACACACATATAAATCCTTATAAACGCACTCATACATATGTAGACTCATTTTACGCCACTCATCTCACAGACTATGGGAGAATTCCCTGTGGAGTCGTCCGACGTCCTTGTCGATTTGGTTGACGTTGTTGTTTTTATTGGTATTTTTGTTATTGTGGATATTGTTGTTATTGTTTTTGTTATTATTGTGGTGGAAGCTGCCACCCTCTTCGGACCAGCAACAGCAACAATAACAGCGACGTCGGCGCAAATTTATGAGCAGATAATCGTAAAAAGGGAGTTTTTGTCAAGTTCTCTTTGGGGATTTTTTTTTTTTGCGGCAGCTCTTAAGAAAGTGAGATGTTGTACGCATTTACCAAAGCCCGTGGGCAGGGGGTGGAGAAGACCGGGGGACACCAGAGAGGGAGGTGGAATTGTCCTTTGACTAAACAGGGTGATGTTGAAAGCCTTCAATCGGCTACTGACTTCTTTAAGAAACAAGAAACTTTTGAGGGTTCTTTCAACTCATGAAAGTATTCAACCTCTTTCTATTGATCACTAAAAGGTCTTCCTCGATGTATCCTCGTGTCCGAAAGAAGGTCTCAAACCAAGTCCTCCTGAAGGTTTCACTCGGCTTCTGACTTCTTTAAAAAACAAATCTTTTGAGGTTTCTTTCAACTCATGAAAGTACTCAACCTTGACTTCCTTCGTATCATCAACTAGAAGCTCATCTCTAGCCTTTCGCCTTTCTCGACCCATTCTGGTACCGAGTGTTTCACAGCCTGAAGGTCCGAAACCAAGTCCTTTACTTCGAGAAGGTTTCAGACCTGAATCCTCCACAGCCTGAAGATCATAAACCGCAGCTCCTGACAGTGACTTCTCCAATTTCCACCGTTTCGAAGTCCTGAAACCGAAGCACGCGCTGTCGACCTAACGTCAGCCCCTGTATTGCGAAACCTTGCCTTGTGTCGAATTTACATGTTTCGCTGGTTGACTATCGACCCCTTCCAATCTCTTCTTGCCCTTCACTCACCACCCCAACCCATCTCGCCTCGCGTCAAATCCTTGATCCGTCGCTGTCGAGTCGGTCGGTCTGGCCGTCGATTGTTCTGCCCCTGGGGTTCTTGGGGGTTTCTTCTTCTCATCCCCTTCCCCCTCATCTCATCTCATCATGGCCTCATGGTGTTTGTTCTGCTTGTTCTCGAATCCCTTGTCAGAGGATACGGTTGCTTTCCTCCCCTTTCTATGTTTCTCCCTCTCTCGTTCTCTCCGTCTCTCTTTCTCTCTCTCCCTCTCTCTCTCTCTCTCCTTCGATGGTCCCTCTGGGCCTTTGGTAATCATCTAATGAGGTGATTTGCTTTATTTGAACGAATGAACGAATTGAATTGAATCGAATTAAACCCTCGTGCCTACTGCTGCCTCAGTGGTTTTGGTTTTTGTGCTACCCTTCTCTATTCTCCCCTACCCTTTCCTTATCCTCCCCTACCCTACCCTGGCTTTAGCCCATTCCATTTGTCGTTGCGGCCCATTGAACCAACCCCTCGTTGTGGCAGGCATGACTTGGCAAATCCTCCTCATCGCCTCGCCTCGCCTCGCCACGTTACCGCCTGATGAAGCAGAAGCCCCCTGACATCGATGTCGACTACGACGACTCCTTCGTCCCCTTCTTCTGCCCCCGGCGGCTCGAGCTCTTGGCCTGCGACTGAATGTGCCCGAGAGCGTTTAAGTGGTTGAATAATGACGGAAGGACTCGACGTCGATGTTGTCGTTGTCGCTATCGTCATCGTTGTCGACATTGTCAGAAATTAAACCGAGTCGAATAACACGACGCCATCGTCGTCATCCTCGACGTCGTCATCGTCATGTCCTGGTGGTTGTCGATGTGGATTCGACAGCAAATACGTTGTTTGCTCGTCTAGCAATGCAAATACAATCGGTTCTCGTTCTCCTCGCCACCCTCCCTCGACCTCTCCTTGCCGCCCACTCGGCCCAGGGGGGTGGAGAAGGGGGCGTGGTGGGGGATTCGAACTCGCTCGTGTTCGTGCTCGATGAAGCGAGGGATCGTTTTGCGTGCTTGAATATTTTGTTTTTATTATACTTTTAGTGTTTTGTTCTTGTTGTTTTTGTTGGTAGTGTTGTTGTTGTTCTTGTTGTTGTTTTTTCTCCGGTGTTGTTTGTTATACTCCTTTATTGCGTTTCGTTCGGCACTCGAGTGGTCGTCGTATAGAGCCAGAGGTAGGCTCGATTTAATATGGGTCTCTCTCTGTGTGCGTGTGTGAGTGCTTGAGGACCTCTTCGCCTTGTTCTACTACTTCTTCTTGTTCTTCTTCGTTGGGGCTGAATGCGTTCCGGATCAGTTGCCATCGAACCGCCTCCCCGCTTAACGGAGGCAGGATGCCAAGAAGGATGACGTGGGGTCCATTCAAAGGACACAACAACAGTCGATGTCTGATGAAATAGTGTGAACGTGGAGCTCAGGGCCGGAGTAGAGAAGAAGGAGAACCAAATTGAGGTGCACATCGTGGGCTCCTCCTTGTTCTCGAACATGAGTCCTTTCCTTTGGCTTTTCTTCCTCCATTCGTGTGACTTCTCTTTCCCTCATTCGAGAGACACTGTTATCTTTCTACCTTTTCGACCTATTTCACAACTCTCAACCTCTGTTTCGAACTCTTTGCCAACTCTCGAACTCTTTCCCAACTCTCGAACTCTTTCCCACCTCTCGAACTCTCTCCCAACTCTCGAACTCTTTCCCACCTCTCGATCTCTTTCGAACCTCCTGAATTCTATGGAATCTCTCGCTATCTCTTTTCTCTTCCATCCTTCTATCAGTCAATCTGTCTGTTTTTCTATCTGCCTCTCAGCTTCTATTCATCCAATTTATTTCCTTTTCTAACTGATTCTTACTCTCGCTATTTCGTTTTCCTTTTCTAACTCACTCTCTCTTTTGTTGTCCTACTCTAATTCATCCTTCCTCTCTCTCTATCTCATTTTCCACAATCGCCCTCAACCTTCATCCTCTTGCGTTTTCCAGCTTAACTGCCAAGATTACGTTTGTCTCCCATTGATTTCCTTCGGCTCAGCCAACGTTCTCGTTCTTTTTCCTCTTCCTTCGTCTCCTCTTCGGCCTTCTTTTCTCAGCTCCCCTTCTTCACCTCAGCCTTCTCTTCTCGACTCCCCTCCTCAACCTCAGCCTTCTCTTCTTTGCCTCCACTTGAACCCCACCCCAAACCCCCATGGATCAACTTTTGGATGTTCCACAGGCCCTTGAGAACCGCTCCACCGAAATGTTTTCACACACACATTAGTCGACGACTGCGTGTGAGTGTGTGTGTGTGTGAGATGAGGGTACGACCAAATAGTGGAAATGGATGCGGGTCTAAATGTTATTTGTGCCCAAAACACAATAATAACACGCAAAGAAATAAAGCTCGTTGACGATGAGAGAGGTTCGAGAATGATGAGAGAGGCTCGGTGAAGGGAGGTGAAGAAGGCATCGATTGTGATAGTGATGCTGGTGGAGAGGGTCGTGGGTTGGAAGGGGGTCGAGGGTTGGAAGGGGGTCGAGGGGTGGTGGAACCCCCATGAATTGGAATGGGTCGGGCCAATCATGTCATAACATTAACTGAAGCGTGCATCAATTCAATTGATTTCGTTCTTGTTATCGACCTAAACTGTTTTGTTTTTGTTATTACCATTGTTGCTTTTGGTACCATTGTTGTTTTTGGTTTTTGGACGGATGTTGTTTTTTTATTACTATTGTTATTTTAGTTGTTATTGTTGTTTGTGGGCTTGTATTTAATAGCTTTGCTGCTATACTCAACGAGCAGACGAGAGACGAGGATTTAAAATAGACCAGGAGGGATTTTTCTCAGATCTCCTCAAGCTTTTCGAATTTTATGAGCGGGTTTTTTTTTTTGGTAATTCTTCGATTTCCAAAGGATTTTATTCCCCCAGCAATCCATTCGGAATTCAACCGCAGCAGTAGAAGCCTAATTTTTGGGCTTCTCTCCTCTGATATTCGTTGAATTCGGAACTTTGGGTTGCCATGAAGAGAGAGGAAGATGAAGACTGCAACCTATTTTATGATAGATACATCGAGTTTCGATTTCTCGATGTTTGTGAAGAATCCTTGTCGATGGTAACATACTTACTGAGAGTAGTTTTGGCCTTAGTTTGTATATCGAAATCAAGAAGACTTCATCGATGGAGACTCTTAGTCCTCTATTTTCTCTTAGTCCTCTATCTCACATCGATTCGTACCAAATTCGGCGAAGGCTTCAACATTTCAATACTTTTGTGATCATTTCTATGAATTTTTAGGATCAAAATTTCAATATTTTCATAATAATTTCTCTGAATTTTTAGGATTAAAATTACAATATTTTTTCAATAATTTCTGTGAATTTTTAGGATCATAATTTCAATACTTTTGTTGAACTTTCTGTGAATTTTTAGGATCAAAATTTTGAAGAAATTCAATTTTATTGAAATCCCTCACATATTCCAATTTCCAGTTTAGTTTGGTTTCTCTTCCATTGTTTTGTTTTGTTTCCGTTTCATTATTTTTGTATGTTCCCTTTCATTGTTCTTGTATATAGTTTTTTGTTAGTGTTAGTGTTTACGTTTGCAATGAAATTAAATTGCAATATATTGTGCACTTCCTCCCCCTTCCACCTCCCTCTCTCTAGACCCCTGCTTCTCTCTCAGCTGTTGGTTTGGAATTTCTTCATAATTTGATGAAATTCCAAACTCCAAGTTGAACTTAAATAAATTTTCAAAGAATCAACATCAGCTGAGACTGTACTGATACAAGAATAACAAAAACAGAATTTTGCAACAACTACAACAACAACAACAACTTAGCCATCAAATAAAAGAACAATAACAAGAAGTATAGAAACATAAAAAAATACAACAAAAAGGAGAAGAAAATAACAAACTGCAATAAAAGTTGAACAAAATCGCAGACTCCGACTGCTGCCCAGTCCGGGAGAGAATGAATGAAGGAAGGAAGGAGGAGAGGAAGAAGAAGGGAAGGAAGAGAAGGAGAGGAAGGAAGGAGAAGAAGATGTACGAGAAGGGAAGGTTGAAGAAGGAAATGAGAGATCGAAACAAGGGCGGAACGTCTCGCGCGCAGTGAAGTGGGAAAGTTTTTCTTGTCCTCGATCTTTTATAGTTTTTAAAATAGAGATTTTCCGCAACGCAACAGAAATTTCATTTATTCTGGTAACGAAGAACAAGACCCAGACGACGATGAGTAAGAAGAAGAAGAAGTTTTTCCTCATCCTTCCATCCTCTCGTCGTTCTCGCCTCGCCTTCGCGTTGTCCTGTCGTCTCGAGTCGTGTTCGGTTGTCTGGAGTTTTTATTTTACGATGTCTCCATATTTGCAGAGCAGCAACACGCTGACAGCTCTTTCCAACTACCCCGAGGCGGGACCAGAGTGAAATCCTTGAGTTGGGGGGTCGAGCGAAGAAGGTTCCGGTGCTCGCCGGAAACACCGCTGCTTCTACTTCTTCTTCGTTTTAGTCGTTTCGTCGTCGCAGCAGTGTCCTTGGTCAGTGTTTCCATTCCTTCGATCGAAGGATGAGTGAGTTGGGAGGTTGGAAAGTACTTTCTGCCCATCTCCAAGGGGAATACAATCTATTTATTTAACTACTTTTTCATTGCTCTCTTCACAACTACAACTGATACTTGTCTTTGGGGATCTCGGTTGCAGAAATTTCTACTACTTTTTTTAAATTCTTGAATATAGAAATGTATACTACTTTTTTAATTGTGGGAAATAGAAATTTCGACTACTTTTTTAATTGTTGAATATAGAAATTTCTATTACTTTTTTAATTGTTGGATATAGAAATTTCTACTACTTTTTTAATTGTTGGATATAGAAATTTCGACTACTTTTTAAACTCTTGGATGCAGAAATTTATACTTTTTTTTTTAAATTCTTGAATATAGAAATTTCTACTACTTTCTTAATTGTTGAATATAGAAATTTTTACAAATTTTTTAATTTTTGGATATAGAAATTTATACTACTTTTAAAACTCTTGGATATATATATTTGTACTTCTTCTTAATTTCTTGATTATAGAAATTTATACTATTTTTAGTCATTCAAAAATGCACCTATGGACTAGGTAGATACAAAAATTACCACTTTTTAGTACAATGGTAATAGAAAAATTTACTACTATTTAATTAAGAATTTTAAAAAAAATCTCTCAAAGTTAAAATTTTGTAGTTGTAGTTAAAAAAATCCACAGTGTTTCATGGAATTAGAAGAATTTCATTCGATTTACAGATTTGGTAGCAAAAATTCATACTTCTGGCTACTACTAAAATGGCTACTCCTTTTTTTGAAATACTCTTCTACTACTTTTTTCGTAGGACGATTATATTTAGGAGTCGATCACCCTGTTTCTGAAACTCCGTCCCTTCCGTTCCTCCTCTTCTTCCAATGCTTCTGGTCGTTTCCGATTGTTCGCGCCAAACTCGAGGTGGAACTTTCTTCGCTGGGTTTTATTAGCCACTTCAGCCACGCCTCCCTCCCCGCGCCGATGGGGGCGGACTCATTGTGGAACAAAAGGGAGAGCTAATGGTGTGGAGGCGATGGTGGACCGCAGTCTTTCTCCGCGTCATTTCTCCACTGTGCAACCAACGTGTTTTCATTCCATAGTCGCCTTTTTATGGACGAGTCGTAAAAACACCTCTTAAGGACTCCCTTTCTCTCTCTCTCTTCCCCTCTCCCTGTCTCTCTCTCTCTCTCTCTCGCCTCCATCTCTTCATCGTGCTCGCTTCAAAGTTTTGCACTTTTATGACATTTCAACAACGCTATAAGTGGAAAACAACAGCAACAACAACAACATTGGACATTTCATGAACATCCGAGACGTCAACTGATTTTGTCGACTTCGCCTGCAACAGAACCAAAGTTTCTTCCTCCACTCCTTTGTACGACTTTTTTCGACGTTTCCTGAACTCTGAAGTATTCACTCCCTTTTTGGAGAAGCATCATAGAGTGTGCTGTTTCATTATTGACTACTTTTTCTAAGGATTTTACTACTTTTTCTAAGGTTTTTACTACTTTTTCTAAGGTTTTTACTACCTTTTTCTAAGGTTTTTACTACTTTATCTAAGGTTTTTACTACCTTTTCTAAGGATTTTACTACATTTTCAAAGGTTTTTACTACCTTTTCTAAGGTTTTTACTACCTTTTCTAAGGTTTTTACTACCTTTTCTAAGGTTTTTACTACCTTTTCTAAGGTTTTTACTACCTTTTCAAAGGTTTTTACTACCTTTTCTAAGGTTTTTACTACCTTTTCTAAGGTTTTTACTACCTTTTCTAAGGTTTTTACTACCTTTTCTAAGGTTTTTACTACTTTTTCTAAGGTTTTTACTACCTTTTCTAAAATAATGAATTTGTATTTATTTTCTAATACCAAATTTATCGGCGTTGGATGAGCATTTTTCAGAAATATCGGTTTTAATGTGAGAGGAATAATTATTAATTACTGTATACTCTTGAACTCTTGTTCATTTTTTAACCTCATTGGTTTATTCCTGTCTTTTTCATCTTATACTTCTATTTCAACTACTCCTTTTCAACTACTCCTTTTCAACTACTCCCTTTCTACTACTCCCCCTTTCTACTACATCCCCTACTACGTTTCATATGGTTTTAATTTGTATTTTGTTTTATTCATATTTTTCCTGGTTCCTCCGAGATCCCTCGTGGTTTCCGCTGATTGTGCCTGCCCTCTCTCTCTCTTTCACCCTTCGCCACCGTCCTTCCCTTCGTGATGGCTCTTTAAGTGTCGATAGCACCCTAGTTCTGATTGTTTTCACCCGAATCGTGCTCGAACCGCTGCTCGAGGCCCGCCGACAAACCGCTCGTGGTCATTATTTTCGCACTTGAGTGCATCGGGATCCGGTTCTGGTCGTCCGTTCGCTCGCATCGCTGTCCATTGTCCCCGTTAATTGCGTCCAAACAAATTAGGGTTGCCAAACACCTCCTTTTCTCGAGGGTTCCTGGAACCGGTTTCTTCTTCTGTTGAACACTCCATACTTCACCACATCATATTGAGATATCAATAGAGCGAAAGGAGGAGAGGGGGAAGGAGAGGGAGGGAAGGAAGGAGGGAGGTAGAGCGGTTGCCGATTAACCCTAAGTGGTGCTCATGACGGGTCGTTTTTGTTTGGGCGCCGGATTAAAGTGTCGGGCGAGCGCCTGGGGCGGAGGATTAGCAGAGATCGTCGTGAGGTCGTCATTCGTCCGTTTTAGTAATGAACAAAAAAGCCACTCGCTTCTAGCGCAGCTTTGTGAAAGGGTTTTTATACCAAGATACGCTTCCATTGGTTCTGGTGAACCCTCGGTATCCTTCTGTTTCTCCTGGTTAAGACTTGAAACCTTTTCTTTCTCCTATTGAACACTCGAAACCCTTTCTCTTGCTCCCGGTTAACTCTCGACATCCTTCCTCTTGCTCCTGATGAAAACTCGAGGATTTTCTCTCCCTATCAAGCGGAGTTGCCACGTTTCCTGACGATCACGAAATTCGGCAACATATCGTCGGAGTCGAAGTCATCGTTGGTGTCGTTGCCGTAAACGCCAAATTGGTGGCTGCAATAAAACTCGCGGCAAATGTCGATGCAACAGCGATGCTCGACGACTATCAGTATTTAACAAGCAGCCTCACCAATAGTTTCTCCTCCTCTCCAATCTCCCCTCCGGCCGCTGATCCGTTGCCTCATTGGCCTCACTCCGATTCGATTCGAACCGGGATCTCGACGCTCGTCCTTGTCCGCAATTGCATCCTGCTCTTCGCCTCGAATTTCCTTCCTAACAGTTCCATATTTCCAGCTCACTCTAGTTCTCTATTTCGCACTCACTCCAGGTCTCTATTTCGCAATCGCTCCAGGTCTCTTTTCCCCTCTCATTCCAGTTCTCTACTTCTATCCTACTCCAGTCATCAATTTTCCTCTCACTCCAGTCATCTATTTCTCTCTCACTCCACTAATGCGCCCCTCTCACTCACGCACTCACTCACTCACTCTCCGTGTGGCCGTGTTCTGCTGCTGTGCGAAATGTCAAAATACTTTACCGCAAAAATCAACGTTTTGCTTCTTCGGATTCCTCTCTGACCGCATACTCCATTAGTTCCGAATACTTAACGGTAACTATCAACACACAGACTATCACTCTCTCTCTCTCTATCGCTCGAACTGGCTCTTTCTATCTCTCTTTCACTCATTCACTCACTGTCGCATACCTACACATCGCGAGCGAACGATTGATAGGAAGAGAGAGAGAGAGAGGAAGAGGGAATGAGCGAGGTGGCATCACGCAGATAACTAATACCAGGAAACAGCGAATACCCCAAATACCTAACAACGACCACCGACCGCCCCCCACCACCCAGTTGTCGCCCCTCCCGTGAGCGAGACAAAGAGGCGAGAGAAAGAGAGAGGGAGGGAGAGGGAGAGACAATCGGTCCGACCTGTCTAATCGGTGTTTGTTAGTATATAAATCTAAAAGCTAATCCGCTTGTATTTCCGCTTTGGCGTTGCGAGATTAGAGCGGAAATTCCGAGCCACATACAAAATGCAATGAGTGACGGAAGTCGGTGTCGGTGTCTCCACCTCCTCTCTCTCTCTCTCTCTCTCTCACTCTCTTGTTTTCTCTCTGTACCCTTCTCTCTCTCTTGCCTTCCCTGCCCCATCAGCTCGTGTCCTGGTGACGCTGTGGAGTCGGCTGCACTCGTCGTCGGCCGCCTCCAGTTTGCATTGAGAGGAGAGCAGCCGACGTTCATGTCTATGTGTGAGTTAGAAAGCTAGTCTTAGGAGAGAGTACAGAGAGAGAGAGAGAGCACCGGAAGTTACCGTGGGAGAGCTCTCTAAATCTTCTAACAAAAACACCAGCCAAGTCGGAGAGAACTCGAGGTTTCCGCTCTCGTAGTGTGTTTAGGTATTTAGAACTTATACACTGAGAGATTTTGAGGCCATTTGGGGTTTCGAGTGTTCTTCTGGTCGATTAAGTTCTTGCGAGTTCCTATGACTGCTTTCTAATAAACAATTTCCTTCTATCTTTTATTTCCTTCTATCTTTTATTTCCTTCTAGCTTTAAATTGGATTCTTCTCAAGAAACCCTTTGAGAAACAATTGAGATTGAATAAACCTTTTGAGATTGAAGAATTTTTTAAAATTAAAGAAACATCTTGGTATTAAATAAACCTTTTGAGATTACAGAAACCATTTAAGATTGAAGAAACCTTTTGATGATTGATGATGAAAAAACCTTTGAGTTTGAGATATATTTTTTACATTGAAATGACGTTTAAGGTTTAAGAATCCTTCTGAGAATAAAAAAACCTTGTACTTTTTGTGAACCCAATCCACAGGATCTCTGCATGAAGAATCCTTGGACACTTTCCTTCTTCTTCTTCTTACCTCGTCCGACCCAACCTGTTTATCACAGTGTACGACGTGACGGCAGGAGAACGAGGTATCGACCTGTGCGCATATCCCACTTTCTCGGAAGAGCTCCGTCTCCGAGCAGTTAACTTGGCTCTCTTTCAGGTCCTTTGTGAGTGTGAGTGTGAGTGAGTCCTCTCTCGCACACTCACACACACACACACCCGAATTTGAGGCACGCGCTCTGCTCCTTACGTGCTCAGGAAATTTTCTCAGTTTCGAATACATACCGCGACGAATGCAGCCCAACCCCCAAAAAACCCCAAGGAGTACGTATTTTTGTGCAGTTTTCATCCGTCCGCCCTTCGCTTTCGCCTCCCGACCAACCGATTGCTGGATGCCGACACTTGTCGAATACGGTTCCGATGCTGAGTTGAAGGAGAGTGAGCGGAGCAGGAAGAGTGAGCGGGGGCTGGAAGAGTGGGGTGGGGCAGAAGGGCGGCGGTGTCGGCGGCTCCTTCTTATGTCTTGTTTGCTTGAATTGCAACAACATTTGTTTTCATCTCTCGTTCCCTCAGCCAGCTGGAGTAAAAGAGATGCAGTCGTCGTCGTCGTTTGCGTCGTCGTTCGCGTCATCGTTGGGCGCTGTGAAAAGAGCAGTCGACCGCAGGGTGGGCGATGGTCGGTGGGCGTGGACACTTGAAGGGGAGGACGGACGGACGGACGCGAGAGCTTCCTCGGCCGAACCGAGGAGTCTTCACACAAAAAGTGCTAATGGGGATATGGTTGCCGTGGCGGTTTTCGCACTGACAGCTTTGGACAGAAACAAAAAGCCGCAGGGAGCAAGAAAGAGCGAGCGAGAGAGACGATGAGTGAGGGAGAAAGATGGAGATGGCGAGTGAGGGAGAAAGATGGAGATGGCGAGTGAGGAAGAGTGAGAGAGAGAGATGAAGAATGAGAGAGAGATGAAGAGTGAGAGAGAGATGAAGTGTCAACTGGAGAGAAGCGCTTGGGGTGGGTCGGGATCCTGCCTCGGCCTTTGCGTGGAGTGAGAGCGAGCGAGATCAGGTTGTTTGGTCACAGCCGAAGCGAGGGTCAAGTTGTCGGGCCGACAACGAGGGGCGGGGGCTGGATGCTGGAGGTCGATGAAGTGGGGTGTGGTGGACACTCTTGGGGTGAGGTGTGGTGATTTCTCTTGGGGTGAGGTGTGGTGGAATCTAAGGAGTGAGGTGTGGTGTAATCTCTGGGTGGGGTGAGAGAAACAGATGGAGGGACGAACTCTGGCACGGACAGACGGAGGTCGGAGTAGGTATATCATGGTTGAAAACCACAAGGAAGGATGGTGAGAGAAAGGGAGAGTGTTGGAAGGAGAACGAGAGTTGGTAGGAGAACGAGAGTTGGTAGGAGACAGAGAGTTGAAAGAAGAGAGAGTGTTGGAAGGAGAGGACGATAGGAAGAGAGATTGAAGGAGAGAGATGGTCGGATACAGGGATTGAAAGAGAGATGGTGATGGATAAAAGGAGTGAGCAAGAGAGGGTCGAATATAGTGAGTGAGCGAGAGAGATGGGTCGTCGATTGTTCGTGGGTCTGTCGGGTACTCGGAAATGTAACGAGCAGCTCTGACTTGTGGATGCTGCTGCTTCTGTTGCTGCTGCTGCTTCTGCTCCAACTAATACCGAGTAAATTGATACGTGACCCTGCATTTAAATACAATCATTGGCTTCGCACGGACATGCGATGGAACTCAACCTTCAACTCAACTCTCTCTTTTTCTCTCTATGACTCTTTCTTCTTTCTCTCTCTTTTTTTGCACTTTTTCGGGATCTGAGATCCTCTCTCGTCCTTCCTCTGCTGGTCCTGGACTCGAGTCTCGTCCTCGTCGTCATCGTGTCGATTCGAGTTGAGAACTTTGGTTGCCTTTTGTAAATTAGTGCCTGGAATTCTTGATGAACACCACTTGGCTGTCGTGCCAAGCCTTTGATGCCGAGATCTCGCCGCTCACTTCCACCATCCTTCTATGATACCTCCTTCTCTTTCCCCCCTTCCTTCTCAATCCCCTTCTCTCCTTTCCTTTCCTTTCTCTTCTATCGTCCCTTGGCAGCATTTCTCCTCGGTTCGGTCGGCTGTCGCTTTGCTTCACACTCGCAGCTCAAGAGCTCTCGCCTCTGACTCGACCCAGCAGATGGCTTTCTCTCTTTCTTTCTCTTTCTCTCTCTTTCGGTCTCCCTCTTTCTCTCTTTCTCTCTCTCCTCTCTCCGTCTCTCCCTCTTTCTCTCTCTGTCTCCCTCTTTCTGCACTTGTTAAACAATTTTTCGTTCGGTTTCTGGTTCTGGTGTTGGCGCTCGGTGCCGGATTCGGATCCGGATCCGGGTCGGTCGTGGTCTGGCGTGGAGTCCGAGGTGGAAACAACTCAAACCAATTTGAAAACCAACACTAGCCAACTATACACAAACCCAAACCAATTCGATCCACCTCGACACACCACTCAACCCGCCCCTCAACGCCCTCCTTCCGCCCCACCCGTGGCTGCTGCTCGTTTTGCACTCCACAGTTTAACTTGGGGTTCACCAGGGCGAAGCGGGTCGGTCGAAAGAACGAACGAACGAACGGAGGGAAAGAGAGAAGGATGACAGAAGGACAGACGGATGAACAAAAGGACAGACGGATGGGCGAACAAACGGACAGTTGGACAGAAGGACAGACAGTTGGACGGACATTGCGAAGGTTGGTCGTCGGTCTCAAACTTGTCGGAATAGTTGAGTCGACCCAAGCCCCGCCCCCCTCCCCGAAGTGGGCGACGCTGTCGGGTTTTCGTTTCCCTCGACGCCTCATTCCTGGTGTTTGGGGCCAAAGTGAAATGTGCTTCCGCTTGCCGGAGAGGGCGTGGCAGGCGGCTGCTGTGCTGCGATGTGAATTCAAGGAAGGTGGGTGGGTTGGGTTTTTTTTTTTTTTGAGAAGGAGGTTTGAAAGAGCAGAAGGGGAGGGGAGGGGAGGCGGAGTACTTGGAACGGAAATTCGCTCATGATACACCTCGCCGATTCGTTTGCTTGGTTCTTCTTTCCATACAAGATGTGAATGTGTGGCAACAATAACAAGAAAAACAACAAGAATAACTACAATAACAAGAAGAAGAATATCAATAACAATAACAAGAACAATGAAAACAACAACTACCAAAACCAACGTCGTTACACCAACAATAACAACAACAACCAACCTCAACTCCGACTGTTGGCAACACGAAGTCGTATCGACTTCATAACGGAAATGAGCAGAGAAAATTGTGTACACAACGGGAAGCGCAAGGACCAATGATGATGATGATGATGGAGGGTGGAGAGAGGGTGGTGTCAAGGGGGAGGGTCGGTTGTCGAGGGGTGGGGGGAAGGTGGAACGACGAACGAAACGGATGCGGACTGTGAAGGCGACTGTGGCAGGAATAGGAAGAAAGACGTCGACGTCGTCGTCGTCGGCGGCGGGGTTTCTTTTTAATGCTCAACAATTGTGTTTCTCGGTTGTCGTTTTATTGGATTGAATTCTTCTTCTTCTGCTTCGTTTTTTCGTTTTGTCGCTTAAAATGTTTTACTTCCTTCTTTGCACTCGGTCTCTCCCTTTCTCTCTCCCTCTCTCTCTCCCTCTCTCTCTCTCCCTCTCTCTCTCTCTCTCCCTCTCTCTCTCCCTCTCTCTCTCTCTCTCCCTCTCTCTCCATCTCTTTCTCTTGGGTCCTTGGGTGTGAAAATATGTAATGGAGAGTTTTTAGAGCTGTCGTCCTTTGTGCTTCTCTCGACGATCGTCTTGGCCGTGGAGGTCGTGGTGGTTCTTATTGTTGGTGTTGTTGTTGTTGTTGGTGATTGTGTTGTTGTTGTTGCCAATTGTGTTGTTGTTAATGATTGTGTTGTTGTCGTCAATTGTATTGTTGTTGTTGGTGTTGTTGCTTTTGGCCATGTTGTCATGCTTTTTATGGCTCCGTCGTCCGTCGATGTCGAATCCCACCCGAGGCGAGGCGTGGCGAGGGGTGGCGGGCGTCAGTTTTCATTAAATGGCTCTTTAGCGGAAGCTTTGTTCAGACTTGTGGCTGCCTGGCGTGGCGAAGGCGTCGATGGTCGGTGGAAGGGGCGGGGCGGCAATTGGTGGGCGGGGTTTTTGCCGGTGGTCGACTGTGGAGAAACCGTCGACGTCCTTCGTCTGTGGTTCGGGGATGGTGGCTGTCGAGGTGTTTATTTTTGTATTATTGCTTTGACGTTGCTGACATCGACTTCGGCACTGATTGCGCGAGATCGGCAATCGTTCTATCTCTTTCACACTACCTGCACCACCTGCATAACTTTGAATTTCTCTCGATTCTCTTGTGAATTTCTTTCGATTTCCTTGTGTATTTCTTTCGATTCCCTTGTGGATTTCTCTCGATTCCCTTGTGGATTTGTCTCAATTCCCTTGTGGATTTCTTTCGATTTCCTTCAATAATTTCTCTTGTTTTCCTTGTGGATTTCTCTCGATTTCCTTCAATAATTTCTCTTGTTTTCCTTGTGGATTTCTTCAGATTCCCTGCTGAATTTTATTGTTTTTCGTTAAGTTTTTAATTTCCAACTCCCGACGCAAGTGATTGTCCAACTTCTCAGTAGGTTAAACAAAGTTGGTCGTGGTTTCCTCGATCTTTGCCTCATATTAAGAGTGCAGGAGCATCATCATAATTATCATTATTAACATCATCACTATCAGCATCATAATCATTATTATCATAATTTTCGAAAGATTCTCCTTCTATCGTTACTTCTCCATCTCTCTATATCTCTGTTTATAACCATGTAGCCTATGAGAGTTTTCTCTCTTTAATCTTCGTGTCTCTCTAACTCTTCTCTCTTTAATGTCTCTCTAACTCTTTTCCCTCTCTCTCTCTCTCACACACAATAATTACGATTACACGCATCGGCTGCCAATCGTAGCTTTTCACACATTGTGCCAAAGGTCCTGCCCTCTCGACCTCCTCCTCCTGCCCTCTCGACCTCCTCCTTCTCCTCCTGCCCTTTCGACCTACGCTGGTCTCTCTGCCTCCTCCTGCCAAAGTTTCTGTCCCTTTGGCCTCCTCTCCCAGTCTCCTCCTGCCCTTCTGCTCTCACCCACCGACCCTTCACAACTAGCGTAAAAATTGCCAAATCCACATAATCCATCTTTTTGCCTCATTCCTCGTCCTCGACCCACACTGCTTGGCCTGCTTGCAGTCGAGACCCGAGCAGGGCAATCAGTTCGCCTCGATGGTGGTCGAGAGTGAGGGCGACGAAGGTTGAGGCGAGACCCGGGTCCGGACTTGGGTCGAGGGCGTCGATGACGAAGGCGAGAACGATAGTGAGGAGAACGGCGTCGTCGTCATCGTTGTCGCTGTTGTTGTTGTTGTCATCGTCGTTGTTGTTATTGTTGTCGGCACAACTGCTGGCATCGCAAATCCGGAACGATGAACATATTGACAAATTATCCTTTTTACACGCATCGTGCCCGCCTCCCGTCGTCGTCCTTTCGTCCCTTCGTCTCTCATCCTCCCTGGTGGCCTGGGCCACCTCGTTCTTCCCGAACCCACGCCGGCTGCGTCTCGCTCTGGTGTGCACAAAAACAACAACAACAATAATAACAAGAACGTTCAATGAGAAGAACAAGAATGGCAACAATAATGATAAAAACAACAACAACGGCGATATAATGATACAAACAACAACAACGGCGACAATAACAACAATAGAGTCCACAATAATGATAGCAACAAAAACAACGGCGACAATAATGATAAAAACAATAACAAAAACGGGAACAATAATGACAAAAACAATCATGACAAAAACACCAACAACAACAATAATAACAACTGAGGCAACTGAAAATCGAGCAACAGCAGCAGAAGGATGAGGAAGTGGATGAGGAGGCGAAGAAGAAGAAGAAGAAGCATCAGTACCATGGGCAACAAAATGCTCATCCGAGGATATCATGATATGCTTGGTTTTGTTCTCGACACACTCTGGCAAACTACTCACAACAATAACAACTACTACTACTCACAACAACAACAACAACTACTCACAACAACAACAACTACTACACACAACAACAACAACTACTACACACAACAACAACAACTACTCCTCACAACAACAACAACAACTACTCCTGACAAAAATAATAACAACATGAGTAGTAAAAGCAAAAACAACGACAATGAGAAAAACTACACACAATTACAATGACAACAACTACTGTAGCAACAACAACAATTACTACTACTAGTGCAACAACTACAACAACTACTACTACTACAACAACAACAACAACTGACTATAACAACAACAACTGACTATAACACACAACACACAACAACTCAGTATAACAACAACATTATTTTTTATTTCGTCCTTTCTTTTCACTTTTCTCTCTTCCCTTCCCTCCTCGCCTCGCCACAGTCAGTTCGTCCTTATCGTGGTCGTCTTTGTTGTTGTCATAGTGGTTTCTGTTGTTGTTGTTATTGTTATTGTTGTTGTTCTTCTTCATGTTATTATTGTTGTTGGCTTCTGTCGCTGCCTCTGCCGTTGATGTACTTTTATGTGGCAGCCGCATAAATAAATGATTTGCTATTTTCTTGTCCTTTTTTTTCCTTATTCCTTCCTTCACGCTGTCCTTTGTTGTCCCATCCGTGTCCTGTGTGTGCGCCGCCAGGATGCAACATATGCTGCTCGTCTCTCATCCTCTGCTTCTGTCTCTACCTCTGCCACTGCCTCGGTCGTCGTCGACGTCGCTGCGATGGGACTCGACTCGTCTCGACTCCTTCACAATTTTTACACGCCCCTCCAACGGTTCTCATGCGGCCGCTGAGCGGGTTGCATTTTCCCACCGAGGCGCTCCGAAGTCGGTTCCGGTGTTCGTTTCTCTGTGTGTGTGTTTCGCTGCCTCCGTGTCCGTGTGGCTGCCTCGTGGGTCGATGTCTCTCCCTCTGTATGTTTGCCTCTCTCTCTCTGTATCCATGTCTCTCCCTCTGTGTGCGTGAGTCTCACTCTGTGACTGAGTATGAGATGCAACTGAGAGCGCTCTGTGTGCTTCTTCTTCTTCTTCGGCGAACACTTAAGACAAGAGAGTTGAACACTGAGTTAGAGTTGCCAACGCAACAGTTGATCACATCCCGCGATTCTCGAGTGCCGTCGATTCCAACTGAGATTCCATGGAATAATCCGATTATGGGTTTAAATCGGGGATTTTCTAACGGAACGTGGTTTCACTGAGAAAATTGTTTGAGGAGTTTTCTTCGATCACTATTTTTTTTTTTCTTTTTTGATGAAAAAACCCGCATTTAAATTTGTGAATTATTTGGAATTTCCAATATTTTTTACTATCGTATATTTTCGAAGAAAAATATTTTTTTTTTGGATTTTGAATGCTTTTCATACTTATTTTATGACTTATTTTGGTTTTTTCGAACATTTATTTCTGGATTTGAAAAAAAAAATTTCGGAGTTGAAATTTTTAATTTTCATTAATAGTGACTTTAAAATAAAAATTTAAAATTCCTGAAAATTTTTTGAAAGTGAAATTTATTTTTTTTATTTTTTTAAATTTTTTTTTAATAAAATTTTAAATTCCTTAAAATTTTCTGAAAGTGAAAATTTTTATTTTTCTATAGTATGTGTTCTTGAAAAAACAACTTGAATTTTTTAGTTTTTTTTACAAAAAATATTTTTTTTTTAAATTTTGTCGAAGATCTGTTGCGTTAGTTCTCTCCTTATCAGCTATTTCCTTTTCCAACATACAAAATTCGGGCTTACCCTCCCATCGTCCAGTAATGGTGCAACCCTAGGTCAACAACCATTGAATGTTTTCTCAGCGAGAGCACATTCTCTCTCGCTCTCGGGAAGAAGAAGTTCTCGAGCACTTGCGCTGGCTGCGGTTGAGCGGCGCAAGAACGATTCTCTCCGAGACGGCGACCGACGACGGTGAATGAGGACGAGAGACGATGGATTGAAGAGACGAAAGGACGAGGCGAAAGTCATGTACAAGGACACGGCACGATGCACTAAAGTCCTGCTGCGCTCAGCTCCTCTCTATCCTCCTCTCTATCACTCACTCTCCTGCTCTATTACTCACTCTCTCTCTATCTATCACTCACTCTCCTGCTCTATTACTCACTCTCTCTCTCTATCACTCACTCTCTCTCTCTCTATCTATCTCTCTCTTTGGCCACGTTGGGCTGAGAAGAAGAGAGGAGTGAATGCGACCATGAGAAGAGAAAAGCGAGCAGTTTGGGGGAGGTGTTCAATTGAATTGGATTTTCTGTATGCGAGGACGTGAGCCTCATTCACTCTCTCACTCACACACACCCTCTTCCATTCATACACACCCTCTCTCACTCACACAAGGACACGACCGTCGCTGCAGGGGCTGCGAAAGCGAATTCGAATGCGATTCCAACTTTTGTCTAACGTCAGCCGCTGCGAGTCCTGCGGCCCTCTCCCGAGTGTGTTTGTGTTTCTGTTTGCGAGAGTGTGAGTGTGAGTGAGCCCTCTCTCTATATACACCACGTGTGAGCTGGTGTGCGGAGTTCTTGGCCGAAGAATACACTCTCGCATTGAGAGCTCTGCGAACCCGAATTTAGTCCTTTCGTAAACGTCGACGTGTCCTTGTCAATTCGTTCAATTCGAGAGAGAGAGAGAGTGAATCAAACTCGAAATTGAATCGAGAGCCGAACGAGCGCGCGTTGGCAGAACAAAAACAACAACAAAAAAAAACAACAACTAAAAAACAATAATAATAATAATAAAATATAATAAGAATAATAGTAACAAAAAAATCAACAATAATAATAACATAAAAAAATAACAAGAATAAACAAAATCTATATAAAATAAAAAATTCAAAATAATAAAAAAAATCAACAAACAAAAAACCAAAAATAGGAATAACAAAAAAATAAACAAAAATAACAACAACGATAATAACAACGTTCAAATACAAATAAAACAAAATCAAACGCAACCAAATCAACAATAGTGAATTTCTCAAAAAACGTGACCAATTCGACCCACCGTGCACAGTGGTGCCGATCAGTGTGTGAATAACTGCATTTCGTTGCATTGTCGCCCCCACTATCGCCCAGCCTGCCCCGCCCCCTGGGCGCCCGCAGATTGTGTTTCGCGTTGCGTTTTCGTCTCGCACCGAAGACGACGACGTCGCTCACGCAGTCTTCGCCATCGCGCTAGCGAGAGACAGTGACAGAGATAAAAAGAGAGAAGGAGAAAGTGAGAAGGAGAGAGACGAAAATTGAGAGAGAGAGAACGGGCCATGGGTCGGAGCGTGTCGTCGGCCCGTCCGTCACTCAGTCAGTTTGTAAATATCGCGCGGTAAACAAGACGACGGAGCTGCCAACGTTGTCGCTGCTTCTGTCTCTGCCGCATTCGCTGTTGACGTCGCCGTCACCGACACCGTCGTCGCCGTCGTCTGAACGACGAAAGAACGAACTCTCGCCGGAAGGATTCCCTCGTCCCACCTTCGTCGAGATCCACTCGTTGCCGCCCGCGTCGTGCATCAGACTCCTTCGAAACGCGGCTCTGTCGCAGCGACGTCAGCGTCTGCATCGCGGTAAAAACGTCCTCCGCCGCTCTTGCATCGGGACACGCCCCCTGCTTCGCCCATCTGTCGCCACCTCCCACGCGAGTGACAAAACAAAAAGAAGTTGGTTGAGTCGAGTCTTGAGGCAAACTGAAACAAAGTGAACGAAATTAAATAAAACCAAAGGCGAAAAGAAAAGAAAAGAAAAAGAAAAACAAAGCCAAGCAACAAGAGTGAATAAAACAAAATAAACAAGAACAACAATTGTTGAAACAACAAAAATTGAAAGGAGCCAAACAAATAACAACAACAATTGTTGAAAGGAGCAAAACAACAACAATTGTTGAAAGGAGCAAACAACAAAATCATCTACAACCACAAGTGAACGAGATACTCCTCTTTCGACAAAAGTGCAGCAGCAGAAACCGCGAGCGAGCGAAGAAGAAGAAACTCGCAGGATAATTTGTAAAGTGCTTCAGTTCGGGACCCCGCATCGTCGTCGTCGTCGTTGTCATCATCACTGTCTTCATCATCGTCATTGTCGTCATCATCATCGTCAACATCATCATCGTCATTGTCGTCATCATCATCGTCGTCGTTGCCACCATCGTCGTCGTCGTCTTGTCAGCGTCTTCTCGCCTGTTCTCGTCATCGCCTGAGCGCCTGTTTCTCGCGTCTTTTGCCGCCGGCACCGCCTCCTCGTTTCGTCCGCCCACTCGTATTCACTCAATTTATATTTACCGCAACGTCGAGCGCGCAAAAAGAATAAAGGATAAACACCCAGACAACCACACAAACTCACGGAGACTGAGAGAAGGATAACGAGAAAGAGACCGAGATCGAGAGACAACGCAGAGACAGAGAGATAGACAGAGCTATAGACAGAGAGAAAGACAGAGAGAAAGACAGTGAGATAGACAGAGAGAAAGACAGTGAGATAGACAGAGAGAAAGACAGTGAGATAGACAGAGATATAAACAGAGAGACAGACAGAGATATAAACAGAGAGACAGTCAGAGAAATAGTTAGTGAGACAGATATAGCAACAGACAGAGAAATATACAGAGAAACAGACGGAGAAACAGACAGAGAAACATACAGAGAAACAGACGGAGAAACAGACAGAGAAACAGTCAGAGAAATCGACAGAGAAACAATCAGCCAGACAGACATCGAGTCACTGAGACAGACAGACAGACAGACAGACAGACAAACAGACATCCGAAGCTGATTCCGGCCGAGACGGAGATATTCAACCGACTGAGAAGGAAGGATACACAGTAGCAAAGGATTCAGGAACCGGATACACGGGATACAGGAACGAAGCTCGCTTCCGACACGTTCGTTTCTACCGTCTACCGTCGTCATCCTCTCCGCCACCACCCTCCCCCCATCAAGCTTAATTCAGCTCAGCGGTTCGACTCCGAGTTCGTCTCTCGCTCTCTCTCATTCTGTGCTGTGTGGATTATAAGCCATAATAAATGATGGAATGGATACCAAGAGGATTACCAAGCATCCATGCACCGATTCCGATTTGTGGTGAGTCGTTGGTAAAGTTATCGTGTCGCCGTCGCCGCTGTTGCGAAATCGAAATCATTGTCGATATATCGACTATCGGCATATATCGTCATATATGTCTGCGCCAACGTCAACGTAATCGACGTAGTCTGCGTCAATGATGCGTCTGTGTCTTCTTCGCCCACATCCACATCCAGGACACGGAAGTCCTTCTGCCGTTGTTCGATTGAAATCGATATGCGTTGAGCAGCACATAATAATTCTCTCACTCCTCCTCTTTTTTGGTTTATTTATTTCATCCTTTTCCCCTTGGTTTATTTCCTTCTTTCTTTCCTCCCTTGGTTTATTTCCTTCTTTCTTTCCCCCCTCGGTTTATTTCCTTCTTCCTTTCCTCCCTCGGTTTATTTCCTTCTTCCTTTCCTCCCTTGGTTTATTTCCTTTTTATTTCTTTCTCTTCGCTCCCCCCGATTATTCCCGTTTTGTGCTCTCAAGGATTGTTTTGTTGATTCCTTCCTTTGAGTTCTTCTCTGAGTGTATTTCAAGATTTCTTTCGACGACGTGAACTTCTTGAGGTGATTTTCTTCTGATTCGGATTCGGTGGATAATTGGGGTTTGTATCGAGATCCTTTTGGGGGACTTCGACGAGTTGTGCTTAGCAACCTACACAAGGTTTTCTTTCTTTTCCTTTCTAACCTTGGTATACTTATCTAGAGAAGATGATGATAAGCTTCTTTTGAATCTATTTTGATTATGTAGAATATCGATGGGTTTCGGTATAATTTTCGATGGCTTTGGGAACTTTTAACAAATGAATACAAATTAGCTACACCATCTCTCATTCATTCATTCATTCACTCTCACTCACTCATCAATATCCATTAGTCTGGGGGGAAAAACTTTGAAAATCAATTTCGGAAATTTTGGAATTGAGAAACTGACGAAATGATTCGAAATCTGTTTTTCACAACTCTCCTCCCCCACTCCGATTTTTCTCCATCGTTTCCATCAGCGAGAATCCTTGAGTTTTATTTGTTTTCTTTTCCATTTGCCACTCAAATAAACTCATAAATGTTTTATTGTTCTGCTATATTTTGACTACAATGTTATTGTTGTTGATGTTATTGTTGTTGTTGTTGTTGCTGTTGTTATGGTTGTTGCTGTTGTTATGATTGTTTCTGTTATGGTTTTTCTTGTTGTTCCTGTTCATGTTGTTTCTGTTCTTCTCATATGAAATATTCGCCTAAATATATCCGAATACACGATGTTGGTGATGATGTAAACAAGAAGCTCTTCCTTCATTCGACATCGAATCCACACATCGTGCACGATTCTCGCCTCGTCGCCTCATAAAAATCCACCATGAACGCTCTTTAATTATCCGATTTTTCAATAAAAAAAAATGTATTCCACAAAATAATTCTCCACAAAACTATTCCAAATGAACCCCCCACTATCACTCAAAGACCCCCACCCCCTCTCTCAGTTGTTGTTGTCTCACTCTAGCTGTTGCTGTCTCACTCTAGCTGTTTCTGTCTCACTCTAGTTGCTGGGTTCTCCCCTCATTCGTTCTCTTTCGCTCGACTCCCGGCTGCGGTTGGCTCCAGTCGGGGATGGATTCGTTTATTTATTTTGACATCTTCAACACGCAATTAAGTGTCATCGCTCTCTCTCTCTTGGTCCCCTTTACCTCTCACTCTCGGTCCTCTTCCCTCTCACTCCCCCCATTCCTGCATTCTCCACACTCTCGTCATTCTCTCACAGCTCGCTCGTTGGACTCTGAAGTGTTTCAACATGTGTTGCTGCTGTCTGTCTGTCTGTCTTCGACCCATGTGTTATTGTTGTTTTTATTTTTCTATGATCCCCTCTCGTCTGCCAAAGATCACGATCATGGTTCGCCCTGATCTTCAGCAGCTTCGATGTTTCGATCACTTTTCTCTTGGAATTTTCCTGGGTCTTCTTTTCTGGGTTTCCTGTGGGATCAAAAGATCTGGGATTTATTTTCCAACATGTAACAAGAGAGTGGGCCCGCTATTTTCGTTTTCGGCACCCTTCCGCTCGAGTTTTTTGTTTTCACCCTCTGGGCGACCGCCTGAAATCGAGAAGGGGGCGGGTTCGAGGTTGAGTGATCTGTCGGATCGTGTCATTGATACTAAGATGATGATGATGACGACGTCGACGACGATGAAGTCTCGCAGCTGCTTCTAATGTTTTCGTTCCGGTCCCTCCTTCCCAAAGCCATCTCACATTCCTTCATCCACATTCCACACTTTCAGAGACAGACATCGTTTGTTTGTATTTGGCTTTCCCTCCCCTCTTCCGCCCCCGGAGGAAGTCATTTGAGAATCACTTGAAACCCTCAATTAACACCATTTAAACTCTCGGCATTTGAATAATTGATCACTAATTTAATGCTGCCTTGTCTTGTTTCTCTCTCTCTCTTCCCCTCGGGGCTCCATCGCCTTTGATTTCGATTTCGAATTCCAGGAGCAAATTCTTCCTGCTCGTCTTCGGTTTTGTCTTCGCCTTCGTCATTTGTCTTCAGTTTTCTCTTCGCCTTTGGTTTCATCGTATGGCTTAAGGTTTAAGTAATCGGTTTATGTTGTTTTTAGTTTGCGCTTGTTTGCTATAATGGAAAACCATTTGATGGAAATTATGTCCGGTATTTAAATCATCTACTTGTCTACTCCTATGCTTTGTATATTTTCTTGTTCTCGTGTCTTTTCTCATATCTTGTCTCCTTCTGTTTTTCTCCTCTTTTGTATCCTTCTGTTTTATCTGCTCTTCTTTCTGTTGTTTCTGTCATTCATGGACACATACATTGAGTTCATCTCATTTTGTCTTTGATTCTAAGGAAGGAAAGTGAAGTAAATGAAGGATCCAACAGGTTCCATTGCACCATCAAGTTTGAAATATACCTATTAGAGTACTTAATGTACCTATTAGAGTAATTTGTGTACCTAATAGAGTACTTTAAGTACCTAATAGAGTACTTTATGTACCTATTAGAGTACTTAATGTAGCTATTAGAGTAATTTATGTACCTAATAGAGTACTTTAAGTACCTAATAGAGTACTTTAAGTACCTAATAGAGTACTTAATGTACCTATTAGAGTAATTTATGTAACTAATAGAGTACTTTATGTAACTAATAGATTACTTTATCTACTCCAAGGACGAGGTATTGATACCTAAGTTTTCCCATGGTAACCATTCTAATGATTTATCTACTACCCTTAAGGATATGCATAGAATACCAATGATTATTCAAAACTTTGTGTACTAACTCCCCATGTTTATGCCATAACTTTTAGTACCACTATCTCAGAAAATCCTTCACATGAATGACAATCCCATTATCAACATGAACAAGTACCACATTTATGACCGAAGTCCAAATATCGACACCACAGCAATATCGTATCCACAATTTCTCACTTTGCTCGTGGTTCTCTATATGAGTTATTTTATGTTGTGTTTTTATTGTTGTTCTTCTTCTTGTTTTTGTTCTTGTTGTTGTCTTTAACAACTGTCTATTTGTTGACTTGAAATTTACATCAATCCATGGTGTCCAGACCTCGAGATGTTGGTAGCTGGAACAATAACAACAACAACACTTCCATTCCATTTGGCCATTGATCGTGGTCATCGGGAAGTCGTCGTTTGGTAACGTGTAAATAATAATTACAACAACAAATATTAGTTCTTGAAAATCACTTCTTTCGATGACTTGTTGCTGTTGTTTTTATTGTCACTGTTGTTGTTGTTGTTTTTGCAGTCATAGTCTTCAATTGCCTCGAGGGCTATGAAAACTTCGAAAGTTGTTGATTTTCGTTGTCTCGAAGACGATGAAGGAAGATTCGTTTATTTGTTTTCAATGTTGGTTTGTTATTGTTGTTTTAATATTGTCTGGTTGTTGGTTATGTTTTTGTTATATTGGTGTTGTTTGGTTGTTGTTGTTTTGTTGTCGTTGTTGTTGTTGTTGTTGTTTTCATATTTGTTCCCTGTAATCGAAATATTAAACATTGAAATTAAAACAAACAAAGAGACAAACGAAAGGTTTCCAACAACGATAACAACAATCAACTACTGTGACTTGTTGTTTGTTGTTATCGATATTAATGATTAGGAGCGGGTGTTTATTCAATGAAGGGGGGCGTGAAGGGCGTGAAGGGGGAGGAAGCTAACATCGCCGTCATCGTTTCGATTTGAGAGTTTCTTGAATTACTCTTCACCTCTCACTCTTTCGACTCTCTCTCTAAGATCTCAGTTATTTAGTTTCCAGAAAATTTACCATCATCTGTCTGTCGTCTCAGCAGGTCTCCGCAGAGTTCCGAGTACAATGTTGCCACATATTATTACCATCCTCTCAACATGTCTTCCGTTTCTTCGTTTCCTCTCTCTTCTTCTCCTTCCTCTTCATCGTCTCCTCTCTCTTCATCTCCTTCTTCTTCATCTCCTCTCTCTTCGTCTCCTCAAACTAAAGTGAAGTGTTTCCTTGGAATTTCTTCCTTCTTCTCGTTTGCAAATCTAAGACCAACTATTTAACGTCGATTAACATCTTGACTATGTCTACACAACAACAATAACAACAAAAATGACAGCAACGACAACAATAACATTATTGCCCTTACATCTGGAACATCGACAACAACAACAACAATATCTCAAAGGAGCTTAGAGTAATCCTATGCCACAATTACGGGCGTGTTAACATGAGTGATGATTATTATCAACTTTTCACACTCGACTGATTTTCATCATCAAGTGTTTTCGTTCATCCTGATGCAGGATCCTTTGTCGAGTAGAGAGTGTGATAACCCAGAGGGAGAGAAAGAGAGAGAGAGGGATAGAGTGTGTATATTCAATAGACAAGAACAAGAACAACAACAACAACAAGCAGTCGTGGACGATGTTGCAGCGAGATAGAGTGAAAATTATTTCGAAACCGAAAATTACCTCGTAAACAGAAGCCAACCAAAAACCACACACACAAACACTCTCTCACACCTATACTCTCAGACACGCACACCTATACACTTTCAGACACGCACACCTATACTCTCTCAGACACATATACTCTATACTCTCAGACACATACAAATTAACTCACACTGCGACCAACAATGAAATCCACTCATGATGTTGTTGTTGCGATTGTGGATGAGCAAATTACAAAAGGCAAACAACTACAACGAGAACATCATCATCCAGAACTCGAGAACAGACACACGAACACTCACATGAACACACACACACACACACGAACACCAAGACTCACACTCACTCACATACACTCAAACTCACACAAACACTGCATCGCAAAACATCCTGAATCCGAACTTAAGCTGACTTCAGTCGATGTCGTCGTCGTCTCCTTCTTCACGATGAAGATGGCGAGAATCCTCCACATTTACTCGCACACAAATCTTCTTTCCCGAGACCATCATCGTTGTTGTTATTGTTGTTGTGGGCCCTCGTGGCCCCTCGACCCCAAGAAGCATCTGTCCAGGACCAACCGACCGACCATCTCTCTCCCTCCCTCCCTCCATCCGTATGCGTATTTGCAGCTCAATTACCATGAGCTTAGTCGTCGTCGTCGTCGTCGCTCGAAGAGGTCGGACTCATTAACATTTTGTGGTCAACTGTGGCACAACTCTGACAAACACTTTGGCCCGCCGGTCTCAGGGTCGGGATATGGACGACGTCTCATCCCGCCCCTCGAGTATCGCTCGGCCCACACGAGGAGGCCAAGAGCAACACCTTCGAACACGGGTTCGTGGTGAGGATTCTTCGTTTGGGTCACTCACCCGAACCCGGCTGGCGTCGGTTCGCGTTGTGTCCTATGGGGTCGTCCACAACAACAACAATAACAACAACAAGAGAAACAACAACGACAACATTCACAACAAGAAGAACAACAACTTCAACAAGCAAAAACAACAACTTCAACAAGCAAAAACAACAACATTTCCAACGCATGCATAAATAAAAAACGAGACCAAATTGAAACCCAAAATTAATTTGTCTCCCGGAGAGAAGGTGGCCTCGCCTCGAGGAGGATGGCCAGGGGCGGTGGTTGAAGGGGGGGTGGAGGGGTCGACTACTGTTGAAACTTTTCTCGGACGCAGCAAGTTTCACTTCGCCCCCAAGTTGGCCCCAAGCAGATTGTGGCTGTGTGTGCGGCGATAACCTTTTTAACTTTTGACAACCGACCCTCGTTCATCGGCCTCACTCTCCTGCTTCCCCCTGACTCTCTCTCATGGGTCAAATTGCGCCAGTCAGAGAGCCCGATGTCGACCCCTCCTCCTCATCGCCTCCCCCTCTAGCCTCAGGTGATCCGCTCTCTCGCATTTTGATGTGGGTTATTTTCATCCTTGTTTATCCTTTATTTTTACGCAAATCCTTTTTATATAAGGATCGGCCGGATCATCCTTTGTGGATACAACACAGTGTGGTTGTTGTTGTTGCCTTTGTTCATTTCGTAATCTTCTTAAATTTTAATGCGCTCTGAGCGAGGATCCCAAAAAAAGGGGGGGCGGGGGCGTGTATCAATTTGTGCTTTCGTGGGTGGAGGCGTTGGGAAAAAGGTCATCGAATGGAACGTTGTTTGAACCCCAAACTATGAGAAGGGTCAGAGGAAGAAGACGTCAGACTCTGGCTTCGCCCTCAACCCCTAGACAATCGCCTTCGCCACGCCCTTCGAACCCGCCCCGCTCCGCACAACTCGATCATAAAAACAATAAATAATCGACCATCGAGTTGATGGGAAAACTTTCACAAAAAACAACAAAGAAGAAAAAACAAAAACAAATAAAATGAAATGGAATAAAATAAAATTCTCAACCAAACGGGACGACGAAACTTTGGTCATAAACACGCGAGAAGAAAGAACCGAGACCGAGTTCTCGAGTCGTGAACACGAAGTCCCCGAACTTCTTCCTCAACCGCTCTCCGAACTTCTTCCCACCATCGTCGCATTTCTCTAGGGATCCGTCAGGCGAATAACTATTTGGATCGTGAGTTGCAATAAACTCCGAAATCCACTTCCAGGCACACGTCCACTTAGGGCTATGGCGACGAGGTCATTGAAGTTGGAACAGAATTTCGATCGGATGTTCTATAAAAGGCTTCGCTCAAGAGGTTTTCCATTGTTCTATTGATTCATAGAGTTATCTATTCTATTGATTCATATAGTCAATCTATAGTCTATGGTATAGTTTGATAAATCTGGTCCCATCAACTCTCCAAGATTCTCCATCACTCCCAATATTCTCTCACTCTCAATATTCCCTCTGATAGTCTTCATCCACTGATTACAATTGCTTCGCATAAATCCTTCATTCCACTATAAATTTCTCATACGCAGGATCAACTCCGGTCGTATCCATATGTTTGACATAATAAGCCCTTGACACCCGGGGATAGATGGGCAAATGGACAGACGGACTGAAGGACAGACAGACAGACAGACAGAAGGATGGACCATCACAATGTGGATCCTTCTCTGCATTTGATATCCCTGTTTTCACTTCACTCCACACAGTCGTCCTCGTCCCCCAACGATTATGATGGAATGTCGATAAATGTCGGCTGGTCCCGTTTCGCCCCTTGGCCACGCCCCTCCCTCGCGCGCTGTAAACTTCGTTGAGCGCCCACATAATTTGTCGAAGTCCAGAGTCCGAAATATTTATCGAACCACAAATAAATGCCCTCGAGTCGTCGTCGTCGTTGTCGCTGTTCCACTTGTTCAAATATGTTTCATGTCCTTTCGTTATCTCGCTCTCTCTCTCATTCGCTCGTTATGTCGCTATTTATGTGTCTGTCTATTTTTGTCTCTCTCTCTCTCTTGATGTCTCTTTTCCTGTCTCGTGTGTGTCCTTGTATATGAGTTTTGGTGTCCATTTCCGTGTCTTTGGTTGAGTAAATATTTTATTTGGCAATTGGAATTCGTTTATTTGATTCCGATTTGTCACTCATTTGTGGACGGACACGACTCCAGTCGTTGGTCCTGGAACGAAACCACCCCCGATGATCCTGAACCTTCGACCACTCAGAGGCGATGCGTTTAATTGGATTCTTTGCATTACCAATTTGCGTTTGACCCCGATACACTTCGACTTCGAACTCGATTTGTTCGTTTTTCAGACGATGAAACAACTGCATCCAGCAGGTGGAAAATAATAGTTTATGAGGGTCCATGGAAATGGTTTCAACTCCCAGAGGAGATCCTTCGTTCCGGTTCCTTTTTATTCATTTATTTCCGCTTGGTTTTCATTTGTTTCCGTTTGTCGTTCATCTCTTTCCACCTGTCGTTCATCTATTTTCATCTGTCTTTCATCGATTTTCGTCTATCTTTCATCTCTTTCCATCTGTCTTTCATCGATTTTCGTCTATCTTTCATCTCTTTCCATCTGTCTTTCATCGATTTTCATCTATCTTTTGTCTCTTTTCACCTGTCTTTCATCGATTTTCGTCTATCTTTTGTCTCTTTTCACCTGTCTTTCATCGATTTTCGTCTATCTTTTGTCTCATTCCACCTGTCTTTCATCGATTTTCGTCTATCTTTCATCTCTTTCCATCCGTCTCTCATCTATTTTCATCTATCTTTTGTCTCTTTCCACCTGTCGTTCATCTATCTTCATCTATCTTTCATCTCTTTCCGTTTGTCTTTGATCTCTTTTTTTCCCGTCTTTCATCTCTTTCCTGTCTGCGGTTTCTCGTGGCCGTCGTCGCCCGTGTTTTCTGTGGTACATCGTGTTGTTATGTAACGCCTAATTTACTTATAAGCCGCTCGTTTTCCTTTCGCTCTATCCATCCCTTCCTTACCTCTATCCCTCCCCCTCTTTCCCTCGTTCATCCGTCGTCGTCCTTTCACCATGTGGCGGCGATCCTTCCTTTCGTCTGCTGGCATCCTTCCATGCCGTTTGTTAATCCCCTATTTATGCGCTATTAGGTACTTTTCTTCCTTCGGCTTCCTTTATGGTTCTTCCGTTTTATTGCCCCATTGTGCGAGCTCATTCTCTCAATCTCTCTCTCTCCCTCTTTTTCTCCCTCTCTTTCTCCCTCTCTCTGTCTCTTTTCATTTTCTCTTTCATGCGACCTTCTTCTGTTCCCCCGCCAGCTCTTTGTCGTCTCGTGCGAATTCTTCTCGCGTCTTTTGTGTTCTCACGACGAATCCGTCTGTCGGTCTCACTTTTGTCTCTATTCCTGTTTCACTTTCTCTCGATGCCTTCGTTCTCTAGCTGTCTGTCTGTCTGTCGTTCGTACGTTTGTCTGTCTGTCGTTCGTCGGTTTGTCTCTCGTCTGTCTATCGTTCGTCCGTCTGTCTCTCTTTCATTCGTTCGTCTGTCCTTCTGTCTCTTGTCTGTCCCATTCTCATCTCATTGTCGTCGTCGTCCTTTGTCGTCCTTCTGCCTGAGTCATTTGGGTTTTACTGCCGCATAATATTGTCCCGATTAGCGCTTACACACACACTGATATAGCACACACACACATAGAGACTTTCATCCAGACCCAAAACGAAGCCGTCGACTTACGCACGACCAGAATCTCGAGCCTCTTCTCTTCTTGTCTCATCTCGTTTCGCCTCGCCACAAAATCATCATCATTAGTAACGCCAACCCTGCCTCGTTTTCGTCCCTTCCTAAACCTCTCCCTTCCTGAACCTCTCCCTTTTCCTCCCCCTCTGGCCATCCCTCTCCCCCTTCTCCACTCACTTCGCCTCAGTCACGGCCATCTTTCTTCTTTGGGGCGTTGAGAGGATATTGCTCTGAAGCTATTATGTGGAAGCATCATTTAAGGGGATTATTTTATTTGAGCTCTAACTCGACTCCCATCCTCCGACTCTTTCGATATGCCTCTTTCTCTCTTTCGCTTAAGCATGAGAAGTTGTCCTTCCTGCCTTTCTCTTTCACGCTTCCTCGATATGCCCTCCTCTCCCTCATTCTCACTCTCCCTTCCTTCCGTCGTCTTCCTCTCGCCCTCCTTCTTCGAGGCGACGACGCGCTCCTTGCGATAAACAGACGGCGTTCGGCTCGACTCGGTTACGCCTCGATTTGTCGACGTCGTCGCCCTCGTCCTCGACGTCTTCGCCCTCGTCCTTAGCGGAAAGAAGGAGAATGAGGCGTCGTCTTGGAGGCGGTTGGAATGAGAAGGAGGTCGTTCATTCAGCCCGAGAGTGGGCGTGGCAGGAGGGCGGAAACATAGGCGTTTGTAAGTGTGCAGTTGTGAGAAATAACGCCTCAAAGGATTCCCGTCGAATCCTTTGTGCTGCCTGCCATCGTCGTTTTATTGTATTTTGTATTTTAATTCGAGCTGCCCGCCACGCCTCATGTCTGTGATTTACGTGTTTTTAATGAAAGATTCTTTGGAAATTTGCTAAAAGGCGAATTAGTGGGAGATGAGGGTGGATGGAGTTGAGAAGAGGGTGGGTGAAGTTTGGATGGTGGGAGGTGTTTGAATTTGGCCAGAATTTCATTATTAGTTGCGGCAACAATGGGAGGAACAAAAACAGGAGAAACAACTAAAATGGGAACAACAACAAAAAAAGCAACTAAACTGGGAACAACACCAAAAGCAAAAACTACAACAACACAACCATGAAGCGTTCATTGTTCGAGGGAATCCTTGAATTGCTGCAAGGATTGGTCTAAATACAAAGAGGAGATCTGAATACTAAAAGGATATCTGTATATAAGGAACAAGCTCGTATTTCGGTGGAATTAGGAATTTCAATTTACAAATGCCACGATTCACCGGCAGGCGAGAAAGTAGGAAAATGTGAAGGAGAGACGAGAGAGAAACGAAACAATCATGAAGATAATAGTGTGTGAGATAATGCTACCTTCATGTCATCATAGGCTTAAGCATGAGAAGATGTCCTGAATCCCGAACTCGAGAAAACCCACTGACCACAGTCCAACTTCCTCACTCTCCATCCTCACAATCTCAACTCTACTTCGACTGGAAATAAGTTCACCCCAGGGCAAGGAGATTTCGTCCTACGGAAGTCGTTGACTCCGCTCTCCAACCTTAACCCAGAGAGTTGACCTCAGGACGATCCATCGACCCACGACCCATCTCTTGACTATTCCTCGGTCAGTCCTTGGACTTCGCTCTTGGTCTCATTTGCCCTTCGTCCTTGGCCTCCCTCACCCTCACCCTTGGTCTCTCTTTCACCCTTGGCCTCCCTCACCCTTGGTCTCTCTTTCACCCTTGGTCTCCTTCTCCATTGGCCACCTTCACCCTCTGGAATTATCATCGGCAGTTCATCTGAATTCTCGCCCTCGTCTCTAATCCTCTGATGAAAGCTCGGCCTCGGTCTTCTGGCCCTTTCCACCACCCCGGTTTTTTGAGTTTAGATGATGAAGATCCACCCTCTTCAATGTCAAGGAAATGTTTGAACCCCATTCGGGCTGACAGTTAATCCTTAAATAACAAACCGACAGCAAATCATCCTGGTCTCCTTCTTCTTCTGGCCTCATCCCGGTCTCATTCTATCCTCTTCTGGCCTTATTCGGCCTCATTCTGTCTTTCTCTGGCCTTATTCGGCCTCATTCTGTCCTTCTCTGGCCTCACTCTATTTTCCTGCTTCGGCCTCATTGTCTCCTCCTTCTCCGGCCGGAATTTCAAATTAGTCCAAAGTTTCCATTCGGCCCATCGTGACCTCGGCCTCTTCTCCGCCAACCCCCCCTGGAGCTGGAACCGTAATTACATTAGACACCAAATTAATTCGTCTCAATTTTCATTTAATGCGGCTGCTGCGGGATTTCGCAGCTCAAACCGAGGCATGTCCTCGGCCTGTCGCCCCCCTTCCCCCCTGATGGTGGTTGAAGGGGGCCGATGGTGGAGAAGTTGGTGGTCGTGGGGTCGATGGCGCGTGGGGTTGTGGGGATTGTTTGAAGTGCCTCGGGGCGGCCGAGGATTTATCGTCTGCTGGGGTGTGAATTTCCGCCAACTTCGGAAGTTTGAAGCTTCTTGAGAACTAGTTGTTGGGGTGTCCGTCCCCTCCTCTTCCATTTGGTTCATTCTCATCCTCTGAAGCCATCGTCCTTCTTCTCCTCTCTCGAAGCCCTCATTCTCAACGTTGTTGTTGTTGCCCTGTTGTTGTCATGCTGGTGGTGGTGGTGGATGGTTTTAATTTCCCTTCGTTTCACTCGTTTCGCCTCAAGTTTTTCGTGTCCTCGTTTGCGACCGAGTTTAACGCCTTCAACTTGGTTAACTCTGGGGCGTCAGGTTGTTGTTGTTCTCGTTCTCTCGACCCGATCCCGCATTCGGCTCTCAACGTGCTCCCCGGGTTAATTCAAGAGCCAAGGGTGGGTGGGCGTCTCCGACGAAGTTCCGGGCGCACGCCTCGGGGAAGCACATAATTAATGCTCCGAGTAAATTAGACATTGATTGCAGCCAGAACAGAGCGGAGCGGAGAGCGGAGTAGAGAAGGCAGGAAGGCGTCCGGAAGGAGCTCACAAGGACCTCCCAGCAATTAGGGAGCGCTTCAAAATGGCGCTCGATCGTTGCTGCTGCGGGGGTTCGCTGGAGAGGGGAAATTGTCGAGATTTGGGATTTCGACTCATTCTCCATTTATTTCACATTCTCTAGTTATTTCTCATTCTCTAGTTATTTCTCATTTCTCTAGTTATTTCTCAGCTCTTTTTAATTTGTGAATTCCCATTTAATTTGTGAATCACGTTTAATTTGTGGATTTCTATTGAATTCAAGGACTTCTGTTGAATTGAAGGACTTCTGATTAATTTTTTAACTTCCGTTTAATTCGAGGAATTTTGTTAAATTTTTGAATTTCTGTTAAATTTTTAGATTTCTGGATAGTTTTTGGATTTTAGTTAAATTTTTGGACTTTAGTAAAATTTTTGGAAATTGTAAAATTTTTGAATTTTTTAAAATTTTTGGATTTTTGTAAATTTGTGGATTTTGTAAATTTTTGGACTTTTGTAAAATTTTTGGATTTTTGTAAAATTTTTGGATTTTCGTTAAATTTTGGATTTTAGTAAAATATTTGGATTTTTGTAATATTTTTGGATTTTTGTAAAATTTTTTTGATTTTTGTAAAATTTTAGAATTTTTGTAAAATTTGAGGATTTTTGTAAAATTTTTGGACTTTTGTAAAATTTTTGATTTTTTGTAAAATTTTTGGATTTTTGTTTAATTTTTGAATTTTTTTTAATCCTGGACTCTCTAATGAAAATATTAATTTTAATTATTGAATTGATTATATTGAAATATATTTTTAAAATACCAATTTCTAATTTCTCTTTTTAAATTCTTCTCTTTGCAGGTGAGTGTGAAAACCAAATTCAAAAACTTAAAAAAAGGATGTCGTGAGTATGAAGAATCCACCCTTCCGTCCCCTCTTTATCCTCCCCCATCAACAGGTCGTTCATAAACTTTTTTAAATTCACCTAGAAATATTTAGTTGAGTAATTTTCACAAAAGTATTTTTGAAAATGAACCAAAATTTGATGAGTTAATTCGTTCAAGGGGGCGTGGCCAAAAAGGGAGGCGTGGTCAAAAAATGAGCGTGGTCAAAAAGGGGCGTAGTTAAAAAGGGGCGTCGCCAAAAAGGGGAGTGGCTAAAAAGGGGGCGTGTCCAAAGAAGGGGCGTGGCCAAAAAATGGGCGTGGCTAAAAAGGGGGCGTGGCTAAAAGGGGGTGTGGCCAAAAAAGGGGGAGTGGTCAAAAGAGGGCGTGGCCAAAAAGAGGGAGTGATCAAAAAGGGGGCGTGGCCAAAAAGTGGACGTGGCCAAAAAGGGGCGTGTTCAAAGATGGGGAGTGGCTAAAAAGAAGGCGTGACCAAAAAGGGGGAGTGGCTAAAAAAGGGGCGTGTCCAAAAAGTGGACGTGGTCTAAAAAGGGGCGTGCCCAAAAAGTGGGCGTG
>CM029562.1:5968646-6029631 GCA_017309665.1 Coelopa frigida
TGAAACATCACTTGGAATCACCACGGAGAGTTCATGTTGTTGTCATTGTTTTTGTTGTAAGATCCTATCTTACAACAAAAACAATTTTTTTAGAATCCTTTTCTTGCGTTTTTCTCTCCATCGCATTCATGTTCAGTGTCGTCCTGTCTCTGTGGAAAGTTATTTGTTGGTGATGTTTTTTTTTTGTTGCTTGAATGATGGAATGTTTTCAGAAGTTTTCTGTTCTCCTGTTGCTTTTCCAATTTTTTCGATTCTTTTCTCTACTTGATTTTTTCTCACTTCCCCCATTTATCTTCACTATCGTTCAGTCTTTCTCTGTCTATCTCACTCTCCCTCTTGCTCCATCTCTATCTATTTCTTGGTTATCGTTTTTTGTTTTCACCTTGGTGTGAATTTCGACCGAGACATTGTTGAAGTGTTGATTTTGTTGTTGCTGTTGTTGTCATTCCCTTGTTGCCCTTTATAACGTGACGACAACAACAAGAAATAACTGCAAATAGCAACAACTACTATTGTGAAAAAAGTAGTAGAACAGGCATCTACTATAAATACTCCTCTTTCACTACATACATTCCATCTCACTATTTCACTCTCTGTGTTGGTTTAGAATTTTTGAAATATGCACCGAATAAATATCTCAAATTTTAAAGGAACACTTCATGAATATTCGGTGAAAACATTTTTTTTTTTGTTCATTTCTTAAATTTTTTATTTGTTGAATTTTTTTATTTATTGAATATTCAATTTATATATGTTTTTTCATTTGTTTTTAATTTTTTCATTTATTGTTTTTTTTCATTTGTGGAATTTTTTTTGTTATATTTTTTTATTGGTTTTTTGTTGTTATATTATTTTATTGGTTTTTCGTTGTTATTAATATGTGGAAAATATTCAATTTTGTGTCATTTCATATAAAATTTGTAAAAAACTGAAAAATTCAAAATCGAACATGAGATCAAATTTGAAGTGGGCGTGGCAATTGCATGTGTGTATTTTGCCTACACAAATACACATTTACACTTGTCGCCTTCACACATTCATTCACAATCTCAAACACCAGCTTCCAGCATCTGGAACTCTGAGTTCACTTGAGTGTGTGTCTCCATTTAAGTGCTTGTATGTGTGTGTGTTGTTTTTATGTATGTGTGCGTGTGTTTATAATTGCTGGGTGGCATATGTGAGATTGTGAGTGTGTGTTTGCCTTGGTGTTTGTTTTAATTTCGACGAAGCGAACGAAACAGAAAACTTTTGTTAATTAGTTGACAAAATAAAGTTCGGGTAGAAGTGTTGATTTTACACGAACACAAACATACACACACTTACTCGTACAAACACACTCTTGGTTGCACAAACACACACACACACCACTGAGTGCAAATAAGCAGAGATTCACACAAACAAAGACAAGACTGAGAACAAACACCGCAACAGAGAAAATCAACATAAGAAAAGGAAGAGTTATTCTCGAGGAGAATAAGAAGAAAACGAGGGGAAGAAGAAAAAAACGAGGAGAATGTGAGGAAAATGAGGAGAAAGAAAGAGGAAGAGAAGGGTGAATAAAAGGAAAGGGATGTTGAATAAGAAGAAAATGAAAATAATAAGAAGAAAACAAGTCTTCTTCAGTCTTTTATCTCTTTCTCGATCTTCACGCCATCCTCTCCTTCTATCCTTTATCTCTTTCATCATCATCTCGCCATCATCCACTCCTTCTCCATCTGCTCGCTGTCTTTATTGCCTTCTCCTTCTCGCTGTCTTCATTGCCTTCTCCTTCTCGCTGTCTTCATTGCCTTCTCCTTGGGTTGAAGTATAAAAGCAAACACTTGCCTCGTTCCATCGTCCTTTGTCCTTTGCTCGTGCCTCGTTGCAACAATTCGCTCGCATTGAACTTTCAGCCATCTTCCCTTGGCTAACATCTTCTTCTCACACTAGGGTTTCCTCAGACACCACGATTCTCCCACACTACGATTTTCTCCACACTACGATTTTCTCCACACCCACCACACAACACTTCACCACTTTTCGCCACACCACACTTCAGTTCTCACCACTCGAAACCAACCAACCGTCTGACCGACGAACCAAGCGGCCTCTCAGCCACAGTTCACACCCCGAACTCTATCTTTCGCTCACTCCTTTGTTGCCTCACCTTCAGAATCCTTTCCTGTCTCACTCGCTCTCTTTCCTTCACTCCCTCGCTCCCTCTTTCCTTCACTCCCTCGCTCCCTCTTTCCTTCACTCCCTCTCTCACTCTTTCCTTCACTCCCTCGCTCCCTCTTTCCTTAACTCCCTCTCTCACTCTTTCCTTTTACTTGACTCGTGTCGTTTCGCCACCAAAGATAAATAAGAAACTTTTCACATTTTCCGCATTTTCAGCATTTTCCATGTCAAAGATTGTTGCTGGCTTCTTTTTCTTCCTCTTCTCCTTCCCCCCCCCCACCTCCTTCCGGGAGACGCTTTTGTGCTGCAATTTCTGCCACTTCGTCCTTCAACCTCTCTCCCCACCCCACTTCTTCATCCCTTTCTCTCTCTCTCTTCTTCCTCCTCCTTCGTCGTCATCGTCGTTCTCGTTGTCGTTGTCGCCTCCAACTCTTGGGCGCTTCTCATCCGGCGTTTGCTTCTGCCTCTTCGTTGTTCTACGTTGAGTGCAGTTTTTTGTTGTTGCTTTTGTTGCTATTGTTGTTGCAGTTCTTGTTGTTGTTGTTATTATTCTATTTTCATTTGTTGTTCGAGTGGTATTTTGTAGTTGTAGTTGTTGTATTTGTTGTCGTTGTAGTTCCTGCTGTTCCTTTTTATTGCTCACAGTTAGTCAACCTTTTGGTCCTGTGAAGCTTATCTTTTAAACACACTTAAACCGAAACTCACACACACACACACAGACATGCACACTTAAACTGAGATAGCAAGTTTCATAGCGACAAGTGAAAGTCATAGAAAAGTGAGCTCGCAGAAAATATTCGAATAAAAACAAAAAACGAAGAGAAATTGTGAAAACGGTGTAGTATCCACACACTAAGTGAAGAGTGTTCGCGTAGGAATGGTTATTGCACTCGAAGCAACAAATATCTTAGTTAAAATCGATATTATTTAAAAGTGGTCTGGTATCACAAGAAAATAAAAGTTAAAAAACAATAACAAAAACACTAAACCGACGTTCGACATAAATTTCCCGCCGTCGAAATTGACGTTCTCCTTTATACTATCCCTAAATACCTACTGTCACCTTCTACCTACTTTCCCACCACACCCACTCAAACAACCCCCTCCCACTGCGGAACCGATCCTGAAAAGTGTAAAAGTGACAATCTGTGCGTGAGTGAGAGAGTGCACTACACTATTACGCGATCAGTGGTCGTCCTCGGCACTCCCTCTAAAACTGCTGAAGTGTTTGGTTCGTGTCCGTGCTAAGATCGTACACCCGGTTACAGTGCCTCTCAAACACTCAGTCGGTATAGTCGCGAGGTTGGTGCCCTTGATAAAGAGGCGAAAGCTCAATACCCACCAGTGGCGCGAGCGAAGATCAGTGCCGTGAAAGCAAAGCGGCACGTTAAAAATAAAAATATCTCGGTTGGCTACGAAATGAATAGCGGCGTGTCTCCAATGTCGACCGAAGATGAAGCGATACCCAATCCTTTTAAAAAAAGTGCAAAAATGGTCCGATCCCCTGTAGAAGCCCAGATGGAGCAGCCCAACCAGCCGGATCCCACGGAACCCATTTACTCTCAACCAAGCATTCCACATAGAGAACCTGGTGAGGAAACCATGGCGACCGTGAACCCACCGTTGGACCCACATCTAAAACTCCTGGGGACCAAAATAAAGCAGGTGTTAGAGATGATCAGTGGAGGAAGGCGAACCATCCACCAGCCATTCAGAAACCTAATCCACGATATGGCAAAACTCCACAGACGGATAATCAGGGCAAGTAATAGTTTAAACAACCCAATAAACCACCCAGAAGACAAACAAACAATTGAGGAAAGCACCCAAACCTCACCCTTACTGAAGCGGCGGACGGTGAACGAAACGCCAAAGAGGCCACGCAGAGACAGTTCTGCAAAACGCCAAACACCTACAAAGAAGAAAAAGGGGCCTAGAAATTCCCCTAAAGAAGCGCGAGAAAAAATAACAGGGCCAAAAAATCCCCCTCCATCACCAGCATTAGCAACTGAACCGCAAAAAGAGGACTGGATCCAAGTACGAGGCAAGCCGAAAACTAAACCAAAGAAAGCAAGAAATGATGCAATCATCATATCAAAAACGAGCGATAGGTCATACGCTGACATTCTCAGATGTCTAAAATCCAATTCGGAGCTCATTGAACTAGGGGAAAGCGTCAATAAAATTCGGAAGACACTCAAAGGTGATCTACTATTGGAGCTTAAAGGCGGAACCGGAAGTCAGACGGAAAAGCTCCGGGAACAAGCAGAACACGTCTTAAAGAGCACAGCCCAGGTGAAGAAACTCTGCCATGAAAAAGTCATTGAATGCAATGACCTAGATGAAGTAACCTCCGAAGAAGAAATATGTAGCGCCATTCAGGATCAATTCCCAGAAATAGGCAAAATCCCATCAAGCGCAATAAAATCCCTGAGAGCCAATAGAGATGGAACACAAACAGCGTTTATCTCACTTCCCGTTAAAAGCGCAGACATGCTCATAACAGTCGGTCGCATAAAAGTTGGATGGGTACGCTGCAGACTGCGGCCACACATTGTGCCAACGAGATGCTTTAGATGCTTAGATTACGGCCACGTAGCAAGACACTGCAGAAGCGACACGGATAGGTCCAAGCAGTGCCTAAGATGCGGGCAATCGGACCACATAATTAAAAATTGCACAAATAAGCCACTCTGCATGCTCTGCACTAAATCCGGAGAAAAAAACTGCGAACATACAGCTGGCTGCTACCAATGTCCAGTGTACAAATTAGCGCTCAAGGCTGCTAAACATCGCAATAATTAAGTTCATCCAACTTAATATAAACCATTGCGAGGCGGCGCAGGAACTCCTCGCACAACTCGCACTAGAGGAAAAGGCGGACATAATACTCGTCAGTGAACAATACAAAGTCCCAGAGAACAATGCCAAATGGGTTGAAGATGAAAGCAAAAAAGCAGCCGTATGGACCTGTGGCTCCCTGCCATTTGAACGGAAAAGCACCGCCCAACAAAAAGGCTTTGCATACGCCAAAATCCAGGGAATTCATATATTTAGCTGCTACGTGCCACCCAGTGCACGTCTAGACGAGTTCGAAGAAACACTCTTCAGACTCTGTAGCGAAGCGAGAGGGAAAACTCCACTCATAATCGCAGGAGATTTTAATGCATGGGCAGTGGAATGGGGTAGCATACGCACCAACCACAGAGGACAAGCGCTCCTCGAAGCATTCGCAACGTTAGACCTCGTGCTACTCAACAGAGGAAATGAAAATACTTTTGAGAAAAATGGTGGAGGATCTATCATTGACCTCACCTTCGCCAACAGATCTCTAGCTAAACACGTTAAATGGACAGTGTCCAAAGCGTACACACACAGTGATCACTACGCGGTGTGCTTTGAAATAACGCACAACCGCTTCAAAAGAAGTGCAGACTTACCTAGGGCCCAGCGAAATGGATGGAAAACCAAGGACATGGACCTGGAAATCCTTATGTACATGATCGAACGCATGCAAGAAGCTGACGGCGCTGCAGAACAGCAAGCCACGGGTGTCATGCAGATGCTCCGTACGGTGTGTGATGCTGCCATGCCACGAAAGGGCAAAGGTAATGGACGAGTCCCAATATATTGGTGGAACGAGGAGATACGCAATCTAAGGGCTCAATGTCTGAGCTGCCGCAGAAAACAGCAGAGAGCGAGAAGAAGGGGAAATCATTTCCAGCTGCTAATCGACTTCAAAGTAAAACGGAGAGAACTGCGGAAAGCGATTGCAAGGAGCAAAAAGGAGACATTTGTTGCATTAAGAGAACAGCTACAGAACAATCCTTGGGGTGACGCGTATAAAATCATCATGGCAAAAATGAAAGGCATACATGGCAATGCTCCAATATGCCCGCAGGTTATGGAAAACATAGTGGCTGGCCTTTTCCCACAACAAACCACATTCGCAATGCCAAGAGAAATGCACGCGGATCCTGTCCCACAAGTCACAACTGCAGAACTCAAATCAGCAACTAAGAGAATGAAAGCCAACAAAACACCAGGATTGGACGGAATCCCGAATACAGTCCTAAAAGCGGCCATCGAACATAAGCCAGAAATATTCGAAAAACTATATACAACATGTCTTAGAGAAGGAAAATTCCCCAGGGCATGGAAGCGACAAAGACTTGTCCTCATCCCGAAGGGAGATAAGCCACCAGAACTACCATCGTCACATCGGCCACTGTGCATGCTGGACACAGCAGGTAAAATCCTAGAAAGAATCATCTGTACAAGATTAGAAGCACACACAGAGGGACCAAGCGGACTTTCATATCAACAGTATGGCTTCCGGAAGAACAGGTCAACAGTAGATGCTATAGAAGCAGTATGTGACATAGCCCGAAAGGCTATAGAAGGCAAGAGATGGCTAGAAGGCGACAAAGAATATTGTGCCGTAGTAACTCTTGATGTGAAGAATGCTTTCAACTCTGCCAACTGGGAACAGGTGCTGAAAGCCCTAAACACCATGTCTATACCAGACTATTTACTGCGAATAGTGGCAGATTACTTCACAGACAGAACACTTATATACGATACAAATATAGGCCCTAAGAATTACCGTGTCACAGGAGGAGTTCCTCAAGGATCTGTTCTAGGTCCTCTACTGTGGAACGCAATGTATGACGGAATCCTGAAAATTCCTATGCCGAGAGGAGCAAATATCATCGGATATGCTGATGACATAGCCATTGTGATTGTGGCAAAACACATTCCCGACGTCCAAGACAAATGTAACGAAACAATAAAAATGGCAAAACTCTGGTTAAACACGAACGGGTTACAATTAGCAGAGCAAAAAACGGAAGTGGTGCTGATAAGCAGCAGAAAAAAGGTCGAAACAATCAAAGTACAAGTAGGCGAACATACAGTACACTCTAGACCGTACATAAAATACCTAGGTGTACTTCTCGACCACAGACTTAACTTTCGAGACCACCTCGCGTATGCGACCAACAAAGCGAGAAAAGTAGGGGTTGCCCTGGCTAGACTGATGCCAAACATCGGTGGTCCAAGGAAAAACCGTTCGAAAGTTGCTGGCAAGTGTTACTTCGTCAATATTATTGTATGCAGCGCCAATTTGGTCAACACCAGTGCTGTGCAAAACGTACATCAAGGGGGCTGCTTCGACACACAGACTTATGTCCATCAGAGTATGCAGCGCCTTCAGAACCATATCCGACGACGCGGGTCAACGTCATCGCTGGGAGAATGCCCGTGGATATAGCTGCACGCGAGGCTGCTGCCATACGTGCCACCAAAAAACAAGAACAAGGAATAGGCGCACACATTCTAGAAAACATACATACAAGGAGCATTTCAGAGTGGCAACGTAGATGGGATGCATCGACCAAAGGGAGATGGACGCACCGTATAATACCGACTGTAGAAGCGTGGACATCCAGAGCCGGCGAGACGGATCACTTCACGACGCAGCTACTATCAGGCCATGGCTGCTTCCGGGCGTACCTCCACAAGCACGACCATGTGCACGACCCACACTGCCTGTTCTGTGAGGGAAAAATAGAAAACGCCCTGCATGTCCTTACTGAATGTGTTAGGTTTAATGAGGAAAGAATGTCATTTGAAGAACAACTAAATGCACATATCACACCAGAAAACCTAGGACAATTCATGCTGCAATCCAAGGACTCTTGGAACACAGCGATGATCTACATAAACAACATAATGAGACGCGTAAGAAGAGACGAGGAAACGCGCAGACAATATGAACTAGCTCTTATAGCAGCCTCTGCAAATATAGAAGATAGTCTAAATTAGACTAAAACCTGCCCTGCGAAGGAATGCCTTGATTGGTGGTACCGCAGGGAATAACAGGCATGTGATGTGTGTTTGGTTGAGTTTTAGTACGTAGGCACTAGTGAGACTAGTGAATCGTGCAGGCCTACCGGACGGCCGGTAGGTTTCTATGAAGATCTCTCAACCTGGATTCGTAAATCAAAAAAAAAAAAAAAAAACACTTAAACCGAAACTCACACAGACACACACACTTAAACTAAAACTCTCACACAGACACACACTTAAACTGAAACTCATACTCACACACACACACACACATAAACTCAGCCCTCGTCCTGGCTCAATGAAAACGACGACGACGACGATGGGGGGGCTCGTGAGGAAAATGATGAGGATGAGGAATTCAAAGGAATGGAAAAGGAAAAGAAAGCATATCCTCAGGCGCTGCAACTTATCAACTCTTACTTGCATTTCTTTTCATCGTGCCTGTGTGTGTGTGTCTTTTCATACTCGTTTGTATATTGGTTTTTTTTTTGTTGGTATATTGATGTTAGTGTGCGTTTTGTGTATGGCTTCGTGTGAGTTGTGGAGTGTTTGAAGAGCTCCAGCGAATAAGTGCATGATGTTTTGTGTATGTGTATGTGTGTGAGTGTGGGTGTATGAGTGTGAGTGAACACGAACGGAACCGAACTCAAGTCCTGCTTCGCACTCGAGTGAACACGGCGAGGAGCAGTTGACGATGATGCTGCTGTTGCTGCTGCTCCTGTGAGAAGTGCATAAAAGTTACAAGGACTTCGGGCATGACAGGCGGCAGCAACAAAGGTAACAACAACACTAATAAACACAACAACAACCAAGACGATGACGGTGAGAACAACATCAAGACGAAGACCATCATAAAACCATCGCTTATTCCTTGAGGAAGTCTTTTTCTCTTCCTCACTCGCTCCATCCCTCCCTCCTTCTTCAAATCCAATTCAATCCCTTGGATTTCGCCACGCACTCACTTCACTCAGTCACTCACTCATGCGCCACGCCCACCGCGATCATGACAAGCAACGTCTTCACATCGCGGGAGAAGTCGCTGAAAGACACCGTTGGTAACGACACCTTCCGCCCACTTCTCCTCTTGACGGTTTAGAGAAGTATTCGCTTTTTTTTCTTTGCTCGCACTCGACCCGATCTCATCGAGTCGCATCCGCTGTTGGCCTCGATGCGGTGAGAAAACAGGTGGAAGAGTGCATCGAAGTGAGAGTTAGAGAATCGGAATGATAGAGAAGAAAAACGAGACGATAGGGAAGAAAAACGAGACGATAGAGAAGAGAAACGAGTATCAAATGAGATGCAAATGAGAAACGAAGGGCAAACGAGACGAAGATGAGCCCGCAACTAATTGAGGTTCAACGATGAAACGACCCTGGATACGTTTCTCTGAGAATCCTTAAAAGATTCCTTCATAGGAAGCGAACAAAATCCATTTCCCTCTCTCTAGATAAAAACCCTTCTCAACTCAACCTTCTTAAACTAAATCTTTCTCAACTCAACCTTCTTCAACTAAATCATTCTCAACTCAACCTTCTTCAATTCTACATTCTTCAACTCAACCTTCTTTAGCTCAATACTTCCTCAACTGAATCCTTCCTCAGCTCAATCCTTCCTCTGTTCGATCCTTCCTCAACTCAATCCTTCCTCTGTTCGATCCTTCCTCAACTCAATCATCCTCACCTCAACCTTCAGCTCAATCTTCCCGAGCTCGAGCTCAGCCCACACATGGATGACTCAAAGTTGTTCGGATTTTCACGCGCCCCGAAGCATGCAACGCTTTTTGCCTTTGCCCCTTACCCTTCGCTCCCTTTTTGTTCGGCTCAACGTCGCGAAGCCGTTCGTCCTGACGTCGTCGTCGTCGACGCTTCAAATCGCTTTAAGCTCGCGTACAGCTCTCGGATTTTCCGTTGCTCCTGCTGTTGTCCTGATGCGGCTTCCTGTGTGTGTGTGTGGTTGTAATTCTCATACTTGTTGTTGTAATTCTCATTCTTGTTGTTGTAATTCTCATTCTTGTTGTTGTAATTCTCATTGCTTTTGTTGTAATTCTCATTCTTCTCCTTCTTTTTCTTCTTGTAATTTTCATATTTGCTCTTGTTGTTTATTTTATTTTTTTAGTTCTTCCCATTCTTGTTTTTGTAGTTCTTCTCATTGTCGTCGTAGTTGTTGTTGATGTTGTTATTATTGTTGTAGTTGTTATTGTTATTGTTGTTGTTGTTATTATTGTTGTTGTTGGCGTGGTATAACGCAACCGCATAACAAAATGATTCAAGTTCTAAAATGCTTTGCATTTTGCGTGTTGATGAATGCCAACAACAATAACAATAAGAACAACAACCACAACAACAAGAAACAAACACCTCCTTCATCAGCACTAGCACAATCTACAACAAGAACAACTACGACAAGAACCACCAGCATAACTAACAACAACAACAACAATGGCTTGAACAACAATAACAATAACTTGAATAACAAAAACAATAACAAGAATTGTTTGAACAACAACAATGGAAATAACAAATATCCTCTGGAAGAAAAATGAATTTTTCTCGCTCACTTTGCAGGAGGAGCAAACATTCCTTTCTCTCTCTCTCTCTTCCTCTCTCTATCCCACTCTCTCACCTCTGGCTCTTAATATGATAGTTGTTCTTGTTGTTTTTTGTTATGCTCACTCTTATTGGTGTAGTAGTGGTGTTAGTTGTGGTTGTAGTAGTGTTCGCTGTTGTCGTTTTAGTTGTTGTTGTAGTGGTTGTTTTTGTTGTTTTTGAGCTGACTCCGTGACTTGTAATTAAAATTCGGAATGACAAACTTTCCCCTGCAGCACTTCATTGCACTGTGGAGCAAAGTGAGGCGGAAGCCGGAAACGGAAGTCATGCCAAAGACAGCGGTCGTTGAGGTAGAGGACGATGGAGCCCGAGGTCAGAAAGCTTTTCGAGCTGCGGTACAAATGGCAAAGAGGACGTTAAGTCATCTCCGATCGTAGCTTCCATCGTTATCATCATCCTCGTGCTTCTCGGTATTCATTCAATATCAGACGAAATTTGTTCATCTCCAGACGGAATTCTTGTTCATACTTGAGCAATCGTCTCTTGAACTCCTTGAAGTTTTCTTCATCGAGTTCTTCTACTTTTCAAACCTTACAATCCTTTCTTCGAATCCTTCTCTTCGATCCTTCTCTTCGAATCCTTCTCTTCGATCCTTCTCTTCGAATCCTTCTCTTCCTTCTTTGCAACGATTTGATTGGATGATCTCATCCTTGTTGTCGCTCAGAAATCAGAAGTTTAGGTGAAGAATCTCGGTTTCGATCTTCACCACAATCCATCGGAGTCCTCGGCCTCCTTCGCTCTCACTTCGTTGTGGCAGGATGTCTTTTGGTTTCTTCGTTTGTCCTCTTTCTCTCTAACTCTCTCTCTCTCTTTCACCCATTCGTCATCTGCTGCATGTGCATTGGGGACTCTTGAGGAGAAGACGAGAGAAGGAGAACGCGGCTGGTGTGTTGAAAATTCCAAGTGCGCTGCGACGCATTCTCATGTTCATCATATTTGGTTTTTGTTGGTGTCCCTTTTGCACGATGCGGAAAAATTGCAGTTTACCACCACCTCCTCAAAAAAAAAAAAAAAAAAAACCCAAAAAGGGCTTATTTTGAGAGATCGAACGCCAAATTTTCAAGGCGCGCTCTCATCGGGTTTAGGAGAGCCAAGGGGTCAAAGGTCAAACTTGGTGTTTCACTATAATGGCCACCAAATCTGTAAATGTTGACCGATCTGAAACGTACGGATATGGAATTAAAGGTAATTTTATTGCCTACAAAACTGCATACTAAGATTTTATAAAAATGTTTCGAAAATAAAATTTAAAAAAAAAAACACAAAAAAATAATTTATTTTTTAGGTTAAATAATTTTTTTTATTTTTTTTTTACGTTATTAACTATATGTTTTGTATACATTTTCTGAAAGCTGGTTTCAATACCTTCAAAACGGTAGTACATTAGATATCTTATTTACCATTTACATTAAGCTTCTTGTTTTCTAAAATGTATTTCTTGAATTCAAGTCTCTTCTGCGTGTGGCGGCCTTCGGCCGCGCTTAGGGGTTTTAACCCTTAAGTATGTCCAACACCGGCTACGCGGTCCAATAGTACTTCCGGGATCCAAATTCCCTCTGCGTGTGGCGGCCTTCGGCCGCGCTTAGGGGTTTTAACCCTTAAGTATGTCCAACACCGGCTACGCGGTCCAATAGTACTTCCGGGATCCAAATTCCCTCTGCGTGTGGCGGCCTTCGGCCGCGCTTAGGGGTTTTAACCCTCAAGTATATCCAACACCGGCTACGCGGTCCAATAGTACTTCCGGAATCTAAGTCTCTGCTGTTTATATACATGTAACATACACACACATGCATACACACACATGCACCCACAAACACACACATACACACACAAATATACACATACACATATAAAAATGCATTTAAATAACCGACAAGTTTGCCAATATAACAAATTTTAAAACTTCCCTTTCCGTAAATGGGAAAAAATACTATTAATTCACAATAATTATATATAATATTATATACCGTTTTGAAGGTATTGAAACCAGCTTTCAGAAAATGTATACAAAACCTATAGTTAATAACGTAAAAAAAATAAAAAAAATTATTTAACCTAAAAAATAAATTATTTTTTTGTGTTTTTTTTTTTAAATTTTATTTTCGAAACATTTTTATAAAATCTTAGTATGCAGTTTTGTAGGCAATAAAATTACCTTTAATTCCATATCCGTACGTTTCAGATCGGTCAACATTTACATATTTGGTGGCCATTATAGTGAAACACCAAGTTTGACCTTTGACCCCTTGGCTCTCCTAAACCCGATGAGAGCGCGCCTTGAAAATTTGGCGTTCGGATATTCTCAGCAAAAGCAACATTTTGATATATAAAAATTTAAAATCGGAAAAGGTGGTGGTAAAGTGCAATTATGCCCACGATGCCTTGGCTCGAATGCGGCTCGATCCCTTCTCCTCCACCTCCTCCTCCTCCTCCTCCTCTACCGCCACTAGTTTTGTCCACATCCACGCGAGAATTTCATTTATGCCAGCGATGAGTTTTAGTCCCGCCTCGCCTCTCGACTCTGAACCCGACCGTGGATCGAGACGTGGTCCTGACTTCTGATGCTCCCGGACCCCGATCCTCGGTCCTCCGATCCCTGAACCCACGACTGGGTTCATGATTCCTGGGCCGGAATGTTATGAAGTTGTGAATTTTCTATGCGTGCCGGGAATGTTGCCGAGGAATTCCATTTGCAGCCGCACGGACGCACACAATAACAACAACAACAACAACAACCCAAGCAATATGCAAGTGAATTCCTTCGTCTGTTTCATTCACCGCCTTCCAGAAGGAGGTGTCGACGGCCTCCACCCGATGGGTTTCTGCGGCGAAGACGGCCCAAATGCAGTCGAAACAGATCGAGGGCGGGAAGAACGAGAAGAGAAGAGAGGTGGAGACCCTGGGGGGTGATGGTAGAGAAACCGAGGGTGAAGGTGGAGACACCGAGGGTGAAGGTGGAGACACCGAGGATGGTGGTGAAGACCCAGGGGGTTGGTGATGGAGACCTCGAGGTATGGCGATGGAAGAAACCCCGTTGAGGAAGATGTGGGTTGGTGGGGCGTGGAAACAACAAACAAAATATGTGAAATTTGTGCGCGCGCCAAAGGAGACGTGACGAAACAATGCTCGCCGGAATTCGAAGTCTGGGGGCGGAAATCGCTGGAATTGTTCTCGGAGAGTTGTCGGCGAAGTTGGGCGGAGAGAATTTCAGGGGAGGAGAGAATTTCAGGGAGGAGAGAATTTCAGTGAGGAGCGAATCGAGGAGAAGGGTTCGGCTGAAGAGAAGGAGATTCGACGGTAATATATGCACTATGGAAATTTGAATTCGTGGGAATTTCTGATGAAATTTTGAAATTGCGAATCAGGTTGCAAAACAACATCGTCGAAATAAAAACTCCGAGACTTAATTAATGTGTCTTCGAGTTGGAGGAGCTGCTTCTTTATTTTCTTTATATCATTTCTTTTATCTCGTTTTCTTTATATCATTCTTTTTAGCTCATTCACTTTACTTTATTCCTTGTAATTCATTCAAACTTAACTCATTCAATTTATCTCGTTCTTATTGTCTTCTTCCTACTCGATTTTCTTTGCTGAGAATAAATTCTATTATATTAATTTTTCATTCTCTCTCACTTATCTCAAAAGTTCTCATTGACCTCATGTAAACTGTTTCTTTCTTTACCTAAAGTAAAATTTCACCTTCTTCCATAGACTTCACCTTCTTCCAAAGACTTCACTATCTGTAAATATAGCCTTGGCTTCTTCCTCTCTTTCTTGAGACACGCCTCCTGTCCTTTCCACTCCCTCGCCCACGATAATTAACTCGACCTCCTGTAGTTCCCATAGTTCCACAAGCACCTAACATGGCATGATATCTTTCCTAAATAAAATACACTTGCGCCTTCCTTCGATTTCTTTCGATTGACTTGACTATGAAACCCTTCACTTTGAACCCTTTGACTTTGACTTCGAACCCCTTGACTCCGCTGCTCCTAATTGACCCCACCTATCCTAGTTTGAAGTGGCGAATGATTGGCTCTCGTTTTCAACGCTCCCTCCTGCCCCCTATTAGAGTGCAATTAAAATAGCGTCAACTTAATAATAAACCATTAAATCGAGAAATCAAGCGGAACAAATGTCCGCGGGGTCGTCAGGACGAATAGAGAAGGGAACAAAGTGTGTGGTCAACGTCAATAATACTAATAACAACAACGTCAATCATAAAAACAACAACGTCAATAATAACAACAACAACAACAACGTCAATAATAATAACAACTACAATAACATATGTCACCATGTAATTACAAAAACAATAGTCGCGACCAACACAATACAACGACACACACACACACTCACTCATACTCATACTCCCTCACAACTATTCACACGCACGCGAAGACAAACAGACAATGGAAACCACAATAATTACCATTCATCAGTGAGCGGTTGAGGGGAAGCGTGGCCAGCCTATAATTCAGGGCTCGACAAAAAGTTCACCCCTCGCCCCCCCTTTACAAACACTCACACATTCATACGAGCGCCACACACTCGCAGTGCTCGCGGCGACACTTAAACGCAATCCAACGAGTCCTGCGGGTCGGTGGAGAACCAGAGAAGGGGGCGTGGTCGAGGGGGATCGCAACGGCGGTGTCACTTAATAATTATTTGTAATCATGTCATGGCAGTTGTGACACACGTTTTAATTTATAAACACGCAGGGCGACAATGTCAGCGGGTGTGCCACGCCCGCCCCCTTTCACCCGCCCCCACTTGTCCACTCCACGCAATCGTTGTTGGATTTTTATTTATTCACGAGTGTCGAGTCGTCGTCGTCGTCGTCGCTATCGTTGATGTTGGGGTATAAAGTTTCAGCCAACCTCCCCCCAATCCACGCTCCATTTTGTTTCGTCCTCGCCATTGGGGTTGTCTCGGTGTCGTTTTATCGTTGCATACTTTCCGGGTGGCAGGCTGGCTGTGGTGATAATTAAATCCAGCTAATCGTCGATTGCGTGGTGAAAATCACTCTACGGTCAGTGGGAATGTGGTGAAGTGTGCTGAAGTGTGGTGAGCGTGGAGTGAGGTGAAATTTCAGAAATTGATTTTTATAATTTAGAGGACAGAAAGGAGGAAATAAGTTAAGGATACAAAGAGGGGGAAACAAGGAGGGGATCAAGGAGGGAATCAAGGACTAAAACGAGAAGGAAATCATTGAATGAAGGAGGTTTTAATTCAAGCTTCTTCATCCATTTTCTTCCACCTTCTCCTCCACCTCATCTTCGGTCGTATTCGAATTTGGGAGCTTCGATATTTACTTTTCGCTCGCAGCTTGATTGAATTTACTCTGATTTTGGGGGGACCAAACCTCATAAGCCCCACCTCCTCTTATTCGACCGCCTCCTCTTATTCAACCGCCTCCTATCCCTTCAACCGACCCTCTTCTTCTCTTCGCCTTGATCCCTCCACTGAATTCACAATGAGCCAACTTCCCATCAGGCCGACCGTTCGTTCATCTCTGAACGCAATTTCGATTTGTTTGGTTAATAAAATTATTTGCAACCCGCTGGAGCCACACGTCAGGCCCTAACTTTACACGCCCCTTTCTACACCACCCCTCTCTACAACATAACCCCCTCCCCTCTCTCTCTCTCTCTTCCCATCCCAAAATCCTTCGCTTTGGTCGATCCTTATCGAGCCGGGCGCAAATAATAATAATAATTCATGAAATCATTTTACGAAACTTAACCAATTTGTGTTTGGCTGTTGGACCCTGCTGTTGGACCCTCTGTGAAGGCAATCACCACACCAACCACGCCACGCCCCCCTCCTTCCTTCCTTCTCTACGCCCCATTTTGGGTCCTCCCGGCGGAAATAGTTCTCGTCCCCAGGCGGCCGGTGGCTGCGGTTGGACGTGGCGGCTGCGGCGCTGCCCGGTGTCAACAAAAGCACTCGATGCCAGACCCTGCGAAGCTCGCCTGGAGCCAAACGAACCACACACTCACTCAGAGGGAGGGAGGGAGTAGGGAGTGAGGAAGGGCCGGCCGTAATTAATGCATGAGTTGGAAACCAACTCGACCAACCAACCAACCAACCGACCGACTCCGTCCTCCATTGGTCTGACCATCCTAGGACTCCATATGGAACCGCATTCGCCTGTCGCCTGTGTCCTGCATCCTGTGTCCGGCTTCCCTGATGGCTGGCTTCATGAGGCGACTATGGCCATAGGGATGGGCGGTGGAGTTGGTCGGAGGCAGGAAGTGAACTAAACTAAATGCATAATTATTTCGGAACCCGACGACGACCCCCTCAGGCCCGGATGCGGTTGCGGTGCAGGGGGGGCGTGGGCTGCGTGGAGCCAAATTGAATACGGTTGGCGGCAGTTGGCATGATTATGGGCGGTCGATGTGGGCGTGACGAAGGCGGAGTCGGTGGTGCCGAGGACACTGGTTGGGTTGGTGCGATCTTTAATTGCGACGATCGTGGGTCTGTCGGTCTGCGGGTGTGGTGGAGGGGAGGTTCGTGTGTGGTGGAGGGGAGTAGGATGTGTGGTGGATTGGAGTCTTGTGTGTGGTGAATGGGTTTGCACTGAATAGTAGGGTTTAGTCGAGTAGATTAATGTGGTGAAATCAGATTTAGAAATCTAAATTTGAATTTTGAACCCACGATTGTGTTGGATTGAATGAATTTTATATTGAATCATGAATTAAATAGTATCTGTAATAAGAACCGAAAAATTTAAAATATTCTATTTTATTTCTAAAATCTGTATTCGATTTTCTGATATCACTTTTCGATTTTCTGAAGTGAATTTTCGATTTTCTAAAATCGTTTATCGATTTTCTGAAATCCTTGTCGATTTGCTGAAATCACTTTTAATTTTCTGAAATCACCTTTCTGAAACCCTATCTGGAGTTTCTGAAATGATTTTTCGAAACCCTTTTCGAGTTTTTGAAATAAATTTTTCGATTTTCTGAAGTGAATTTAGGAATTATCTAAAATCGTTTTTCGATTTTCTGAAATCCTTTCTATTTTCTGGAAACACTTTTCGATTTTCTGAAAAATCACCTTTCGATTTTCTGCAATTATTTTTTTGATTTTCTGGAATCAGTTTTCGATTTTCTGAAATAACTTTTCGATTTTCTGAAAATAGTTTTCATTTTTCGAAATCTTTATTCCATTTTCTGCAGTTTTCTGCTTGGAAATGGTTTAATTGTGGTGAATTTACTCATTCAAAGAGTCTGTGGTGAATACGAATGCGAATACTACTCATTTACGCCCCGCAACCGCAACCACATTGACTTGTTCTCTTCGCCTTCGAGGTCGATTTCCTATTCACCACCACCCTTGCCTTCTATTATTAATGCGATTGAATTGAAATATTTATTTAATTATTCACCTATTCGCAACCAGCACAAACGCAAACCATGCATGAGGAGTGCACCAATCGTTCCAATCTCTCGCTCTCTTGCTCCTCCACAATTAGCTTCTGTCTAGAGAGAGAGAGAAAAGCGGTCGGATGGAGCGAAGACCACCAACTGCAAGAGGCAGGGGAACCTGTGGCAAGGGAGCGGAGTCAATTGGCAGCTGGTTTAATTTCCGATTGTTAACTTATTACTGCTCGATGCGCATACATATGTAATGAGCACACACACTCACCACACACGACAGCAGTCACTTTGTTCGTAGTCGATTCCATTCAGGACGTCGTTTCTTCTCCTCCCTCTCTTCGTCCTGTTCGTCCTTGGGGCTGTCGAAGGAGGAGTGTTTAATTTTATATAATCTACTTAACTGTTTCTATTTACTTACCACACAGTCACAGCAACACAGACAAACACACGTGCACTCACACTTACACAGACACACATGCACTCATTCACCCACACCGACTCTCATTCATGTCGATTGACTGCTGTAGGCTATGGTAAAGGATAATATTTCGAGAACGACATTTATTTAAATTATTAAATATTATTCAACTTATCTTCTTCTGGGCTCTTCTTGTACTCGTTCCACTTATTTTTGTTCTTGTTTTACCTATTGTTGTTGTCCATATTGTTGTTGTCCTTGTTCTACCTATTATTGTCATCCTTGTTATTCCTATTATTGTTATCCGTTTCCGTCTCTGACTGTTATTGTTATTATTGACATTATTATTATTCAACTAGCTATTGCTTTTGGTGACTCTTGTTTTTATTGTTGTTGTTGTATCGATTACATGTCCATACAAAAGTTTTTACTGTAAATTTTCCAATTATAACGATCAACAAGAATTTGTTAAAACTATTCAAAATAATTGACTTTTCGACCTATGTTGGAATTTTCTGTGTAAATGTCTTCGAGATCAATGTTTGTTTTCTATTTGTCCATGTGTATTAAGGATTAAATCTGTCGATTTATCCACTTATTCATGTGAATATTTCCTGTGATATGGGGATTTCATCCTTCGATGATGGTTCCTCTTTCTACTTGTGAGATTTGGATAAACAACCCAAGCTCTTCAGTTTATGATACTAATCTCAGTTCGAAAGACCCTTTTTGGCTCCTCCATCATTATCCTTCGCTCTGATCCTTCTCATCCTCCACCTTGAACTTTTGATATTCCATCAACGTGATATTCCTCCTCTTCTTGATATTCCACATCTTCTTGATATTCAACTTCTCCTTAGTAAATATTTTTCCTCTTCTTCTCCTAAATATTGTTCCCCTTCTTCTCCTAAATATTTTTCCCCTTCTTCTCCCAAATATTATTCTCCTTAGTAAATAATTTTTTCTCAATATCTGTTCGCTGATTATTGTTCTTCTTTCTCTTTGATTCCAGGTGAGTTACCGCAGACACTGCAATTACGAGATTCGAGTTCGCTCCATCCTTCCCTGCATCCTTCTTCTTCCTAAGTGGAAGTGGTTGGAAGTTGCATCCGCATCCGCATCTGGGTCTGGGGAATCTGCATCCGGAATCAGAAGCGGATCCGGGTCCGTTTCCGCATTTTGATTGGAAATTTCATCCACTCGGCAATTATTTGTGAAAACTCCTCCTCCTCCTTATTTTCAATGAAACAAAGACAAAGTCAGAAAAGAGAAAAATCATTGCATACTTTTGGAGCATTATCCTTGCCATCCTTTGTTCTGTCTGTCTTTCTGTCTGTCTGTCCCTTTATCTGTCTGTCCCTTTATCTGTCTGTCCGTCATATCCGTCTATCCTTATCTCTGTCTGTTCCGCGAAATCCTTCGTCGGTTTGTCCGATCGCCTTCCGTCGTCCTCACAATGGCTTTTGTCGGCGCGAAACTTATTTTTCTCGGAATAATTTTTGAATTCATTTCCTGGACAAAAAGCAGGGACCCAACAACAACAACAACAAAAACCCTCTCCACCGAAATGCCATCGCCACAAGCGAGGAAAATTCGCGAATATATCTGAAAGGAAAGGAGATCAAGATAAGAGGACTTCCCAGAAAAGGAGTAAAAAGTTCAAATAGCAGTCAAAAGAAACCATAAAACGAAGACTTAAAAAGTGAAAAACGAAGCAAAAAATAAAATTCTTCCGGGAAAGAGAAGAGAGAACTAAAGGCAGGAGTGTGAGAGAGAACTAAAGGATGGAGTGTGAGAGAGAAAATAAAGGATGGTTTTTATGCAGCTTTTTCTCAGAAACATTCGCATTATCCTCGAATAAATCGACATCAAATCGATGTATCGAGTTCACTTTGCTTTCGTTTATCTTTTATTCGTTCCCTTTTTACTCTCTCTATCAAAAGTGGTCGGAAACGAGCGACAGACAACAGACGAAACTTCGCAAATTGCTCGGGATACATTTCAATGACTGTCTCTTTCTCACACTCTTACTATATCTCTTTCGCACTCTATCTCTTTCGCACTCACTCTCTATCCATCTTTTACTTTTCTCGTGGTGTCAATTGTCTGTCGACGCATTTACCAATTGCGTCGATCGTTGGTGTCGCCAGTCGTCGATTTAATCGTAATCGATGTCTGATCGATCGCTTTCGATTCTCGGTTATTGATATCGATTATTGTTATCGATACTGAAATTCAGAGAAATATTTCAATGACGTAATGTAAAAATCAAAAAATTATCGAATTGTCGAACCGTGAAGAGCTTTCAATCGATTACTCGCATTTATCGATTCAAATTGAGCAATCGATTGCGTGGTTTTCACATATTTACCTAGAATCGATGAATATCAATATGAATGTGGTAGATACTGAAACTTTTTCAGGTTTCCCCCCGATGTTTCCACAACTTTCTGCTCGGTCGCATTTTAAATCAATTATTCTTGCATTTTCATCTTCGGAACACCCTTTAAACTTCTTGACTACCCCCGCACACCCCTCGCACACAGAGACTCTGAAAATATGCAAACCATCAAAAATTCGCATCGTAAACTGAACAAAGTTTACGAAACTTTCAGAACAGAGCAACAGAAAGAGAGAGAGAAAAAAAAGAATAAGGAAAGACAATAAAGAGAAAGGGCAGACAAGAGAGTGAGAGAGAGAAGAAAAAGGACATGCAAGAGAGAGTGAGAGAGAAAGAAAAAAGACAGGCAAGAGAGAAAGAGATAGCAAGTTTTTAATTTTTTTCCCCCATTTAAATGAAAATATTTTACAGCGTTGCAAAGGGAGATGCGAGAGTGTCTGTGTGTGGGTGTGAGTATGTGTATGTGTGTTTGCGCACCAATACACAACCGAATAAATGAACTTACAACAAACACCATACAAACAGACTCCTTCCTTCCTCCTTCACTTCACTTCATGAGCGTGAACGGATGTCGAGTAAACTTCTGCTGCAACTTTTTCACCCATCGTCGGAAATCCTCGACTTCGGTCTCTCGCCTCCATTCATCAATCTTCTGGATTCTCTCTCATTCACACCCACCCCTTAACCAAGGCAGTAAAATTCAACTGGAGCCCTTGAGCGGGGCCAACTCTTGGCCAAGGTGTTTTGGCCCGGTCTCATCCTCCCTCCGGCTTCAGACTTTGTTCTCGACATGGGGTATGGATCGACATGGAGCATGGATCTCGAGATGGGGCATGGAGTACAGACAGACCACATCCACCATCTGGGCATGACTTGCGGTGCATCCATCCTTCACCGACCGACCCTCACTTCCATCCGTCCATCCTTTCATCCCTCTATCTTTTGCCCTCCTCTTCAGCCCTTCGTTTTTTGGTCTCATTCCTAGGGACGATCGTAGGCAAGGAAGGAAGAATATGAAAAGGTCAGATGTGGTAAACGGTATCAGGGACGATCATCTATCGATTTCTATCAGTAGCTTGTGGAGTCTTTTCTTCATACCATCGTTTGATCTCCATATGATCTGGGATCTCTGTCGATGAAATCTTTACGCCTCATCAATATTTTCTGTTCAAATTGAACTCTGAATATCATCTTGTTGATAGTTTTCCTCTTATATTGGTTTGATGTTTCCATTGAACCTTTCATCTATGCTTCAACCATGGCTAGGTCATGATTCTCGTATAAAAAACTCGTTCGATTTTTTCTCCTGCAACACATTGGTTTCATTCGCTTCAAAGCTCTCTTCCTCGTTTTTATGCATTCTCCACTCATCTCAGACTCTGCAGTCGTCGTAGCTGGTGGTCGTTGGTTGTTGCTGTTATAAACTTTATGAACTATAAAGGTCGGACCACGTTTTTGTTATCCTCGCCAGACGGATGTCCGTCGTCCTTCTCCTGGTATTTTTTCTCCCTGGTTCTCTATCGACCTCCTCATATTCCTTTATGCTGATTCTCCGTTCTCCCACTCGTCTTTCTTAGTCGTCGTTCTCGTCCTCTTTCATCCTCCTCCTCGTCTTCTTTCGCCCTCTTCCTCTGTTTTTTCGTCCATCCTCCTCTAGTTTTCTTCTCCTCCTTCGTCCTTCGTCCCTTCTTTTCTTTCATCTTTTTCCTATTCCATTGTCCATAGTCATCGTCCTCCGATTCCTTCTTCCACTTCCTTCACCCACTTCTCCATTTGACCTCACCCTTTTTTGTATACTGATGTGTCCTTCCATATCTCTTTCTCTCTCTCTCTGTGGGAGAGAGAGAGAGAGTGACCGAATGTGTTTGTGTATGTTATTTACATATGCAAACAGTCAAGTTGTTTAACCAAAGCTGACAATCGACGATGTCCTCATGCATGTCATCTCAGTTGTTGTTTTTGTTGTTTTAGTTCTATCGTGGTCGTTGTCGTCCTTGTTGTTGCTGTTGTTGTCTTTGTTGTTGTTATTGTCCTTGTTGTTGTTATAGACTAGGACGTCGACGACGGCCGAGTGGTCGCCATTGTTATTTGCTCACTCGCACTCGGCAAGTGTTCGGCCATTTCTGCGAATGCATCCATGTATGACGACGAGATAGAGAGAGACACATAGAAACACAGAGAGTGAGAGATAGAGACCATATTTTTATTTGTTTACGAATCTCTTCATATGCAAATGCAAGAGACTTTGTATGTGTTTCTCTCTAGAAGTGTTTGTTCAAATAATAAAATCAAACAGTGCGATTCTTGGCAAATGACATTCACACTTTATTCCGAGATCGAGAGATGGGAGAGGATTCACAAAAACAACATCAACAATGGCCTAAAGAACAAGAACATGAGCCTAAATAACAAGTCCCCAAAAAACAACGACGTCACAAAAACGGTGGCCTAAACAACAACAACAACAGTAGCCTAAACAACAACCGCTGTTTTAATCAAAGAAACCAAAACAAGGACATGCATCCTACGCCCCCATTCGGCCACGCCCTCATCAAACTCACCCACTCGCCACGAGGCTCTCATTTTCGAGGCGACTGCAATTTCCTCCATCCTCTCTTTTCTCATCACGTCCTTCCTTCCGCTCGTCCATCAGTCGTTGCGTCTACTGGTCGTCCCTTTCTCCATCTCCATCTGTCGTTCTTGTGGTCATTCTTCCGCCTCTCATTCTCAACAATGGTCGTCGTCGCCGTCGTTGTCCACTGAAAATATCGACAGCAGGCGAAGGGCGAAGGTGGCGTCGTCATCGTAATTGGCAACACGCTCCTCGTCCGGGCGGCGGCGGCGGCGACGGCTGCTGCGAAGGCGGAACCGGAAACGGAGACAGAGAGACGACTGCGGCGAACGAACGGCGTTTGAATGGCGGCTGTTTTATGAGGGCTGTTGTTGGTGATGGTGGTAATGCTGTTGTTGTTTTTGTTGTAGTTTTTCCTATTTGTTGTTTTTCTTCTATTCTTCTTGTTGTTGTTTTTCCTATTCTTCTCGTTGTTGTTTTTCTTCTATTCTTCTCGTTGTTGTTTTTCTTCTATTCTTCTCGTTGTTGTTTTTCCTATTCTTCTTGTTGTTGTTTTTCCTATTCCTTTTTGTTCTTCTTATTACTGGCATCGACAATGCTGCCTCATCACCAATAATTACAACAACAATAAGGAGGTGGAGCCGCAAACAGCGACCGCAATTTGCGTTTCTCATTGTTGTGGGAACATCAGCAGAAACAACAACAAAAAAAAAAACTACTACAACAACACCTACAACTACCACAACATCAACTACAATAATTCCAACTACATGAAAATGTTACAACGCCAGCAACAACATGTTGTCGATGTTTTGCCTACAACAGCGGATGCATTGACAACAACAACAAGAACAATAACTCCAACAACAACAATAATTCCAATAACAACATCAAAAACAACTCCAACAACAACAATAATTCCAATAACAACATCAAAAACAACTCCAACAATAACAACAACAACAGCAACAACTCCTACTATTACTAAAACAACTACAACGAAAGAAACACGAACACAAGCATCACCAGCAAACGACGTCCTGTCGTTGGAGGGAAGCGAAGAGAGAGGGAAGAGATGAAGAGAGAGTGAGAGAGAGTGGGAAGGAATGATGTCCAGGACGACTGATGGAGTCTCTTGGTGCAGGATATCCTGTCGGAGTTATTGTTGTAGTCCTGAAGTCCTCTTCATGAGGCTCCGATATTTTCCATCAGGCTTCAATTCTTTCCATGAGCCTTCGCTTCTCTCCATGAGGTTTCGGTACTTTCCATGAGCCTTCGGTTCTCTCCATGAGGTTTCTGTTCTCTTCATGAGGTTCTTTACATGAGCCTTCGGTTCTCTCCATCAGCCTCCAGTTGTTCTTGTTGTTTGTTGTTTCCCTGGCAATGCTTAAAGTTGAGGCCTATAGAATCACACCGATGATGCGAACGCAAGACAATTAAAGGTCATGAAGAGTGTTCGTTTTCTCTCTCCCACACTCCATTCCAATCTCTTTCACCCGACCAGCATTTGCCACGTTTCGTCCACCCGTATATCTGGAGGCATGCATCTCAAAGAACGGTCGGCCCCGAATGCAGCCAACAAAAGATTCGAAGCTCAACGAGAGGCACCGGGTCGACAGGAGGCTTAAAGTTTTGGGGCAGGACATCAAACAGTGAGGTGAAGAGGGGGGGGGAAGGACTCGGGGGATCTATGTCGAAAAAGTTCACTCGAAAATTCCACTCCCGTAGTCGAAACTTTGGCAAACGAATCCCATCGATGCGATCGAGTCATGCATTCGAAACGATGCGAAGACGACGTCGACTCGACTCGGCTCGAATCGTGTCGAGTCGAGTCGAACAAATATGCCAACTTCTCATGCATGATGGATGCAAACGGACCAACAAACGAAACGAAACGAACGAACGAATGATTGTACGAATGTGCGAGGGACTGCATCACTATACAAACATGGAGAACATGGACATACCAACGAACCTCACACAATCGTACTCACTACCCAGACACCAACGTACTCACCACCACCAACACACACATCTCCATGCTCACTATTCAAATACACATGCATCCCATTGGGGGCTCGCTGGGCTTCTGTGCGCTTGTGTATCTCGTTTTTTACGCCCGCCGCATCCTGGGGGATTGTGAAAATCCTCGAAACGACCGACGACCGCCAGGCGCATTCGACGTTCCTCATCGAACCGCTTCATCCACACCTCCGAGGCACGTTTAGTCCCTCGTTGTCCCTCGTCAGCCCTCGCTGTCCCTCGTCATCCCTCACCAAAAGCTGGAACCGCCCACCTCAACCCATCCATCCTTCCACAAACACACACGACCACCACAATGTGGACCGAGGGCGAGAAGGATGACGACCGAGGCCGAGATCAGGACGACGCCGACGACGACATGCGGTGTTTGGTCCCTCAGCTTCCCTCAGCAAGAGTTGCCAAGGCGACTGGTCGATGGGGTCGAGGAGGCGCTCGAAATCCGATTTGATCCCTTCGCTCCTCGTTCTCCACCTTCATCCACTCCCCACTTCTCACGCTCAAACCATCCCTCACCCCTCGAGTCGCTCGAATAAACAATATGCAAAATTTCTTGAATTTTGAATATTTCTCAGGCCGCCCCGAGGTGAAGCTTGGGGGCGTGATCCTTGCTCTACGCCTGGAACCTGCATTCGCATGAGTGTTTTTATGCGTAGTAGTGAGTGTTTGTATGCGTTGGAATGAGTGTTTTAGTGTACGAATGAGTTTGTTAGTGTGCGTGAGACTGAGTGTTTGTATTCGTAGGAATGGGTGTGTGTTCGGCGTGTGTGTATATGTGATTGCGGGTGAGTGCAGTTTGACACAGGATAAACCGCATCAGGAGCACACATTGACAGGCAAAGCTGCCAGCGTCGTCAGCATCATCGTCGTCGGTCGTCATCGTTCTCGTCCTCGAGGACCTGGTCGTCAAACCAACGTCAGCCTCTCTCTGGCCAACTTCTCCCCTCACCTTCTTCAGCTCTTTCACTATCCCGAACATCTCCATCTCTTCAACTATCCCCACCTTTTCCATTTCTATCTCTCTCTCTCTTCTGCCACCTTCTCCATCTCTCTCTCTCTCTTCTGCCACCTTCTCCATCTCTCTCTCTCTCTCTTCTGCCACCTTCTCCATCTCTCTCTCTCTCTCTCTTCTACCACCTTCTCCATCTCTCTCTCTCTCTCTTCTGCCACCTTCTCCATCTCTTCTCCTTTCCTCTTCGCTCCCTTCGTTGGTCCTCTCGTCAATCCAGCCGTTCGACCGAAGCGACAGACAGCCTTCGTCGGCTCGTGTGGGCGCGGCTGCTCTTGATTGACATTTATGCCCCGTTGACATGGCGTCGTCCTCCCTCCATCGGTTGCTCCTCTTTTCACAATCCTCCCACCATCGTTCATCGTCCTCCGTTTTCAAAACTCTCTCCCACTTTTCAAAACTCTCCCTCTTTTTCACAATCCTCCCACTTTTCAAAACCCTCCTCCTTTTCCACAACCCTCCCCCTTTTTTCACAATCCTCCCCCCCTTCCACCAACCACGCCCCCTCGACGCACCCTCCACCTCCCCCTTGTGCACGTTGCAATCGCCTTTAGAAATTTCAAAATTTGCAAGTTTCGAATCGTTTCGTTCGACTCGTGTCGTCCGTGTGGCAGGCAACGGTGGCATCTATCGTTGCGTCTGTATGTGTGTGTGGCCGAGCCTCCGATAGTTATGTGAGAGTTCAATGTGAGTATGTATATGGGCCTGTGTGTGTTGGTGTGTGTGTGTTTGGTTTTGGTGTGTTGACAAGTTTCATCGCTGTGTTGTCATAGTTGGCATTTTATTACATTTGTTGCCCCGTTGTTGCCCCGTTGTCCCGCTTCTCCTTGCATCTGAATAATCCCCAGTATCGAATATATTTTTTCCTCTCACTCCCACTGGTTCACTCTCTTTCTCACATCGCTCTCTCCCTCCTTATTCACCCTCTCTCCACTTTCCCTTCGCCTTGTCGTTTTCGGTCCTTCGAGCTGCATTTGAAATGGAAGCCTTTCACCTCATCTTCCCTCTCTCTCTCTCTCTCTTGATACTATTATATGTGTGTGTGTTTGTGGGTGTGTTGGCTCGACAGTTGACACTTGACATGTGCTTTGTTGCTATTGTTGTTGTTGTTATTATTGTTGTTATTGTTGTTGTTGTTATCGCCATTGTTTTCCTGCCATAAAGTTTACAGTCGAAGTTTTGGGCTTTAGTTTATTTTCTATTCTCGAAAATTCTTTTGTGTGTTTTTTTTTTTTCTTCTTTTGAGTTTGTATGATTTTTGTCTTTCTTCTCTTTTTATTGTCTTCCTTTTTTTTCTTTGTTTTGTTTTGTTTTAGACCAAAATATTTTATGTATAGTTTTTCGGTTTTCCACTCCTTTGTCTTTGTTTTCCCCTATTGCATTCAACTGGGCGCGGTTTTTTGGTTCCACAATTTTCTTTCTCCACCTCTCGCCCAACGTTCATGTTTAGTTTATTGAAGTGAACATCGTGGAAATAGTTTTACTCGTGACCCACTGTGTGCTACCATTAAATGCTCTTTGGGTATTATTTTTTTAAGTCTGTGATTATGAATCTGACCTTTCATGGTAAAAAAAATCATATTTGCTTCTTTATAATTCCTCATTTACTTGTGTAAAATCTTTTGAAGAACATCGAAAAATTCAATCCAAACTCTTTCAATGATCATATATAAAAATCATATATATTTTTCGGTATAATAAATATAATTCGATTTTTTCATTAATAGCCTCTGATTTCATTCCTCATTTAAAAATCTGAGTATCTCTTCCAAGCATTTTCTTCCAAACCTTCTCTTCCTTACCTTTCTCTCAATCGATTCTTTCATCCTTCCCTTGGATGAATTCCTCGAACCCTGATGAATTTCTCATTTCAGAAGAACCTTCCTTCCAAATGCCCATCATCTTTCGCGTTCCTCATCTTCTTCTCCATCTTTCATTGTCTCCCTCTCCATCTTTCATTGTCTCCCTCTCCATCTTTCATTGTCTCCCTCGCCATCTTTCATTGTCTCCCTCGCCATCTTCCACGGCCTCCCTCTCTTCCGCCTGATGAATTTTATATTTTTCTTTGGAATAAAATCCATTGTATTCGATTCTTCGAGACGAACTGAAACCAATACCGGAATTCTCTTTGGCTCCTCCAGTCTTTCATTCTTTCTTTCATTCCTCCTGTTTTTCTTTCTTTCTTTCATTCCTCCTGTCTTTCATTCCTACTGTCTTTCATTCTTTCTTTGCCTCCTCCTTTCTTTCTTTCATTCTCTCTCTCCTCGATTGGATAACAATTTCTTCTCTCTCTTTCATCGAATGATCAGGTCAGGAGACTCCGAGCCGAATTGTGCGAGAGATCCTTCCATCGACTCGTTCGGATCCGGTCGGACTCCTTTTGATTATAACTGCGAAAGTATTTTTTAATTACCCGGATTTCATGTGAATTCCTGCATCTTAATAAAAGCCTACTCGGTCGGCCAACGAAATAAAACGCCTCCTTGGATCGTGGTACGAAGCATGAAAAGGTGGAGGTTGAAGAGGAGGAGGAGGAGGAGGCGTGGCTGATGATGAACATCCCGCCGCTGCTCAACATGCGGGCGCGTCGTTGTGTGCGTGTGAATGCCTCTGTGTGTTTGTGTGTGTGAACGCCTCTGTGTCTGTGTGTGCGAACGCCTCTGTTTTTGTGTGCGTGTGAATGCCTCTGTGTCTGTGTGTGTGTGAACGCGTGTCTCCGTGTGTCCGTGTGTGTATCGGAATAACTCAGTTACCTATAGTGTGTGGCATTCACTCACACCGGGGCCCCAGACCGATGGAGGGAGACGACGCCAAACCAGATCGAACCAGGCTCGGACGATGGACCCGGGCTGTTGGCCATCGGAGCTGCGGTCGAGACTCCGAGACTCTGAGGCGTAGTCGAAGTTCGGGGGCGGCTTCGCATCCTGCGGCATCCTGCGTCGTCCTCCGTGCGTCGTTGGGATCCCGGTGTGGAAGTAATTTTCCTGCGAAACAAGAATCGATAAGTTCGTTAAGCGCACAAATGCAATTTCGGCCGACGGGCAAAAGAACTCGACTCCGGACGCATGGAATGGAGGCGGCAGGACGATGAGAGAGAGGAGAGAGGTCAGAATAAGGACGAGGGCGATGATGATGAGGGGTGTGGAGAAGGACGAGGACGATGAACGAGAGGTCGTCATTTGGTTGGGGTCGAGGTGGAGACGGAGAACCAGGACTGGTTAATTTCGGTTGCGGAAATATTTTGCATTTTGTATCCATTGTTTTCTGCCGTTCGCGGCCGATGGGCAGGGAACAACGAGTGAACAACAACAACAACAATAATGAGTGAAGCAACAATAACAACATTGAGTGAAGCAACAACAATAACAACGAGTGAAGCAACAACAACAACATTGAGTGAAGTACCAACAATAACAACGAGTGAAGTACCAACAACAACAACGAGTGAGGCAACACCATAATATGCCTCCTGTTCACCGGGGCGTATGAGCAATCGCAGGCACATCCTCAACAAACGACGACGTCGTCGATGGGTGATGTCGATGCGGAGGCATCGGCTTCCGTTGGCATTCACCAACACCAACACCATCAGCATCAGCATCACCAATGTCATCATTACCACTACATGCAACTCATATCCATGCACTCACTCACTTACTCTGTCTCCCTCTCACACTCTATCTCCCTCTCACACTCTGTCTCCCTCATTCACTCTCTCCCTCACTCTCTCTCTCTCTCTCTCTCGTTCAATGCATATGAAGAGATCCATAACCGAGTTATTAGTTCGGGGAATCTTTTGGAAACATTCGAGATGGATTATTGCGAAAATTCTCCGCTCGATTTTAATCCGGGGCCAGGCTTCATTGTGGGCAAGAATCTCCGCTCTTTCCTCCTCTCCTTTTGGGCCAAAACCTCCGCTTTCGCTTCCACTCACTCTCGATCCACACAATCTTCACTGAGTCGACCCCTGTCCCTCCCTCGTTGCTCTGTCATTTTTTTTTTCATTTCAACTCCTCTGCAGCCGATTGGTCGAGCCTCGAGCTTGACGCAATGGGCTGCCTGCCTGGATGATGGGAGGTGGGGCGCTACTTTGGCCCAGGTCATGGAGTCACTGTGGAAAGAGTACAGAACGAGTGCGACGAAAGATGACGAAGGATCTGAGTTCGGTTGAGGACCTGGGAGGAGGGTGATGTGTATTTTTCGGAATAGCAGACGCTTAAAGTCGGAGAAAACTCCATGTTTCGGAGAGGTTTTGGTGAATGTGGAAGCCTTCCTTTTGGTGTTTGGAAGGGTCGATTTTTTCCTCTATCGACCTCAAACCTGATTTTTGTTTGCGCCTGCTCCTCATCAAAGTCACGAATGCAGCTCCTCTGAATTTTGTTTCAAGTCCTCGAACTTTTTTATATATTTTTATTTTCCTCGGCCTAATCTAATCTTCTATCTCTCTCTCTTTGCTCTCTCTCTCTCTTTGCAGTTCCACCCAAGGCTGGCCAGAAGCGTCCCGCCACGAGTCCGGCGCCCCTCATCCCCTCGCCCCACCACCTGCAATCGCCCTCCGCGGCGGCGGGTGGCGGCGGCGGCGGCTCTGCGGGGCCACCGCCGCCCAATTCCGGTCTCGTTAATCACGCCGCCGGCATGCCGTCGAATCATCTCGGTGCACAATCGCCATCGTTGGCGCAACAACAGCATCAGGCGCATCAACAGGCCGTCGCCGCTGCCGCTGCCGCCGCCCAGGCGCAACAACAACAACAACTGGTGGGCGTGCCCGGCGGCCTGAACCCGGCCGCGGCCAGTGCTCGTGGCCCATTCGCTGCCGCCCTCCGCAACCTGGCCAAACAGGCGGACATCAAGGACGAGGACGATGTGACGACGTTGCGCGATCGCAACGATCGTGGCCAAGTTCAAGGCCCTGGTGGACCTGGCGGCCAACCACAATCGGCCGGCCCCAACACAATCGTCGGCCCCAACTCGACGCCCACGCGCGTGCCTTCGGCCGGCGATCGGTTGAGCTCGTCGGGTGGTGGTGACGCCGGCGAACGATCGGCGGCGAAGAAGCGGTCGGCACCCTCGCCGCAGCCGGCCGAGAAGATCGCCCGTCTGAATCCGGCCCAAGCGGCGACGATGCAGCCGGAGTTGTTGGCGCGCAGCGGTTTCCAGCCGTATCGATCGGACGAGCGGCTGATGCATCCGGCGGGCGCGTTTCCGCTGGACGCGTACTCGCCCTTTGCCGGCATCCCCGGAATGCCGCCAGGTGGGTTTTCTTAACAAGTTCTTTCTTTCTTTCTTTCTCTCTTGCCCCAAGGACCCCAACTAACTCAATCTCTCCCTTTGACTATTTCAGGTGCTTTCCTGAATCCCGCCAGCCTGAGCTACACCGATCAGCTGTACTTGGACCAGCGCTATCAGATGCTCCGCGCCGCCGGCGCCCATCACTCGCACCCGCACGCCCTCTACCCGCCGATGGCCTCCCCCTACGCGTCGCACCTCTACTCGATGATACCGGGTGCAGCGCTCGGCATCGGGCCGGCGTTGCACGAGCGAATGAAACTCGAGGAGGAGCATCGGGCGCGTATCGCACGCGAAGAGGAGCGCGAACGTGAGTTGCAACGAGAGAAAGAGCGTGAATTGCGTGAGCAGCGAGAGAGAGAACAACGCGAGAAGGAGCAGCGGGAGCGAGAGCAGCGTGAGAAGGAGCAGCGGGAGAAGGAGCAGAAGGAGAAGGAGGCGAGGGAGCGAGAGATGCGCGAGAAGGAGCGCGAGGCGAGAGAGCGCGAGCGCCAACAATTGATCTCGGCCTCGCATCACTATTCGAGCCAATTGTATTCGCCGTTGAATCGCAACCTGCTCGGCTCGATGATTCCCCATCTCAATCTCGGCCTGCGACCCCAGCCGCCTGGGCTTCATGGGCTGCCCGCGATGTCGCCCTACCATTCGGCCAATCAGCGCCAGAGCCCCCACGCCATGGGCCTCAATCTCGGTCTGCCCGGCCTCCCCGGCGTCCCTTCGCTCTCCCATGGGCCGCCCAATCTGCCGCATCATCTGCAACAGGCCGCCGCCCTGGGACTTGGCCACCCTGGAGCCGCTGGCCTCGGCCACCCGGGCTTCTCGGCCGCCGCTCTGGGCTTGACCCACCATGGCCTAAACCTCTCGCATCCACACATGTCGCCCCACCATCCGGGCGCCATCACCTCGGCCCACCAACAGTTGCCGCCCCATTCGTCGCCGGTGATCAATACGGTCAACTCGACGGCTGTCGTCTCGTCGCCGCACAGTCTCAATCTGAGCGCCAGCAGCGCCGCCGCCATGGGCATCAAACACTCGGAGCCCAACACGATCACCTCGTCGGCCCCATCGTTGCAAGCGCCGAACAGCATCGCCCAACCCACGTCGGCTCTGGCGCCGAACATTCCTTCCATCAGCAGCTCGCTCTTCTACGCCCACCACCCCGGTCATCATTTGGCCGCGATGCATGCGGCCGCTTCCGCTGCGGCGGCGTCGGCTGCCGGCGGCATGGCTCCGTCGGCGGCGCATCAACAGAGCGCCGGACCTCTGCCGCTATCGTTGGCCAGCCACGGCGGCGGCGGTCACTCGTCCTCATCGCCAACAGCCGTCGGCGGCATGAAGATCCCGCCGCCGGCCTCGTCGGGCGGTCCACCCATGGGTTCGGTGTCGAACGGCGGACGCGCCTCGAGCAGTCCGCATGCGATGCGTCATCATGTGGCCGCTGCCCAGGCTGCCGCCGCTGCTGCTCAGGCCGCCCACCAGTCGCAGGCGCTGGAGAAGCCCAGCAGCAGTGGACCAAGTCTGGTGGCATCGTCGTCGACGACGGCGACGACAACGCACGAGCCGACGACACTCGATCTGACCGGCTCCAATTCGAACTCAAGCAATCCGGCCGCGTCGACCACAAGCAGCTTGGGGGGCGGAGGTGGGCCGACAGCACGCGGCACGCCCTCCATGGGGCAGGAGCAGCTGATGAACGGCATCGAATCGGGCGCCGAGTCGAGCAAGGATAGTCCATCGTTGTCGTTGGTGAAGGAGGATCCGCGCAAGAGTTCGTCGCCACCGAGCGCGGACAAGAAGTCGCCGACACCGGTCGCCCTTGTGGCCAGCAGCACGAATACGACGAACAACAACAACAACAGCAGCAACATCAACAACATCAACAACATCAACAACATCAACAACATGCCACCTGCAGCCTCATCGCCGGAGGAACTGCGTCGCACCAGCCCCGGTGGCGGAATCCAAGGGCCCGATGGCCAATCGGTGATCTCGACCACGAATTCGAATGTGAACGCCAACAATCCGGCCAACGCAGGTACCGTCGTCGTTCCCGCACCCGCTCCCGTTGTCCATCCCAAGGTTGGCGATGGCAATGGCAACGGGAAAAACAACAACAATCCCAATTCCTCTCCCGTCCCAGTCACAGTGGTTGCCACGAGTCTGCCGCCCACTGGCGTCGTCGCCCCGCTCACTGAGTTCCCTGCGGCCAGCAGCAGCTCGCCGAAGACTCCGCTGTTGGGACTCGAGTCGAAGCAGCCGCCGACTCTGCCGCCGCCCACTGCGATCACAACCAGCCCAAGCAACGCTCCATCGATGGCCTCACCTGAGGTCGTCTCCACCACGACGGGGGTGACGTCGACAACGAGCGGATCGACCCCGCCTCCTGTGGTGAGCAGTAGCACAAATGTGGCTGGAACGCCACCGAATGCGGGCGGCGAGGAGGTTGTGTCGAGTGCCACGCCCACCTCAACGCCAACGGCGGCGACAGTGGGCGAGGTGAGCAGTCGGTGAGACGTGGTCAACACTCACATAAACAGCTCCTGACGATGCTGCTGCTGATGAAGCATTTGACGCCGGAACCTCCTTCTCTTCACTCAGTTTTAACTTTGCCTTCATTCGTTTTGTAATTAGATGTAATTTATTTCACACTTTATTTTATTACTTTATTTTACACTTATACTTATTGTTTATTTCATTTATCTATGATGATGAGTTTGTTTGCTCTGCGAGAATTAAGCTCAGCTCTCAGCTTCAGTAGTCTAGCAGGAAGTTAATCACTAGTTTCTATATACATAGGATTAGGATATTCTAAGTTTCGCCTGAAATCAAGTTACTTAAACGATAATCGTATTAATTTGAATATGGATCAACATTCTGGTTGATCTGCCTTCTTCTTTGCTACTTGTATGGCTCCGATCCTTCACCACCATCATTTGCATGTAAATTATCCCAAGATCACCTCGTCCAAGAGACCAATTGAAAGTAAGCTCTAAGTGAATTAAATAATTATAATAATAATAACATAAATGGATATGATTAATAAATAAGTATAAATGATGGTATGATGAATAAATAAATTTAAATGGATATCATGATTAATTAAATTTAAATGGATATGATAAATAAATAAATATAAATGATGATATGATAAATAAATAGATATGATGAATAAATCTAAATGAATATGATAAATAAATAAACATAAATGAATATTATAAATAAATAAACATAAATGAATATTATAAATAAATAAACATAAATGAATATTATAAATAAATAAACATAAATGAATATTATAAATAAATATACATAAATGAATATGATAAATAAATATAAATGGATAATGATAAATAAATAAATATAAATGAATATGATCAATAAATAAATATAAATGATGATGATGATGATAAATAGATGTCTGTAGATCATCTCGCGTCCCAGTTCGAGGTGCGGATGTATTTTTTTGTTGTTTTGTTTTGTTGTAGACGCGACAAGCGAAACCCAAACTAGTTATCGACTACAAAAACCCAAAACTTAATCTTAGTTCTAAATTTGTACTTGAATTAAATTAATTAGAATAAGTTTGATCAAGCTAAAGATGTTTATTTTCAATAAAAACGATTTTAATTTTATTTACAATTAAATATGTGTTTTTTTTTTTTATTTATTTATTCTGATTTTCAGTTCTTTATTTCGATTTTCAGTTCTTTATTTCGATTTGGAGTTCTTTATTTCGATTTTGAGTTCTTTATTTCGATTTTCCGTACTTTATTTCGATTTTAAGTACTTTATTTCGATTTTTAGTACTTTATTTCGATTTTTAGTACTTTATTTCGATTTTCAGTACTTTATTTCGATTTTCCGTACTTTATTTCGATTTTTAGTTAATTCTTTTGACTTGGTTTGGTTCTTCTACGTTTTGTTAATTTCTTTTGGTTTACGTCGGCGGTAAAATTTTCATTTAAGGGTGTTTTGGACTCCTTGACGACGTCTGTGGAATATTCGGAGGCAACAAATTCTTTAATCCTTAATCGATCCCAAGCTTTGGGAATTCTCCTTCCTCCACCCCACTGTCCTCTGTCCTCTCTAATCCTCAGTGTGGCGCATTCGATTAACGGTCTCGGTCTCTTGTGTTTTAGATGAGAACAAGTCGAAGCATCTCCTGAGCTCCCTGGGCCGCAGCAGCAGCGCCGAGGAGGCATCCGCCTTATGACATCAGCTCTTCAACAATTCCAACAATTAACTAATGAAAAACATCAGCGAATTCGGAATGTATTTGCTCTCGGAGCGAGCCTACTACTATGAGAAGAAGAAGCTGTTGGAACAATTCCTAAAGTCATAAAGAAAAAAAAACACACACAACAAGGATCTTACACATAAACACTTACACATACACACTCAAACACACACTCCCACACAGACACGCTCACAGAAACCCCCACAAGAATGGGGTGAGGCAGAGGTTTTTCTGTACTAAGTTGTAAATGTTTCAATGTTGAAAGCTTATTGGCGAACGAATGATTGATTGTGTAAAAGAAAGTAGTATAAGATTATCCTTAAATTTTCAATATCTAACTAGGAGTCTAACGAATATAATGTATAATCAAAAACCTTGAGATAAGATGAGGGAACCCTGGGTTGGCTGGTGTAAATAAACGACTCGAGAGGCTGAAATCAACAGGTGACGAACATTCCGCGGAAGAGAACCAGGACATGTGGATGTGGATGTGGCTGAGATGAACGCTAACATTCAGATATATATATATAGTATATAGGGATATAGGACTGGACATTAAGAGGAGGAGTTGAACTCGGTGTTGGAATATTTTTCGAAGTTATGGATTTTTGTAAATGTGCTAAATTTTGACTAGGACTCTTAAGAGATGGCAGGCAAATGAATGGACTCCGACGAAAAGCCCGAAAGACGAAATGCAAAAAATGCAAATGCGGTTAATCAGAATCACACAACTTAATAGCATAACATTTTAAAGTCTAAATAGAATTATGTATAAATGTATTTTAATTGAATTCAAGTAAAACCCAAAAAGCCCAACATTTCCGCAAAGTAAAACTTTAAGAAGCGATCATCAATTAAACGACAATTAATATAGAATCGATGTTTTTAAATTATCATTATCATTATTATTCTTATATTATTAGACCGAGAATTCGAGACCCATTCAGATCAGACTCCAGATCTTCACATCTAAATACAAAATAGAGAATTGTACTTTCCATAGGTTTAACTAAACATACAAACAATCGCTGTTGAAAACAACTTTCACTCAAATTCAATCAACGCTAGAATAAGTCTATTGTTGAGAATTAAACCGAAATAAATGTAAGAATTAGAAGAACCAGAAGAAGGAAGTAGAGGAGGAAGATGAAGCTCACAAAAGATTAAACCAAAATACGAAATCATAATTTTTTTCTCGAGAAATCTGTGATATCAACAAAAAGAACGGACGAAGGCGGACGGACAACATGAAAACAAACAAACAAACAAACTCTTTAGACTAACAACCATTTTTGCATATTTAAGAAGACGACGATAATGATAAAGAAGAGATTATGATGAATGAAGATGAATTAATTAATTACTTAATGAGATAATTAATTGTGACGAGGGGTGAGGAGTGGCAGAAGAACTATTCAAAATTCAATTTTACGAAAACTTCTTATGCTTAAAAACTACAGTTAGTTAATAATTGACTTATATTTTGTTAACAATTTAGTAATACGTAGGCTGAGGGGCGGGGACCGGAGCGAATGGATATAATATGTGTGGATATGGACGATGATGGGCGACTCTTTTGATAAATTTTTAGTTCGTAGTTTAACAAGAATGAAGGCATTTTTAACATAGGTATCACTAATTGTAAAAAAAAAAAAAATACACAAAGAAAACCAAAAAAGAATACAAAATAAACCAAGACAAAGAAAAGAAAAGAAACAAATGAGATTATTAAATAAAATTGGTTTTAATTGAATATCGCAGTAAGATAGAAGATCGACCCTAATGTAAAGTCACAAGAAACTAAAGTTAAATCACTCGCTGTATAAAAAGTATAACTTAATATGAAACAAGAAACCACATACAAACAAAGAAACAAAACAAACAAAAAATCTATTTAAGCAAAACTCTTAATATTGTAAACCAAAGAAAGAATTCAGCATCTAAATAAACTAAAAAGAAAAATATAAGAAGAATCAAACTACAAGAACAACAAAAGAAATAACAAGTAAAATAATATTCATTTAACTAAAAACACACTCAAATAAATCCAACATCAAAACAAAAAACAAAAGTGACAAAGCAAAAAAAACAAAAGCAAATGTAAGAAAAATGTGCAACAAATAAAAATTACTCCACAAAAAAGAAACCACAAAAAGAAAGAAAGTCTATGATTTTGTGAAAATAAATGATTGAAAACAAAATACAAGCCCCAAATCTTTTCATTTACCCAAAGGGAATTGGCCTAAGAGAGGCGGCATTTAGGTAAAAATCCAAAAATTCATATGATCAACAACAACTATATTCTTGAAAAACTTTAACAAAGATATACATAATGCACTTGGAAATGTCCCCGAGTAGCTTCGCTAAGCCGACTCCTGCGATTGGCGGTACTCGAAGACGGTACCGCGTTCCACAAAACGTTGCGTCGACTCATCGTTGGCCTGTGACTTGGTGATCGCCTCTTCGGAAGGGCAACCGTAGCCACCACCGCCAGGTGTTTTCATCATGAACATGTCCTGGTGGGAGAAACAAACAGTTGGATGGAGTCAATTATCAGACGTTAGTTACCAAGAAGACTCAATTATCAGACGTTAGATGGACTCAATTATTAGACGATGGACTCAATCATAAGACATTCGATGGACTCAAATATCAGACGTAAGATGGACTCAATTGTCAGACGTTAGATGGATTCATTTATCAGAACTTAGTTGGACTCAATTATCAAACCTCAGATGGACTCAATTATCAGACGTTAGATGAACTCAATTATCAAACCTCAGATGGACTCAATTATCAGACGATAGATAGACTCAATTATCAAACACAAGATGGACTCAATTATCAACTACCATTCAGACTTACCCCAGTTTCGATATCCACTGCGGTCTTTCCGCCCAACGAGATCACTCGTCCATCATGCTTGCGCAACAAATTAAGGCCTCGTTTCCCAGGACGACCACCTGCCATTCCATATGGTTGCAACGTGCGTCGCTCCGTGAGCACCGAAAGAGTCACCGGCTTGCGGAAGAGCAACTGGCGCTCGACACCTTCGCCACCCTTGAACCTGCCATCGCCACCCGATTGATCTGTGCGCAAGCAGAATCGATTCAAGATGATTGGATAGCGTAACTCGAGGATTTCCGGATCCGTAATGCGAGTGTTCGTCATGTGCGAGTGGACGCCACCGGCTCCGTGCCAAGTGGGACCGGCACCGGCGCCCCCAGCCACCGTCTCATAGTAACCCCACTGCTCATCACCGATCGTGGTGTTGTTCATGCAGCCCTGTGAGGCGGCGCAAACGTGGAATGCCTTCAACACAGTGTCGACAACGCGCTGTGAAGTCAACACGTTGCCACCGACAACGGCAGCTCCCTCCGATGGACTCAAGATAGAATTCTCCGGAATGATGACTTTGATTGGAGCCAAGCAACCCTGATTCAACGGCACATCATGTCCAACCATGCAACGCAAGCAATAGATCAGCGCCGACAAGGTGATCGCTCTCGGAGCATTACAATTGCCCCACACCTCACAACTCGAGCCGGTGAAATCGCACACGGTGGAACCTTCCTTCGCATCGATGGTCACCTTGAGCACAATCGGCGATCCATCGTCCATGTGTTCCTCCGCCTCGAGCACGGTGTTGCCGGTGCGTGCCAAAGTGTCCTTCGCAATCTGTTTCAACATGTCACGGACAGCGATCTCGGCATTCTGTTGGATATAGTTCATATAGGCCTGAACGACACCCAGGCCATAGTAATCGATGAGTTCGGAGACGAGTTGAATCCCCTTGTGATTGGCAGCGATCTGAGCCTTCAGATCGGAGATGTTGTCCGAAAGATTTCTCGTCCCCTTGGCATCCTTGGCGCCAGTGGGCGTTGTCAAACGCTTGACGATGTTCTCCTCTTGGAATTCGCCCTTCTCGACAATGAGGAAAGACTTGAAGGCTGCACCTTCCTGAGCCAAGGAGGTGGAGTGCGGCGGCATGGAGCCGGGCGTGATGCCACCAATGTCGGCGTGATGGCCGCGTGACGCGACAAAGAAGACGGGTCGTGGTTGGCCTCTGAAAGAAAGAACGTTTTGAAGTTAAACCTCATTCTTTATGTAGACCTTGAGACTTACTTATAGAACACTGGAGTTATCACGGTCAGATCGGGTAGATGCGAGCCTCCGGCCTGTGGGTGATTCGAGAGAATCACATCGCCAGGTTTCATCGTGTCGCCGCGCACTTTCAGCTGATACTGAACGGTCTCCTGCATGGCGCCCAAGTGGACGGGAATGTGTGGAGCATTGCTGACGAGGCCACCATCCGGGCCGAAGAGGGCGCAAGAGAAGTCCAAGCGCTCCTTGATGTTCGTGGAAATTGAGGTGCGTTGAAGAACTCTGAAAGGGCGAATCATTAAATTGGGTTTAGAAGATGGACATCACAATCTATGCTCTTGTTACCTTCCCATTTGCTCGGCGATACTCATGAAACGATGACTGAAAATGCTCAATTGAATGGCATCGAGTTTCTCATCCACGATCACGTTCTTGCCTGTGCTCACATTGATCACGAGATCGCCGAAACGCGTCACTTCCGCTGTGCATTGAGGCTCAACGAGTATGGTCGACAGTTGATCGATGAGAATCGCTGGACCGGAGATCTTATGACCAGCGAGAAGGTTCTTTGTCAGATAGATGGGCGACTCGAAGGCACCTTCTTCGAAGTGTATGATTGTGGTGCCCTCTTTGGGTGGAACGGGGTCCACAGCGGAGGGGATTTCCAATTCAGGAGGCGTCGTGTTTTTGCCAAGCCCACGAACTCGAATATCATCGACAATGATGCGACGATTTTGCAAGACGAAACCGAATTCGGTGCGGTAACGATCGAGGAATGTGGCGTGGAAGTCGCCATAGGACTCGAGTAGGAGGTTGTCTGTTTTCTCAGTTCGTCCTGGGGCACACATGAGAGCACAATCGGTGCCTTCGTAACGCAAATGAAGGAATGGCTCCAACTCAATCGTTTGGAAACCTTGAGTCTTCAGATCGCGACGACATTGGTCTGATAATGCATCGAGTCGCATTTTGATCAATTCCAAGTTTTGGCGATCGAACTCTAAGCCACATGGTTCCTGGCATTCCTGGACAACATCAGCCAAAGCCATGCCGTAGGCGGAGAGAATGCCAGCGTATTTGTGAACAAGAACCTGCAAGCGATTGGAAATTAATGAAATGATTCTTCCTTTCTTTTGTCGATGTCTCACCTTCGACATTCCCAAGTCGCGAGCAATGGAGCAGGCATGCTGGCCTCCGGCTCCACCAAAGCACGAGAGCACATGACGAGAGGTGTCCAAGCCGCGAGACTGCGTCAGGGCACGAATCGGGCGACACATGGCCTCGTTCGCCACTCGGATGAATCCCAGAGCGACCTCCTCCAACGACATGCGTTTGCTGTCGCCGGACGCCTTGAGGTGAGCATTGATTTCCTCTTGCAACGCCTCGAAGTTCTTCTTGGTCGCCTCAAAATCGAGAGCTTCGTTTTCCTGAGGACCAAAGATTTTGGGGAAATATTGCGGAAGCAGACGACCAAGGATCAAATTGGCATCGGTCACCGTCAAAGGGCCGCCTTTCTTGTAGCACGTTGGACCCGGATGGGCGCCGGCGGACTCGGGTCCAACCACAAAGAGTCCAGAGCGGAAGAAGAGACGCGATCCGCCACCAGCGGCCACCGTGTTGATATCCAACTGGGGCGCTTGGATCGTCACACCCGCCGTCGTGCTCTCGATAACGTGTTCGTAGGACGTGGCATAGCGCGAGACATCGGTGGAGGTGCCGCCCATGTCGAAGCCAATCAGAGGCAGATCCGTCTCGCGAGATCCGGTGACTGCGTAGCCAACTACTCCACCAGCCGGGCCGGAGAGAATGGCACGAGCGCCACGGAAGTTCTCCATCCGCGTGAGCCCACCATCCGATTGCATGAAGAGGACGTCAACACCCTCCAGTTCACGATCAAACCCAGACTTGAAACTGCAAAATACGATTGTTAATTAATAACAAATTCATTGGCCATAAAATTAGAATCAGAATCTAATCGAATCATTGCATCTAATCGAATAATTATCAAATCGTTGATATCTTGCATAGCAAATTAGTGCAACAATCGTCGAATGAATCTGAATTACAAAAGTATTCTCTTATCTGCCTAATGCAAGCATAGAGAGTGAGTTTCAAAAAGATAACACAAACTCTTTATCTCAACTAATCTAAGCAAATACTAAAATATGTCCAACACACAACACCATAAAGATATAATCTCAAAGACAGACACATACATCGAGCGCTGTGATGGAATACCTGGCCAAGTAGCGCTCCACGTGAGGTGTCAAATAGGCCTCAGCGCAAGCTGTATAACCACGGGCCACCACCCGACACATCGGCATCGCCTCATGCGACAGAGTGATGTGGCTGAATCCCAACTCCTTGGCGATGGCGCCGATCTGTTGCTCATGCCGGGGACAAGCGTAACTGTGAGCTAAAACGACAGCCAACGAGTTGATTCCCTGCTCACGGACTTGCAGCAGAGCAGAGCGTACTTTGGCCTCATCCACAGCGCTCATCTCCAGATATCGGGCACCGGCTGCACCTTCCAGAACGTTCCACGATTGCTCTGTTGGGGGTCAAGAAGGATAATAAGTATGTAAATTCCTTATGAGAAGGCTTCTCCAAGTTATCATACTCAGCTGACAGCGCTCCTTGAGCTCTGGAACGATCCGACAGTCGACTTCGACCACAGTTTTATACAGATTCGAAGGCTTGCGAATGTTTAGATCGAAGATCTTCGGTCGTGCTTGATTGCCAATGTACAGGAGGTCACGGAAGCCTGTGTTAACGACAAGAGCCACTGGGTCACCCTTTCGCTCGAGCAGAGCATTTGTGGCCACAGTGGTGCCCATGCGGACCCAGCCGATTTGTGAGGTGTCCACCAGACCATCGGGCGTCAGATCACGACCAGTTTCCTATGGAGGAACAGAGTCAGAGGGATATTTTCGAGTCAGAGACATTTTCGAGTCAGGGACCTTTTCAACAGGCAACCCATCGATTCCCACTGACCTGCTTGAGAATCCTTCGGATGCCCTCGCGTGGTGCGTCGCTGTAGCGAGCTGGATCCTCAGACAAGAGTTTCAACGTCTTCACCTGGCCGTCGGGACAGATGCAGAGGACGTCGGTGAAGGTGCCGCCACGGTCGATGGCAAAACAGTATTTTCCACCTGTTGCAGCGGAGGAGGAAGAAGACATCGTTGAAGTTGATTGGGAGAAGAAGAAGAAAGATGCAGCTGACCACGACAGGGAGCAGAAATAGACTGAAGAGGAAAACCACAGCTGGCTGGAGCGGAAGAAAATTCTCCCGTAATGGAATGGAATAAAGTAATCAAAATAAAATAATAAAAAAATAAAGGAAATAGTTGTTTTAAAACAGGGAAGGTTAATCAAAAAATTATCAAATTAAAATCAGGAAAATATACAAAATCAGGGAGGCTTTATGAAATCGAAAAAAATTACGATTTTTCGTTTTTTTTTTTGCTCCGAAATTCTCTCGTCGATTTTTGTTTTGGTTTTGTTATCCTCCCAGTGTTGCAAAAAATAACTCTTCTTCTTTTTTTCAGATTTTTTCTCAGATTTCAGGGGAATTTTGCGGATTCTGCTTTGCGCGTGTTCGTAAAAACCAGACGAGTTTCGAGTTGTATTCACAATGGAAACAAAAAAATATATGGAAAATTCACAATGGATATTCTTGACATAAACCACGGAATAGAATTTCCCATATCTCCACATTTCCGGAGAGTGGTTCGAAGATCGGCTAAAAACCAAAAACTGAGGAAACTATTTTTTTTTTATTTTTTTCTTTTTAATATTTAAAAAAAAATACACCTATAATTGATATTTTTTCTATTTTATTCTTAAACTTAACAAATGTCGGTCGTATTTACAATATCATCTGACCCCTGAACCTACGCCCTTGCACTCTCCGCGCGCTTCACGTATCTGAGAATCCGAACAATTGTCGAGGGCGTCACGCCTTGAATACGACTGGCGGCGGCGATCGTCTGCGGCTGGATCATGATCAACTTCTGGCGTTCCTCATTCGACAGACTCAGCGTCTTCGATGTGTAGTCGATGTCCGCTGGGATGAGAAGTTCCTCCTCACGCCTCACGTCCTCCACATCCTTCTGCTGCTCGGCTACCGAATGGCTGTAGAGCGCTTCAATCTTCAGCCGTGTGGCCAAGTGTTTGTCTCCGCCCAGCCGACCGAACACCTCCGGCTCCAGGCCGATCAATTGCTCCAGCGAGATGTCGTCCCCGGGAATTCCGAGCATTTCGAAGGCGCTCTTCTCCACCGACGTCTTCGATGTGCGCAGCTTCAATCGTTTCCGCCACTCGTTTGAACCCTTCTTCGTGCGCATCAACACCTCCACGGCTTCGTCAAGCATTTGCTTCGTCTCGGAGAATTTCCGGAACCGTTGCTCCGACACCAACCCATACTCGAAGCCCTTCGCCGTGAGTCGCAGATCAGCGTTATCCGGCCGCAACGATAGTCTGAACTCGGCACGACTGGTGAACATGCGATAGGGCTCGTTGGTGCCCAGCGTCGTGAGGTCGTCGATTAGTACGCCAATGTAGCCTTCCGTCCGGCTCACGGTCAGCTCCTTGGGTGCGAGGGCGTGGATGGTTTTTCCTGCGGCATTTGCTCCGGCCACGATGCCCTGGGCTGCGGCCTCCTCGTAGCCTGTGGTGCCGTTGATCTGGCCGGCGAAGAAGAGATTCGAGACACGCTTAGTCTCCAGCGTTGGATACAACTCACGAGGGTCGATGAAGTCGTACTCCACGCCGTAGCCTGGCTGCACCACCTTGGCATTCTCCAGACCCTGGACCGAGTGAATGAGTTCCACTTGTTGCTCGAAGGGCAGCGTGCAGGACAAACCCTGTGGGTAGATGAGCTCACTGTCCAATCCCTCTGGTTCCAACCACACCTGGTGGGACTTTCCGCCGAATCGCAGCACCTTCGACTCGATGGACGGACAGTAGCGCGGTCCGGTTATCTCCTCCGAGACGTGTCGATTCACGTGGAGGTTGTCCTTCACGATCCTATTCACATCGGGCGTGGTGTACGTTAAATAGCAAGGCAGCTGATCCTCGGCCTTGATCCAGACGGAGTCGTTGATGAACGAGAAGGGCACTGGGGGGTCGTCGCCCTTGTGCAGCTCCAGGCGGCTGTAGTCAATGGAGTTTTTAGCGACGCGTGGAGGAGTTCCCGTCTTCAGTCGGCCCATTCGGAAGTTCAGAGACTCTAAGTTCTTGGCCAATTCAATGGCGGGAGCGTCGCCCATTCGTCCAGCCGCTCGCACTTCCATTCCGATATTGATCTGAGCACGTAAAAAGGTGCCCGTCGTCAGGATTACAGTCCTCGAGCGAATGGTTCGTCCGTCTTTCAGCACGACACCGTTGCACTGGACCCTCGTCGAATCGTCAGCAGTCGACTGGAGTTTCTCCACCACGAGATTGTCCACCGGCGTGCACAATATCTCCAAGTTCCGCATGCCAAACAATTCCTTCTGCACGGCGCGTTTGTACAGCTCGCGGTCGATTTGTGCCCGTGGTCCCCAAACAGCCGGCCCACGTCGTCGATTGAGGATTTTGTAGTGCACGCCGGAGATGTCGCAACAGCGTGCACATAACCCGTCCAGAGCGTCCACCTCGCGCATCAGATGGCCCTTGCCGATGCCACCGAACGAGGGATTGCAGGACATTTCGCCGATGGTCTCCTTTTTGTGTGTGACCAGCAACGTTTTGGCGCCCATTCGTGCTGCAGCAGCGCAAGCTTCTGTTCCTGCATGACCTCCCCCGATGACGACCACATCGTAAGATTCCGAGCTCAATTGGCTGCAGCTCCTAAGCGAACCCAGGCGACGGGAACAGAGATTCCTGGACAAGCCTCGATAGAAACTCATCGTGCACGAATGCCACTGGAAATAATGCACTCCACAATATTATTGTTTTTGATGCTGATAACGTTTACTAGCGAGTTTAATTCATGAATAGTTCAAAAACAATTACACGCGAGTTAAATTTAAATAAAATAGGCAAAAGTCAACATCGATCAGCTGTTCGGAATGAAAATTAACAGTGTTGCATTAAGCAAAATAAAAAGGTTTTATGAACTAAAAACAAATAAAATTCGAATTTGAAACTAAAAAAAAATTTAATTCATGTGGATCATCCAACAAAGGTTTATTTATTTATTTTAAAAATTAAGAGTTTATTACACAACAATTTCAAGAATATTTATTTGATTTTTTAAGTTATGTTTTTAATTAGTGTGAAATTCCCTGCAACACTGTGGCTTTGACAGTTTGGTGAATATCGTTGTCACATACAGAGTTGTAAAACACTGAAAAACTTATATTACTATGTGTACTATTTGTAGTGTAGAAGGTAGCAAATGAACTAATCTAAGGATATGTCATATTTTATTGATTCTTAAATTTTGGAGGATTTTTTTGAATGACATTTTTTTTTTCTTAAATTAATTCGAAAAATCGTCTCAAGTGTCGGAGTCAAGAGCATCAGTGAATAAAACATTTGTCAAAAATCGTATTAAATTTTGCTACTACTGTATTAAATTTTGCTACTATTATTTCACAGTTCGCACCCTTGTCGCACGTGTGGTCGGAGCTGTCAACATATGTTTACGAGTGGTGAATTTTAGTTTGGAATTTCTTTGGTCGAGAATATAAAAATCTGTTATTGCTATTAATTTTACTAAGAAAATAACATAAAATGTCCAGAAAACTGGACAACAACGATGACGAATCCTCCGGCAGTGATTACGAAGTGGAGGCGTACATTCGTCCGAAGCGAGTACGACGAACGGTGAACGATGATTCCGCGGATTTGTTGGGAAACTTCGACGATGAGAAGCGGAAGAGTATATTCGATGGAACTTACGAGGATCCCACACAGAATCCCAGCGACAATGAAAATGAGGAAGTGCTGGATATCGGTGAAGACGGCAACGAGAAAGAAGCCGAAATTGTACAGAGTAAATTTGCCAAAGTTGAAGATGACGATGGTGATGCGACGGAGGACGATGAGGATGATGAGGAAAAGTCCGATGGGGACGACGATGATGACAGCGACAATGAAGTGAATACGCACCTGAGTAAGGAGCAGTTGGCCACATTGATGCGAGGAGCAGCCAAGGCCAATCGTCACGTTCTCTACGTGACCAATCTTAACTTTGAGACGACAAAGGAGGACCTGGAGGCGTATTTCGGAAGAATGGGCGCCGTGAAGTCGGTGCGAATCCCGAAGAAACGAAAAGGCGGCTTCGCCTTTGTGGAAATGGCTGATCTGGACGGTTTCCAGAAGGGCTTTCAATTGCACAATACCGAGCTGCAAGGCCGAACTATTAAGGTTCAGATCTCGGAGGCCGGCAAAAAGAAGTCGGCCAACAAGAAAAACATCATCAAGCAAAAGAACCGAAAGCTGGCTGAGATTCGCAATGAGCACAAGACATTCACCAAGAGTGGCAAGTTCTATGACAAAGAATTGAAAAAGGAGAAATCCAAGGAGATGCTGGCGAGGAAACGATGGCGTAAGAAGCCAGCTGGCAGACCAGGAAAACCCTAGAATTCATTATTAGTTAGTATTGCATAATGTAGAGAAGGATTAATGTAATAATATTTAAAAATACACAAAACGTTTTTACAAAAGATGTAATCTCTTTAGTCTTCTACTCATGTAGGAATAGCTATCTTTCCCTTATGTATCATCATACTAGTTACGATCGATTGCAGCTCCTCTAACCACCAACACCTATGACTATCTCCTCCATTTCTCCATCGACCACAACATTTCACTTCCTGACCGAGTTGTCGCAACCGCAAAAGAGCCTCCAAATGAAATTGTGTTCTCTCTCTCGACAGCGAATGCAATCGATTCTCTGTGGTATGAGGTGTGCTACAACAAGTGTCTATTTCCGGAAAAAAAAAGGATTTCACAATCACCTCAACCTCGGAGAATCCTTGCAGCCTCGCAGTCGACCAACAAATCCATTAACCATAATTGCCGAGCCGAGTTGGGTCGACAGACGGCCGGGAATCGAATTTGTTGCAAACATGGGTCGACCGACCACAAAGCAATTTACGGCTTTCAACTGCTGGCTGGCTGCAGATTTTTTGTTGATACCCTTGCACCTCGAATATGAACATGAATGGACCAAGGTGACTCCCTCCTGGCCGGATGCAGTTGGGGCTTTAGCTTAAGCTCGCCACTTCTTCGTTGACTAGTCTTCTTCCTATTCAACTCGTTCCGTTCCCTTCTCACGCGGCTTCGTGGTTACAACGAGTCCGGCTGCCAATTGCTCGCTTTATTAAAGTCCTTTTAACATCGTGGCTCCATGTGAGCTCGTGTTCGTTTACACTCGTATGATCCCAGTAGATCTTTTGTACGCCTCACAAGCAAGAAAGCTGAAATAGATCCATGAAACTGATGGAGCATGCAACGTTCAGTGTGTTTTCAGCATATGTGCTTGGACAGTGGGCGTGTGTGTGTGGGTTTGGAACCCAACTCCATATGGAAGTGACTATAATTATGACTACTCTTTTGACTACACTTTTGACTACTCTTTTGACTACAATTTTTGACTACACTTTTGGACTACTCTTTTGACTAAACTTTTGACTACACTTTTTGACTAAATTTTTGATAAAATTTTTGACTAAACTTTTGACTACGCTTTTTGATAAAATTTTTGACTAAACTTTTGACTACGCTTTTTGATTAAATTTTTGACTAAACTTTTTTCGTGAATTTCAAATACCGAAGGTGTGGCTAACGCTCATTTTTTTCGCCCTCTACTTTCCGGCTGCCTGCCAACATCAAAGTATTTTCATTAAATTTTGTGCAAATGATTTTTATTTACACTCACTCACTCGCGCTCGCTCGCAAAGTACAATTCAATTTATTTGTTTACATTTTGATTTAATTTTTATGAATTTCAAATTCGGTCGGATTCTGTTTTTCAGTCAGTCGCCACCTCTTCTCACGTGGCTTCCTTCTTTTCCGGGCACGTTAACCCCGGGAAAATCCCGGAAAATATGCAACAGTTATTTGCATAACACCAAACGAATCCCATCCATGGTCGACAGAGACACGATAAAGAGCAGGACGGCATCAGATGAGATGAGGTGGAATAAAAGAGGGAGATAGAATGCATGTTGTATATGTATCAGAGTATATTGTGCAAACACAAATATTCGTAAATAAATATTCAGTATGTTGTGCCGTTTTAGTATCCCGCGTCACAGGAGCAGGATAGATAGATGGATGGATATTTTGTTGGCGTCACCTCGTGACAGGAGAGGGATAAAGAGAGAGGATTTTCGGGAAACATTTCCCTGCGGACGATTATTTGAATAATTGCACACACTACCTCACTGGACGAGGATAATGGACGCGAGACCGGTGCCTGAATAATTTCTGGTATAATATCCAATGGACCGAGAGCCACGGCGACACATCAAAGGCATCATCGCTTGGCCTAATGGACTCTGGAATGGATGGGGATGAAATTCAACTGAGATCAGCTTTCAAATGAGATAAGGTAAGTTTTCAACTGAGATCAGATCAGCTTTCAACTGAGATAAGGTCAGTCTTCAACTGAGATCAGATCAGTCTTCAACTGAGATAAGGTCAGCTTTCAACTGACATAAAGACATTCTCCAATCGCTTCCCACTTGTGGATTGTGAAACCTTAAATCGCTCCAAGTGCGTTTTGCGCCCTCCCCCCAAGAAAGAGATCATTTAATTAGAATACACCTTTGCCATTCGATTCTCTAGGATTCTCTATGAGAAGGAAATCCCAGTCTCACGATTGCCTCTACTCTGAGATTTCATCAAATCAATTCGTTCGTTCGCTGTGAAGTGAAAGGAAATCGAGTGCAAGCGCGAATTGCGAACACTTTCTCTATCTCTATCTCACTCTGACTCTACCTTACTCGCTTGCTCTTTTATCCATCTCGCTCTCACGTGTCGTCCTCTGTCTGCTGATTATTTTATTTTTTATCCTTTTTCCCCATCGACTTAATCCCGCCCTGCTCCTGTGGGAATTTTCAATTAAATTCCTTTTTCAAAATTTATCTTCGCCGAGCTCGCGTGTTGAGTGAGGGAGGGAGTGAGGGAGATAGTGAGTGAGAGAGAGAGAGATAGTGAATGAACGATTCAATGAGTGAGGAGAGAGTGAATGAGAGAAAGATGTGAGTGAACGATTGAGCAAGTGAGGGAGATAGTGAGTGAGCGATTGAGTGAATGAGAGAGATAGTGATAGAGTAAATCTATCTTCCGACGCCACATTGCATCAAGTCACACCGTCCCGTTCCCGTTACGTCACGTTACGTTCCGCCCACTGCATCCATCCACCTTGCTACTTGGTGCGAAATTAAAAATTAATTCGGAACGAGCTGCAGCCACGCGGGGGAGTTTGAAGCTGAATTTTAAACGTTTGATTAAATGGGACAAATTTTCGTTGAAAGCCCCGCAGGAAACTTTTTCATTCGATTCTGCTCCTCTTCGCACCTTCTCCTCGCTTCTCTTCGCACCTTCTCCTCCTCGCTCCTCTTCGCACCTTCTCCTCGCTTCTCTTCGCACCTTCTCCTCGCTCTTCAGCCTCCCTTGGGTCTCTCTTCTTTGCGTCCAGTCTTTTCGCGTTCGGATTAAATATGCAGGTGTTATATTTAGGTGCAAAGATTTAAATGGAATTATTTTTTGAAGTGCCGAGGTTTTGAGGTCGCGAAAAACTGAGATTTAGTTGCTCCGAGAGTTGTGGTTTCCATATAGTTTTCTCTTTGTGAACGATTTTGATTCATGCTCTCAGCTTTTTATAGAAGTTTTAACATGAAGATAACCCCATATACCTCATGTACTAAATAAGCAATATATTCATAATGATAATTAATTCTACCACACCAATATCTTCTTCTACTTTCATGTTGAACCACAATAATACCATGAAATTATGTAAGAACTCATTACAAGACATAGAACCAGAACAGTGAAATTAAGTTTTAAAAACCCCAATTAATCACTACGCGAAAATATTTCCTTTTGTACACATGTTTCTACTATCAACTTTCTCGGAATATATCAGTGCTTTGTTTCTATCGTAGAGAATCTGTAGAATCTGTAATAAAAGTCTCTTCGTAGAACTATGCTCTAAGAAGCTTATTATTACATTGATTTATTCCCTTCTCTTTCGTCCCTCTCTCTCTCTCTTTCTCTCCCCCTCTCTCTCTCTCTCTCTCTCTCTCTCTCTTTCTCTCCCTCTCTCTCTCTCCCTCTCTCTCTCTCCCTCTCTCTTTCTCTCTCTCTCGATTTAACATACAGCCCTCGCTTAAGCACTTTTCTGAATGGGTAGAAAGAAGAGTGTAGAATAAGTCCAGAGTATAGCTTTTAAGGATTTAAAAGCTAGTTCATGGCTCATCGGCAGCAGCATCGTTTGCCCCCAGGAGAGAGAGAGAGAGAGAGAGAGTCCATTCTGATTCATCGCTTGCTTCTCCCTTGTCCAGAGAAAAGAGGGCGAAAACTAGAGATAGCAAGGTCTTCTAACGTCGAGCGAGGGACGGACATTCGTTTTTTTTTGATTAACTCGATTATGAAATCGCTTCATTTTTTGCGCTTCCGTTCACTTCACATCATCCTCTCCTCGCTCGCTCGCTTGTTCGTTCTCTCGCTCCTGGCAAGTGTGGAAGCTTAGTTTCCGATTGAGCTACAGTGGATTCTTCATGTTTCTCCATTCGTTTCCACCATCCGATCTTCTCTTCCATCTCCTCGTCCTTCTCTTCCTCCATCTCTTCCTCCATCTCTTCCTCCTCCTCCTCCTCCTTCTCTTCCTTCTCCTCCTTCTTCACGCTTGTCGACATGAACCCGAGCTTCAGATAAAAATGAAAGAATCTCCCAGCTTTTTATTTCTTTCTGTTCCGTTCGTTCGTTTCGTTCCATTTCGCTCCCGGGGAGTTTTCGTTTTAATCCCATTGAGACAGTTTATGTAATCTGCTTATGGGCAGAACTAATGGAATGCTTGTCGGCAGGCGACTCTGATGCGAAGGATCAGAATCGCACCGGGAGCAGGAGAAAAGCGGCAGCTCCAGAGGTCAGGAGTTGTCCGAGAACGAGCCCGAGGCGAGGACAACGACAAGTGGACAACCTGACAAAGGCTCAAACGACATCGGGACGTGGCCAAAGAGTGGGCTCCAACCGTCCACGCATTCGTCCCACTCACTCACATCCTCAGGAATCAATTATAAAGTAAAAAATTATCAACTCAGCTCCCCGTTCAAAGGAAATTTCCCGAAAAGTTTTCCCCAACTGCGAGGCGGCGATAAATTCATCCATCGCCTTCTACGCGAAAGTCACTTCACTTCACTTCACTTCTCTCTTTCCCTTTCGATTAAAATACAAATGAAAGCCGAAATGAAGCGAGCAGCGAATTCATTAAATCTCCATTTGCAATGACATCTTCTTCCGATGTGGAACTGAGAGTTGAGCTGAGAGGAGAAGAGAAGAGACGATGGCGATGGCGATGGCGTCGGAACGAATCTGCATTCATTGCATTAAAAATGAAAATTAAACAAATTTTCTGAAACCCATTTGCAATTCAAAATCCCACTCGCCGACTGTGAATTCGACTCCCGTTTTCATCAGTTCCATTGCTGGAATCTTCTGGTCCTGGCCATCTCTGACCATCGTCTGTCGCCAGCTGTCGAAATGTGTCTCGTCGTAATTTGTTCAACTTGTGCAATTTTAATGCATGTTGACTTTGCGCCTCTTTCGACCAACCCGCACCCCGGCCTCGCCCTCGCCCTCGCCCTCTGACCACACGACTCTTTCACTCACACTTGGAGAGGATCCTGCAAGGACATGTGTCCTTCGTGGCCCTTGCAAAGAGCTGCAAAAATATTCGGAATTCGGTTGTCCTCGCACCTCGTCGTATAAATGTTGCAGTTGAATTTGAAGTTTTCCAAATCTCTAGCCGCACATTTCACATCCTCCTCCTCCTTCTCCTCCTCCTCCTCCTTCTCCTCATCATCCTCCTTCTCCTCATCATCCTCCTTCTCTTCACCATGACCCATCCTTGGGCTTTCACATGGACACCTCGTTCTCCTTTGCGTGTCCAACATTATGGAGTTTTATTCATTTATGCGAGAGTGTCTGAACCCCTCGCTCAACCGCCCCTCCCCCCCCTCTGTTGTCCAACCATCCGAACCGAATGTTCCATTCCCTCATCTCCATGTTCCCTCAGCACCATTTGATGCACTCGGTTTGCTGCGACTATTTATGTTTGTTCTCGCATTTGCCACTCCGCAAATTGAATTCTAAGTTGTGCACAAGCTCCCCTCCTTCTCCTCCGTCTTCCTCCTCTCCTAGTAGAATGTGTTATGATGGTCAGAGTCCTTAAGTAATCAGGACCAACAGTGGACAGTTCCTTCACTACGAAAGGACGGACACTTCGATCTGAATTTCAATTGTAATGAGTTGCAAACGGAGCGACCAGTAAATTCTAGATTTTATGCTTTTCTAATCGAATTTATATCGATCGTTTGTTTGAATTAAAATATTTATTGCAAACTCGTTGAATTTTATTGGGCGAGCGATGGCGATGGCTTTCACATGGTTGATTATTATTTATACCTTTATTTATTTTAATCGATATATGAAACTAATATTTATATAGAATTCATATTTAGGTATATAGAACGATGTCAAAGCAAATCTTCACAATTACTGTCCTCTCGCCAACTAATATAACTTTAATTCTCTCCGAAGATAATATCCAAGGAAATGAATGAAACCATTTAGAAGTTAAGTTCCATGAATTCTGACTCGAACAGATCGTGATTTTCACAAATAGCTGATAGAAAATCTCTCTCTCTCAACTTTATCCGATTCCAATTATTTCGACTGTGTCGATTTTTGGAAGAAAGGAAGCTTCCACTTTGCCAACGACTTTAATAACGATTTATTATTGAGTATTTTGGACTTTGTGCTATCAGATCCACTGCATCCACATCGTCGAACGTCGGACGGTCACGCAGAGCAGAGCAGAAGGTCTTCGGCAAACGATTCACACATGGCTTGAGCGAAACTGCCGGATGAATTTGGAATGAGCCATCCTATCGATGGAAAACAAACCCTGCTGCCCTGCCCTGCACAAGACAAACAACTCGTGGCCAGCCAACGGAAGGATTCGGTTGAAGCAAATTTCTCCTCGACTCCGGCTGTTCCGGGTAGCAAAAACAAATCTTCAATTAATTTCCAAATCAAATATTCCGTGCACTTGCCAAAGCAATCGTCTAAAGGCTCCCGACGCCAACCAACCAATGTATTTTGCCAGAATATATTTTATGAACTCGTAAATCCTTGTGGTTTATCAAAACTATGGACATATTTAAAGTGTATCCTCGTCCCCCATGCCAGTGGGAGGCCGATCGAGGTCCTTGAAGTCCTGTGCTCTACAACTACATCATCTACATTTGTGTCTTTGTAAGCCGAGTTTCAAAATACAAACAGTTTAACCTGCTGGTGGAGCTTAATTTATGAATCAAGGCAAGGCAAGGAGCGAAGCGAAGCAGCCATAAGAATACGAAATTAGACGCAGAGCAATTTAAGCCTTTTGCACTTCACCGATGCATAATCCCACATTAATGCTCCGCTCCGCTCGCCCAACAACCCCCCCCCCCCCTCCCCCGGAACAAGACAAATAACCTTGACGTGAAAACACAACAACAACGACAACGACGACCGTCGGTGTGGGAAACTCGACAATTGTCCCACTGTGGAGTGGGATGGGATTCTCGTACCAACGACGACGACGACGATGGTGGTCGGAGGCGATGGGAATCGACAGGTGAGCAGGAAACTGCGAAGGAGCAACAGCAGCCTTCGTCGTCGTCGGAGCTAATGAATCAGAAATGATTTCGTTGCATAGTTTTAAGGCTGCGAGGCCATGTCTACGTTCTCGATTCTACGATAGTCGGCTTTAGTGTCCTTGTTGGTCTTCTCTTTGTTGTTTGGCTATGTGTGTGTGGGTGAGTTAGAGGGAGCTGTGTAGGTGTGTGTGTAAGTTGTGTAGGTGTGTATTTGAGCTCGAATAAACAACCAACAGCCCCATCCTCCATGGTGTCGTTTATGCTAGCACCTTAAGGACATCCCGAGTTCTATGGGCCTACGAGCGTCTTCGGAGTCGTAATGGTGAGCAGCAGCAGCAGCAGCAGCAGCAGGAGCATATTTAAGGGTAAATTTATGGCACCCTCTTCTATCGTACCACGGAGAGATGGGTCGTCTTTTGCCCTCGGTTACTCAGGACAGAACCCTATGGATGAACATCTCCCCTTTCTTCGAGGCCTCCTGAAATCGGGCCACTCTCTTTAACATCTCTCATCCTCATAAATAATAGAAAGTGAAATTTTGGAGGTTACCCCTGGCCATATGTTCGACTCACATGACCGTTCCAGGTGGCCCACTTTTCACGCATGTCATCATTTGGGTCATGAACCAACCGTTACCGTGGTTGAATTTCCAACACCGGTTGCCTTCGCTTCTGATCCTTGACGTGACGTGACTCGGAGCCCAGCATCCTGCACTAAGTGGTCGTCAGGGACAACAGAAGGCGAGGAAGGATGATGATGTGGCTTGTTGTCTCGCTAAGATTTCACTCCATGGCCAATAGTTATGTGTGGGGTCGAATTCTCACAGATCCCAAAAGGTCTGCGATATTGCATATGCATTCGCAGTTTCTGGCACTTTCTGCTGAATAAAGGTCCAAATTAAAGGGCTCTTTGTCCACGTAAATAGGCCAAGATGGTATGTCAAAGGTTCTTTATTGTCATCTCATTAATGGGATGATTTCTCTCTTTGTCCGACAATGGGCATAATTTATCAAACCTTTTCCTCGTCCATTCGTTTTCTGGCTCACATTAATTATTCATTAGCTTTCCTACATGCAATTAACTTCATAATTGGGGTCAGTGTGATCCCACTAGATGACCTCAAAGTTTTTTTTATAAGGAGTCAAGGAATACATAAAAGTTGGTCCAAAAGATCCTCTCAAACAATAATTTAGTTCGATTCCCATGGGATAACCTCCGACTTGAAACTCACCTTTGAATGCCCCGGAGTATCTGAAACTCACATCGAAATAAAATAAAATATAATGGAAATAAAAAATTAACACACAACAAAGGAAGACAAATATTTATGTGTAAATGAAGAGAGGGGAGGGAAAATAATATTATATACCATATGTACATCACTACATGAACACCAACTACCACTACATCTATATCAATATCAATATCGAAATGAAGTCGATTATTTATTTGGGGTTTAAAATGTTTCTCAAATTTATTTAATTGCAATGTTTAAATAGATTAATATAGTAATATTTTGTTTGTTTTTTTTTTTTTTTGTATTTTTTTTTGTTTGGTTTGGTTTGTTTGTTGTTGTTGTTGTTGTCTTTTTTTAAATTTTTATTTATATTTATGACTATTAATAATATATTTTTAATGCCTTTTCGTTAAATTGTTCACAATTAAATCATTTTTTGCGCTTGCAACATCGACGACAACGAAGACGCATTGACGCACAGCAATTTGCCTATGCTGCATCACATTTAGTCATGCATTGAGTTGTATATATATATATATATGTTTGTATATATATATATTTATATGTATATATGAATATATAACTGTACTTCATATTTAAATATTCTTTGCGGATTTGTTTAACAATATTTAAAGGACATCCATTTAAAATTCTCTAATAGCTGCATATTCAATCATAATAATAATAATAATAATAACGACGATAAACATAACCATAATCACGTTAAATGTAATCACGATAAATATAATTACGATAGATGAAAAAAAAACAGAAAAAATTCAACGTAGACACAAAAAAAAAAGGAACGATGATGAAACAATTGCATTTTGATTTATTTTGTTTTTCTTTTTTCTTCATTTACTAAATATTTTAAAGCATTTGTGTTCTGCAACATTTTGTATTTTATGTGAGTTCTTCTTTGGATTTCGAGGTTTTTTTTTGTATTTATTTTTTTTAGGTGTTTGTTGTTAATTTATTCAATTTATGCGTTTAAGCAATAAATTTGCATTTACATTGAAATATTTTAATAGATTTTTTAAGTTTAAGGTTTAATGCCGTTTATTAACATGCCATTGTTTAGTCGGTGTGTGGGTTTTTAATATATATGTATTGTATCTTTACACTCTACATATATCTGGATACTTTGATAAATAAATTCAGCTAAACATTCACGTAGATTTAATTTGGATTTATTTAATTAACATTTAGTTTTAAATTCATTTCATTTAAGAGTTCCATCAATTAATCGTTCGCATTAAGTTACGTTTAAGGGATTCTAGTTAGACCTGCTCTTGAGACCTCCGGCTCTCCCTCCACGATGGAGCACCGATCCCAAGGGTCGACCAATACTGAGTGGCGCTTATCCCTACCCTCACGCCCCTCTCTCCCCTCCCTCCCTCTACTTCGCTCCAACACCCCAACCCTAATCCTCGGCGGCAGAGCGTGAAGACGACCCAGAAGACGGACTGACTGAATGGAAGAAGAACAATCCTTTAGAGGATAGAAAGAAAAGTCGAGGAAATGTCATTCGAAGAGATGATGGAAAATTGGAATTGGGAAAATATTCTAAGACCCAGATCGAACAACCCAGGTGTCCAGAGATAATACTAGTATTTAATAGTTGACCCCGAATAGTCTCGTTTGTACACTTTTGCTCGAAACCTTTTGACCGCGCCCCATTTGTCACTTACCTCGTCGGAAAATGTGCGCCAAAAACTAGCGCCACTCAGTACCAGGCGTGTAGTAGAGTACAATTATCGTTATTTTGGAAATACATTTATAGCAACATTTAAATATATAGAATTCTTGTTTTATTCTCGGTTTTAGCTTCTCTCAAGGTTATGTGTAAAAAAATCGTGTTCAGAATACATTTTTCTTTTTTAATTGGTTTTTTGCATTTAAAGTAATTTTAAAGTAATTTCGTTTGCATTTGTGTTGTTGTTGTTGTTTTTTTTTAATCTTGTGTTTTTAAATAGTTCTTCATTTAGTTCAAACATTTAGCTCTTCATTTAACTACTCTAGTTTTGCATTTACTTATATATCTCTCTCTCTCTCTATCTTCGCAGTGTCTTCATTTTCTCTATCATTCGGAGAATAGAACGATTTGTGTTCAACTTTCGATTCTCTCGTTTTGTTTCCGTTTCCGCTTCTTGACTCGACGCTTCCGTTGCTGAATTTTTGGTAGCAACAACTCCTTCACCTTCGTGTCCTCTAAATAAAAATATATTTTTGTTTTAAACTTTTATATTTTTTCCTTGATTTGCTTAGCTTCTTCTTCGCTTAATTTTTTCTTTTTTCTATGTTTTTTTTTCTCTTCTTTGTTGTTCTTGTTGTTGTTGTTTTCTATTAAAGTTGTTGTTGTCTGTGTACAATTAAGTTTACATTTAGTCCCTAAATTTTGTGTGTTATTTTTTAAATTTCATTTCATTTGCGTTTTTTTTGCGTTTTCTCTTTTCAATTAAGATATCTCTCATTCGAAGAAGTTCCACCAACTTAACAGTAAAAATATATTTATTCATGTCTGTCTCCTCTTTCCCTCCTCCTCATCCTCCTCTTTGCTTGTCTTCGTTTTTGTGGTTTTCTCTTAGACTTTTCATAAAAAAAAAAAAAACAAATTTGATTAACTTTAATTACTTTAGTATGCGTTGGGGCGAGTTTGGTTTTGGTTTTGGTTTTCTCTCTTTTCTCTTGTTTACAATAAACGATTCACGCGTGTTTAAAATTGTTCACAATTTATTTTTTTTTTTTTTTGTTTTCTTGGTTTTCTCCTCTCCTCTTGTTTGTTTTGCTAACTTCGGGGGGGCGGGGGGTGCGTGGTTTGGGCGTAGATGCTGCGATTTGGTTTCCATAGATGTCGGATCCAGGTCCTTCTTAGACGCCCTGGGCGAGACTTTCCTTCGGCAAGGCCATCATCGACTAGTCCATGGGCTGGTGGGGCAGAAGGAAGGGCGAGGCGAGCATTTGAAGAGGGCTACGGGAGAGAGAGAGAGAGAGAGAGAGACGGCGACATATGAGTAAAAATCATAAGGGCGGAGTAAAGGTAAAAATGAGAGAGTTAGACTGAAGTCGTCGAGGGAGCCGCCCGCTCGTCTGCCGTGGAATTCAAATCAATCAAAATCCATGAGTGAAGGATTTGCGATTAAATCCCCAAACGACAGACGGACGGACGGACGGCTCTCTCTCATCGTAGTTTGTTTGTATGATGTCGTTGGATACTCACTCGAAACTGGCAGCGGCAGCGGCTGCGGCCGGATTTCGTACCGAGTGCAGAGCCTGGGAGTTTTTGGCACGTGCCAGTAGCGTCATCACGGTCCTTTTCGTTGGATTCATGCCCGATCGTGGGACGCCCAGAAGCGGTCGCTTGCGTCCCAAGCCACCAGCTGTGGAGGAGACAAAGAGAGAGAGAGAGATAGAGAGAGAGCGATGAATGAGTGGGTGGATGGATTGATGGAGAGAAGAGGGGATGGATGGAGGGAGGGAGAAGAGGATGGATAGAGGGATGAGAGGATGTTAGGTGAGAAGAGTGGATGTTAGGAGAGAAGAACGAATGAATGGATGGTGGTACATTTTTCATGGATTATTAGATTTTCACCACATTTGTAACGGTCGTCGAGGGACCCCATCCCCCCCCCCACTCCCTCCAACCGAAACTCACCGATATTGATTGCCTTGACGCCGCGCAACGCCGGATGAAGCAAAGCGCCCGGTGGATCCAACAGTGCCAACGTCGATGCGGTCGTCTCAGCTTCGCTGGGCATCGAGAGCGCCGACGGCGGTTGGGCCGAGGCGAGACCGGTGACGGCGGCCACACCTGTTGCCGGCTTCAGAATGCCAGCCATACCGACGGCGGTCAGTTGATGCTGCAGCGCAACGGCCATGGCTGTGGGATGAACTGCAGAGAGAGAGAAGAGACAAGAAGAGAAGGGAAAATAAGAGACGAGAAGAGAAGTGGAAATCAGATGTGAGTCAGTGAAAAAAAGCGAGAGGATATGAGCAGCGATGCCAACCTAAACAGAGGAAAAATCCGTGTGATACACTGAAAATATCCGTTTATTTCCGTGTTTAGTACAAAATCATATTTTTAAAGCAAAAAAAAAAAAATGACCATTTTCATAAAAAATTCCAAATTTAATAATTTTTGATAGAAAATTCTAAATTTGATAATTTTTGATAGAAAATTCCAAATTTGATAATTTTTGATAGAAAATTCCCAATTTGATAATTTTCATAGAAAATTCCAAATTTGATAATTTTTGATAGAAAATTCCAAATTTGATAAAATTTCAAATATGATAATTTTCATAAAAAATTCAAAAATTTTATAATTTTCATTCAAAATTCCAAAATTTGATAATTTTCATAAAAAATTCCAAAATTTGATAATTTTCATACAAAATTCCAAAATTTGATAATTTTCATAGAAAATTCCAAATTTGATAATTTTCATACAAAATTCCAAAATTTGATAATTTTCATTCAAAATTCCAAAATTTGATAATTTTCATTCAAAATTCCAAATTTGATAATTTTCATAAAAATTTCCAAAATTTGATAATTTTCATAAAAAATTCCAAAATTTGATAATTTTCATAGAAAATTCCAAAATTTGATAATTTTCATAGAAAATTCCAAATTTGATAATTTTCATAGAAAATTCCAAATTTGATAATTTTCATAGAAAATTCCAAATTTGATAATTTTCATAGAAAATTCCAAATTTGATAATTTTCATAGAAAATTCCAAATTTGATAATTTTCATAAAAAATTATAAAAAATATAAAACATTTTTATACATATTTTAAAAATCTTTCGAAG